>JAOUZG010052822.1:554034-628757 GCA_026289955.1 Argiope argentata
TCACGTACCTAATTTAGTTTTTTGTTTAGGGCTTCCTCGTCTCTTCTGTGCTTGGAATCTTAATTCATTTAACTGTGCACTTTTTTTTGAACCCGTTATTTGTTTGCCTTTCCGCCACAGTCTTATATTCTTCTTTTATATTTGTGCAATTTTATTCTTCTAATGGAAGGGTGGCTTGTTTCTGATGCTCGTTCTATCCTTTTTTGTGTGTGTTATTTCTTTTTCAATTTCAGTTAATTGCTAGTACTTTATGTGCTTATCTTTTGTTGTTTTAATCGCTATACAGTGTATTTATATATTTTCTTATGGTTAGGCGTTGCAGTTTTATCTTTATCTTGAAGCATATTTCTGCTTTCTTATGTAGTTTTTATTTGTGAGAACATGATGTTGTTTTCGTGAGAGGTTTTTGAATAATTGAAGGCAACGAATCATTGAAGTTCGAAATCGCGTAGGAAATATTTATCAACATCTTTTAATTAATACATTTTTTATCCTCTTTTACCAATATTGATCATTAGTACGTGTGCTTCTTTGACAGCAGATACGTTTTTAAAAGGTTGACGTAGCATTATGACATCATAGCTGTTATTTTATCTCGAAGTCGGTCGAGGTCCAAAACATTGTTTGCCAGCTTGAAAAATTGAAAATGAAAGTTCAAAAAAACCATCCTTTCCTTTAGAGAGAGAGAGAGAGAAGTCTCGTGAATACATCAAATGAGTTTAAACGGGCTCATACTTAAATTAATGAAGACAAATATTGACAAAAAAAATTATAATTTTTCTCGCATGATAACTTGAAATTTGCTATCGATAATCATTTTCTTTTCTTTTCGGGGTTATTTTTTGCTTTTCTTTTTCTTAATCACGCAAAAGAGATTAAAATATTAAATGTTTTGGATTTCGCTTGCAATGAAAAATGCAATCAAATTTTACCACAAGGAGTCCGAACTAGAGCTTCATTAAACAACGAATAACTTACGGAGTTTCTGATCTTTCTAATTCCTCTTTTGCTATTTCCAACTGAACAGATTAGGGGATTTCCACTAAGCCCAGAGAGGGCCGCAAACAAGTCGTTTGAAAGGCTCTATTTTCTTATTTGCTAAATAAATATGTTCGTAAAAAATGTAAATTCTATGACTTATAAAGCAGTTTGATAACATTAACATTTTATCCATATAAATGGTAAATTTTTTATGTTTCCTTTGCATGATATTCATTTATAAAACCGAACGTCCACATTAATAATATTTCATGAAAATTTGGCTAGCGGGTAGGCTAAAGTTATCTATATTACTGTTATAAATGCTAAAGTTTGGATTGATGGATGGATGGTTGGAAGACGTTAGTCAATCACGCCAGAACAGCTGAACGAAATTGGATGAAATTTAGAACAGAGATAGATTATAGTCTAGAATAGGACATAGGCAACTATTTATTCCGGTTAAATGATTAATTTTTTTATTTATTAAAAACTAACTTTCGCACCAAAAATCTTCATTTTCCCACCTCAAAATGAGTAAGACCTGTTTTTTTTCCCACCTTAATGAGGTTAGGATTAATATATTTTATACAGATTTTTTCAAACGATTCTGTTTATTTCCTTAGTGTTTGATGCATTTAAAATTAAGCATTGTTAGTTAAAACTACTCGGATCCTTTTTGAAGTACTTTTTAATTAAAATGATACAGAATAAAGACAGTTAAAATTTTCTATTTTGTATTGTGTTACCCCAACTGATACGTAGAAAATTCACGCCTTTGCTTTGCAGTAAATGGCGTCGGATAGCTTTCACACAAGCACATCAAAATCTCCACATGTACGAAGTCGCGGATAAGCTAATAATGTACAAATAAATATATATATATATTCTCGAATTAGCGAAATAAAAAGCTGCACTAAAATAAATCAGTGATATTCTACAAATATGCTAAAATGAACTTAAATTGGCCATCTCATAAAAAGAGGGAAGCTTATAAGATGCACAATAAGAAGACACAAAATATTTGAATCTGAAACGATTTTTTCTTTAATCCATTCACTGTGATTCAGTAAAAGTTGAATATCCACTCTTAAATGGTGAAAACTCGGATAATTTTAATTTCATTGCCACCGCTTCCTTATACAAAGCTGGATTTTCTTCAATTGTTACTATTAATTAAAAAAATTACATGTAAATAAAGAAAAGTACGCTGCATTCCATGATTTGAGAAAATGAAAGGATTGAACCGACTTATCTATCCCAGGTTATATATTTCTAATGTTATGAACAGTATTTTCAGTAAATTTCCATGAGCCTTAAAGTGTGTGTGTTTTCTATCTATTATACGTAAAAATTCATTAGTTAACAAAATTATTCAGTAGAGTTTTACTCTGGAAAAGGTACAATAAATCTAGATTCCCGCTTGCAAACCCTTAAATGGGGAAAATTGCGGGGCACGACATCCATATGGTGGCGCCATCTTTAGTTCAAAAATAGGCTTAAATAATGCAGACCAGAATATATGACATTTGGTAGGATTGGATTATATTTCTCTAAAACTAATCTTTAGTAAGTAAATATTCAGTTCCGTGGCAGATAGCCGCAAATGATCTATAAGTAAGTACAATTTTCATTTTTGATTTCGAAATTGATAAAATGGTGTTTAGTTTCAAATTCTGTGAAAATCACCTGCGAATAATTATTAAAAAATCTACTTCTCAGATAAATTTTATTCTTTTCGAAGTTCACTTCATCAATAAAATTTGCTAGTGAATTCGATTTGTCACACCTATTATGGACTATTGCGATAAAAGAAATTATATTTTTTGTCACAAACTAATTGTATAACAACTTTTGAAAAGTTATACATCGACTTAAATATTAAAAAACGAGTTGCAGTAGTTTTCTGAACTAGTGGTAGTAGTGTTTATCAAAATTTTTATTGCATACTCTTTTTTAAAAAGTTTTATTCTAAAGAACACCTTCCACGGCGTTGATGAATAATGGTTATTAAATATTACCTTTGACATGAATTTTGCATTTTTATTCAATCTAATTTGGCATATTTGGCGAATTTTTCGACGATAAATCCCTATGGTTTGGTGAAAGGTATCCACAAATCGACTTTGAGATTTAGATACATTTTTCTCAACCTTTAAAAACTAAGATTTGACACAATACGGCACTTATAATCCCATACCAAATTTGACACATTGCAATTTTGAGTTTTCACCTTTATATGTTTCTGAAGGTACGGACAATCAATACTTTGTTGGATTTAGCTCAACATTTGGCAGATGACTACAATATAGACTTAAAACTTCACGGTCCGATGTCGAGTGTGACTCGACATTCAAGACTGTATTTTATCTTTCAAATTTAATTGTTAAAAATACCTACATAATGGTTAAGAGATGTCGTAGATTAATTTTTCAGAGATTCGACTTAATAGATATATATTTATTTTTCATAGCAATAAACAAATATTTGTATTGGGTGAATAATTTTGCATCCAATTATTTTTCGGACTGCAAACAGTTAAATCTACTTACGGAATTTATCTAGTTCCCTTCGCTTTGTAGTTATCATGTTAACTTATATTTGAGCAGCCGGACAGACTTCTTTTTGATCAAATATTGATAGATATCTATAAATTCATTGTAAAGACCTATACCGAATTTCATCTACCTAGCTCAAAGGAAATGAATTGTCTAAAATATTGATAAAAATTGTCTTTTTTGAATGTCTAAAATATGGAAATTTATCGAACCGGGTAGGGTGGTCTTCCCAAGTGCCTTCTAATAAGCTTGTTATCTTCCTCTTCCCCCACTTAAAATTGTAACTTCCGCGAGGTTGTGAGTACCACGAATGCTCAGATTTTTATTTTCAGAGTTCTGTAAATGAAAGTTTGCCCTTCGTAGCAGAGTAAAGAAAACCGAACATGCATTTTGGAGACTTTTTTTTTTTCGGAGGGGGTTGGCGATTGAATATCAACATTTGAAACAGAAATATATTTTTAGTAACAATATTCCTTACTAAATTGCATTTATGTAAGTTGTTGCGTCTTTCTATTATGGAGTTTACATGCGTACAAATATAAGCACCGACAAGTGCTCAATCTGTTTACTGATATCGTTCAGAATTCGAGATGGATCCACACATTAGATTCTAAAATTATGTACAATATTTCATTTATTAAAGTGTTTATATATGCACGCAAATACCACGGACGACAGAAGGCCAGTGTGTTGAATGATTTAGGTTCAAACTTAGATGAGTTTTCACTTTAAATGCTGTTGCAATATACCAAATTTCACCTGTCAAGCTCTGTACATTTTCGTAAACACATCATCCACATATTTACACGGATTTCTGGTTATAAACCTATAAAAAGTAATTTTCGATAAATGTAAATGTTTTAAATCAATAAATATAAATGTTTTATTGATTTTTCATGTAAAAATCCCATGCCAAATTTTACTTATCTAGCTCAAAGCTTTTTTAAAATTATCTTATTCACAAGCATAATTCCAAAAGTATGTTTTTCGAGCTAGATCTGAATTGCATAGAATTATCAAAATTTCAAGCTCACATTTTTCGAAGATAACAATTTTTCTTTGTATGCAAGAAAATAAATAGTACTATTATTTCAAGTATTATTTTTTGTATGCAATTATTTTCTATTTATAATTCTTTGATAAATATATAATTCGTTATAATTAGAAGAAACGGTTCGCGATTGCTTATTTCGATAGAAACCATATCACTACATATCGAATGTTTTTTGTTTGTTTGTTTTTAAATAGCAGAGCAAAAGCAGAAAATATCAATTTATGGCTATTAAAATACAAGGCAAGCAATGCAAATATGGTATCACAAGAGTAAATTTCCTAAACTTTAACATATGTATTTTTCTAAACTTTTAACATTTTTTTAATTTTAGGGCAAAGATGGTAGAATCCCTTGAATAATAGATGTATAATTGTTGTTGTTTTTTGGTTAAAACTTAATCTGTATTAAATGAAATAAACTGAATATGAAGTTATTTTATGTTGCTATTTCTTAAATTTTTTTGCTAGCATTAATTTTAAATTGGAATGGAATGTCAATATTGGTTTCAGACAACCAAAATAAGAATGTTCTAAAAATGCCTATTTGATTTAAAGACTTTTAAAATGGAAACTACATAAGTACACGCTGACATATTTTCTAGTACAAATATTGAGAAATAGTTTCTTTTATTAAAAAATCCAGATAAATATTCGTTTAGAAAAAAAAACTATTTTAATTTTTGTTAAAGTTATATAATATCAAAGATATATCCGAAGGATACATTATCTACATATTAAGGTAATACCCTTCAAAAAATGTAAATATTTAATGCGAAGAAAGCAAGACAGGAGACTGTATTTTATACAATATATAGCTTTTATTCAGCTTACCAATAATGAGACATCTCGCATTGCTTATGGAAGCACAACATTTCAATAATAAAGCTTTCTACTACATCACTCTTCGTCAGGCCTATTGAACAACAGCTAGGAAAGAAATTTTTAGAATTCATAATTTTTAGTTCGTCAGCTGATGTTTCCATCAGCCAATCATGCCGATTCATTTCATTGTTTGGAATAGATTTCAATCAGCGGTATCCGTTTAACGATTAGCAGATGTTCACATCAGCTAATAGCATTAAATAGATGCAGATGTTTTATAAATCATTTAGAGCAAAATATTCGGTTTACGAAAATAAAAATTAGTTCTTTTCAAAAAGAAAATTAAATAAAGGTAAAATTCAGAATAAACATGATTGCTTTAGAATAGAAAAATAGGCAATTATAATTTAAAATGGGTTCTTCTGAAAATGGTTCTAAGAGAAGTTTAGAACACATTTTAATTATTCTTACTGATTTGATTAAAAGATAGAAATGATTTTCAACAAAACAGATATGAAAAGAATTAAATAAAAAATAGAAAATATTATATCCAAAATATAATTTTGCTTTTGAATTACAAGTGAAAAACAATGCACACGATTCTTACAAAAGTTCTGTTCGCTTTTCAGATAAAATTAGATTTAGCCAAACTAAACTTTTTTTTTCTGCCCATTCAGTTCGGATATCTCACATAACTGTCTAGATATTAAACAACGCTGATATACTATCTTAAAGAAATAGATACAATATGTTGACAATAAACCTTTCAGAACACTAAACTTCAAATTACAATGGAGTTATATAAAAAAAAAAATCACTTTGCAGTACAACAACAAAGAAAATCACATCACTCACATAGGTGAGGAATTATAGATAGATTGCATTTGCAAGAACAGATAACTTAAAAAGAATTGTTAAAGATTCGTAGAAATACAAGAGACTCGCTGTAATTGGAACCCATTAACTGTGACATTCTACACAAGTGTTAATTAATATATAATGTCCAATATATGACTATTTAAATGTTCTAGATATTTCAACCATCATATTAAATATAAAATTATTCCCGAGAAATGAATGATAAATGAATTTGTAGAAAAGTACTTTCATCATTATAATTTAAACTATTATAGGTCATTAATTCCATTTATATGCCTCATATAATAACAATAATACATTAATAAATGTATTCTTTTGAAAGTGAACAAAAAAAAACTAATAAATTTTAAATTTAAGAATACATTGAGCATATTTTATGCCAAAATGTATACTTTCGCGTTATAAAAATATTTTTATTTATAAAAGTGTAATTATTGTATGTATAAAAATTAATTTTTCTTTAAATTATTTTCTAGTTTTTAAAATTCAATGTAATAAATATGGATTCTTAAAATAAAATTTCCTAATATTCATTATTAAGTATTATCATGTATAGAATTCAAAATTTGATTGAATTGATATTTAAATTTGAAAATATTAAAATGATTGTTAAAATAATACATGTTGAAAAAATTTTCAAAAATATTGTACATCAGGATATGATAGGAAACTAGATAAAATTATTTTTTCAGTAAAGTAAAAAAATTCAAATCAAACAGGTACATTAACCGCTTGAGTGCGGAAGAATACTTACCTTTATGGGAAGTGAAGCTCAATAGTGCTTCGCCTCACTTAAATGGTTAAAAATGAATTGAAATATGCTTTAAATCAACTCAATGCTTTTAAAACAATGTTTCAATTTGTTAACAATCATTTTTTTAAAAATCAGAAAAAACTAACAAATTATTTGGGTGTAATTATCAATACTTATTTATATTCACTTTAATTGTATCTATATTGTGAACTGAAAATTGTGGATTTGTTTAAATTTTTTTCTGTCCTTATACAAAAATAATAAAACTAATGTGGGATAGCCAATATTTAAAAAAAGCTTTTTTTAAAAGTTGAAATTTATTTTTCTATAAATTTAGATATCTTTAAATCTACTGAAACCTTATTTTATCATACTTAAAATAACTAAAAGCTTTAAATAGTCATTTTTACATGCTTTAAACATTGAAGTATAACATATACTCATCCCTTACAATGAACTTCTTGTACAGAAGGTCGTTCTCCTTTAGTTTCACCAGGGCTGCAAGAACGAGTCTACCGTATTGATAGAATTAGATATTAAATACAATATAAAGGAGGTAACATTAATATCTGTTGTCTTTTGAACACTTAAATTAAGTACACGAAGTCAAGATGTTTAAAATGCAGGATGGGAGATACAGTAACTTTAAACCATATAGGTTGATTTCATTATTATAAAGCAACATATTCAACAACTGCCTCACAATAAAGGTATTGGGACCCTCAGTAGATTAGAATTTACATAAAAGTAGATAACAACAACAAAAAAAACATGGTTGCCTTTAATAAAGGCACATACATATTTTTTTAGGTATTTTCCTAAGAATTCAGAGGAATTAGATATTTAATTAAAAATAAATTACTTTTAAATGAATATATCATGATATGAAAATACTTACAAGAAAGATAATGACAATGATTTATAGTGTATTCTATAACAACTTATACCAGAGATCTTAAAACATTCCATTTCCTTCGAGATCCATAACTGGTAGATAAGAGAAGTTTTTAAGAGTTCTGAAATAATCCATATGCAGTATTGGAAAAATTGTTAACTTATAATTAAATAGATATCTATGTATATATTTTTATAATATGAATGATTCTTAAATTTTGAAACTAACCAAGGAGTGCTAGAGATGAACAATGGTCTTATTCAATTTAAGGCCCAAAAATACAGAATATATTCTTCAGTTATTCATTCAATTTAATTTCAAATTTTCATTCAATTAATTCATATTTCACTGAAGTTACAATTATATTATTGATATAAAATAACTATTCGAATACATAAAAAATATATATAAGTAATTTTATTCATACATTATAAATGTGAATTAAAAACTATTAAAATTACTGCACACGGATATTCATATAAAAAAACTAATTAAAAACTTTAATTTAAAATTTCAATAAGTAAACAGGACATGTTTTTATTTGTGCTTTCAAAGTATTACTTCCCGTCCCCTATATAACGCCAATTACGACAAAAATCTGAATAACAACTAATGAAATTATAAAATGAAACACCTCAATAGAATGATAAAGCCATAAATAAATAAAACCTATTCATCTGTAATTAACATTTCAGTAAGAACTGAAAACAAATCTTTCATATTCATGTTTATTCATCATGTTATAGCTATAAAGTATATACTCCATATTTTGGCGCAATTGTTTTTGTTTTTTTTTTTTTAATTTTCATACAGCTCGAAATAAGCCCTTTCATTTATCTCTAACACTTAACAATCAAATGTCACCTTTAAAAATACCTTTTAAAGTTATGAACAAAAATATACACATGCTTATAAATAAAAAAAAATGCCTTAAATGAACAAACAATTTACATTTCAAGTCAAAATGAAATTAACATCACTGTAGTAACAAGAACATTAATAAATCTATGAAATACAATGAAGTAATGTTATTTTTAAACGTTATGACTTTAGTAGTTCTTAAACATATACAGTAAATAAATTTTTATAAATAGATAAATCTGAGTCTGTATTTCGTAATAATGAATAAAAAATGTAACTATAATATTCAATAACATTTATAGCATTTTTAAAAACAAGGCAATATATAAAATTAAATGTAATTAACAAACAACGATTCCATCAGCTTTTCATATGTTCCATAAATTATGAAGATAGGTTGACAATAATGAGGCTAAGCAAATACAATATAGATATTTTACAAGAAATTGGCATAAAATGTTCAAACATAATTTTTAACTTCATTTAAATATAAATTTAAAATTCTTTTATGCATAGAGAGCATAAAACAAAAAATGAAACTATTAATTTAAAAAATCAGTTTAGATATAAAAATTAAATAGAATCCATCATAAAAAGTTTATAATTGGACAAAGAGAACAATAAGTTCCGATTGCTTTCTTGGAGACAAAATATTCTCTATAAAGTGAACCTTTATTTTTTAATTTTGATATATAATTGAAAATTAAATTTCTGTGCACGTGTTATGGAAAATATTACCTCTATTCATTTAGTTCGAAAATATCTTATAGAATTTATCACATTATTTCTCATAGCATAAATAAGTAAGAAGAAACTCTTAAAAACCGAAAAAGGCAGATATAATTAAAATTTCATATAAATAACTTTTTAATAAAATATCTAAGAAAATAACAAATTTCAATTTGGTTTAACAGAAAGTTTTCTCGATCATTTTAAAATACCCTTTTAACATAAAAGTAAAGTCTTAGTATTTATCTAAAACAGAAACAGTAAAATGATCCATTGGATTCACCCTAAATTAAAATCTTCCAACAAAAATTTTTGTTAACTGTTCTATCATTTAGAAAACAGCTGCTGTGTCTGAATTGCATATAATTTTCCAAGGCATTGTTCATTGCTAAATATTACTTTCTTCAAGAATAGTGACCGACATACATCAAAAATACACTGTGCCATTTCCAATTAACTATTTTTATTTTTTAAATTGTGATTCGTTTTTAAATAGGAAGCAAAAATTGCACTTTCTATTTCAAATGCTAATTTTACATTAAGTTAATTGAGTTAAAGTCGGTACTAACCCCTTTTTTGCTTGAGAGAAAAATCTCTATTTGGTTACTAAAAAATGCAAAAATTTCGCAGAGTCTTCGAAGAACCGAGGCGACTTTGAGAATTTAAACACAACAATGCTTTATAGTTATTTTCTTTTATATCTACAACAGATTTTTGAAACGTTACAGACAAAACACACACTTTACAATATACATATGTAAGCGACACAATAGCGATTTAACAGTAACATAGAATGTATATACATATAATACAAATAGTCTCATTGTCCAACATCACTCTTTTATACTTGATTGTACACATTGACATGCCCTGAGGAAGGCGTAACACTTTATTTTTTTAAATACATTGAGCAAGTCCCCATACACTTGCACATTGGTCCTGTTGACTGTAATACGCGTCAGCTCCACAAACTTTCTCATAAATCGGAAACTAGTCCAACACAACTGTACACAGACAAAGGTTAAGTTACAGAAAAGGAATCGCAGATTTTTTTTCAGGATTATGAAATTTTAATCATATTTTACAATTCTAAATCCAGTTATGAGTCAAACTTACAGTATTATAGCCAGCAATATTTTGTATTAAATTTAAATCTGACTCTTTATTCTATATTGTATTTATAATAAAACCATAAACTCTCTAATATTAAGTGAAAAAAAACTTGAAAACTAATGTGTCTACTAAAAATATTGTTTAAACTTGCAGCTCACTAACCAAATTTCCTAATGGAGAACACATAAACTTAAAATTCCGATAATCACTGAAAATTCCAGAGTTTCCTTCAATATTTATTCCTGAATTTTCAAGAAATAAAATATGTTTACTTTGAAAGAACTGCATTATGTTTTTCCAAAACACAATATAGTTCTCACCTCTCAAAGCAATAAAAGTTTTTCGAATTTTAAAGATTAATGTTTGACTTTCTATCTTGAAGTAATTTAATAACATTTGATGTTTCTCTTACTAAAAATCCCATTCTTATTCCATTTCAAAATATTTATTTGCCATACATGTTCATATTATTAAATAATATGCATAATCAATTGTCATAGTATTGTTTGTAACAAAAGAGATTAAATGTTATAAATGAAAATTATGAAAATAATTTTCAATGGAATTTAAGTTTAACATTCAAACTAATATAAAAATTATAAAATCCTATGCAAATTAATGTTCTGTTCAAGCTTTCTTAAAATGTTTGCAAACTAATCTCATTTTTTTAACTTATAGAAATTACAAGAAATTAATAAGCAATTCAAATGTTAAATTACTTTTGAAAAAGAAACATCATAGCACGGAATGGGCAAATGTCATCTCACCATAATACTCTAAGTTGACTGATGCCTTTACCAGAAAAACAATTGTGTTGGACTGATCAAATGAAAACAGATGAAAGAAAGAAAAGAACGACGTGCAACAATATTTTTTCTTTCTAAAGATATCGCTATACAGGCTGAGCAAGTTGGTGGATATGTTTTACTAAGGCAGCTCCCTCCTTGACATTCAGGATCTGCATAAATTCTAGAAAGGGAATGAATCAGTAGACTGACTAGCAACATCCCACTTTCAAAGAAAGAAGATTGGAGTGTCCCGTACACCATAGACTAGCACACATCAGAAGTGGAAGATTATGGCAACAGCATAACATTTTTAAAGCTCACATTGTTGTTTACTCTTGCAGGTCTCATATGTTGATCCCATTCAGGAGTTCCCGACAAATTTCGTTATACTGTAAGCTATCACCCGATATCCGCCTCATTTTGAGACGCTTGTCGTCAGGATGGGGTCCTTCTAAAACCTCCAGCTCAATCTGCACCCCAGCAGGATGCTCCACGGCCAGACCCCGTTCAGATCGCTGCAGCATCATGGATAGACCACGGACAATGGGTTCCAGCTGCAACTGTATCTCTTGCAGAATGTCTGTCTCAGTCTGTGGAAGAGGTACATGCACACTACCACTGGGTGTCTTATGCAGCTGGTGTTCTCGCAAAGCCGACTTCTTACTCCACCAGTTGGAGGGCTTTCCAGCCCATGGATTTGGGGTTGGGTCACTTGTGGAGATGTGCTGGCCCAATGACTGGCGGCCCAGTTTCTTGCCCAGCGAGGAAGTGGAAATATGCCCAATCGGCGGGAAAGTCTGCCGCAAGTGCTTGGCATGAACATACGATTGTCGGATTGACTGTTTGGTGGCCCACCTCAGCAGGGACTTGGAACTGCCACACATGGCAAATTCAGTGGCAATATCCCGGTCCTCTGCCTCACGGCTGCTCTGTCGAACGAAGGCCCGCCTTCCCGCTCGTACAATATGCTCATCAACATTAGAGGATAGTTGGTACCGCTTTGGGACGGCCATCTGAACTACATCACTCTTCTGCCGTTGAAGGGGTTGCTTACGGGAGACAATGTCATGGTGAATTGTCTGTCCTGTCAGGGAAGAGGACGACACAGTGACATGACCGGTCTCATCCGTTATACTGATTTGAGGAAACCCCATTTGCTGGCAGGTTGGAGATGTTCGAGGACTCTCATCTGATGTAACTATAGTCAGCATAGTGTCACTTCCTCCAGGAATTATATGTTCAGTGATGTCCTCCTGAATCATGTCCAGGTTCTGGTAGCTCACAGGAGGCGGGCTACTGCCACTTTTCTGTCCAGTGAAACTAGTTGGACAAGAATAGAGGTGAGTTGGGGAGTCTGGATAAGGTTGTTTGGGAGAGGTACTCCCAACAGGCAAACGGGTTGGAGAAGTTTCAGATGGGTATGGGGCACTGTGGTGTGGCGTAGACATGGCCTGTATTCTTTGGAATGCTTGAAGTGGACATTCGAGACCGGAGAAGCTCATTGGACTACCCTGGTGTTGGAGGTGAAGTTTCTGTAGGTGCTGGGACAGAGCAGAGGGAGAACCTCCCACACTGGGTTGCGGCTGGTGAATGGGAGAACCAGCAATAGAAGGAGGAGAGGAAATAGAGGTTAAGTAGCCAGATGGCTGCAGTTGAGCCATTTGTTGAATGTGGAGACAGTGTTGTCGTTGCATTTCAGCAGATACACGTGAATCCACAGCAGGAGAATGCATTTGCTGCAATAAAAAAAAAAAAAAACAATATTTACAGTAACTATAAAATACACTTTCAAGTCATTTTAAGAGGATTAATAATGCATCATTATAAAATGATTCCAATTAAGTTTAACATTTCAATCTCTACTACTTATTTTTAAAAATAGCAAATTATACTTTTAAATATAATACCCCTATATTTTGATAACGTAATGTAAAAACAAAAACTTACACTAATAATAGTTTTAAAAAATGCTAGTAAAGAATGACATATGTTTTTTTAAAAAATAATCTTGTAAAGAATCTAGAAATAGGACCTAAATTAGTATATAAAAATTCCATCGTCTTCCAGAGAACTTGAATCTTTACAGAGTACAGGTGGCTGCAAAAATCACCAAGAAATTTGACAGAATTTAATTTTTATCATTTAAAAAACAACAGCTGTATTTTTCAACTTCTTACGCACTAATATGAATCCTTTCTTGCAAATATGTATGTATATCAGATTTATTGAACTTTCCAACAGCAAAAATTAACATTATAATCTATTTCAGATCTCAGAGATTTATCCTAATAAATAATCTGGAGTAGTACATATTACATAGTATTCTAGCAAAAGTATAGTTGAACAAAGTATACTTTAATGTAGTTGAAATTTGAATAATATTTCAACTATATTCGGTAATAAATAAAAGAGGATTAAGCAATACAAAAGACAATTTTCCAGAACTTTTTGAATTACCTGCAGCTGCTGATACTCCTGTAAAACAGCCTTGAAGCTGTCTGGACTAGTTTGAGGGCCAGTCAGAGTTTGGTAATAAATCCTGTCCAGTTGATTACGATAATAGGAAACGGGAGAGCAGCCATCACTAGCTCGTCTTACAGGGGAGTAACGCCCAGAGGTTGTCTGATGGGACGCTCCGTCTCGTAAACTCTCTCGACCTGAAACAACACAAATAAATCGTTATAAATCCTTCACCTTAATTTTTTTAAGATTTGAATTTAAAATGTAAAATGTAATATAAATTGGATTAATCATCCTAAATTATTGCTTTCTATTACTTTAAAACAATAAATTGCCATAAATACAAAGTATACAATTGATATTGTATTGGAAATGTTCAGAAACACACACACAAAAATTGGTATTATGGTAAGTCGGGTTTTTTTAAGAATAAATTTAGAATTTAAGATTTTTATAATAAGTAAATGTAGTCATATTCCCAAATCCTCTAATATCAATTTAAATTATTTTTGTTTTGCACATGTCACATGAAGCAATATACAGTTACTAGATACTATATTTACAAAATAGTATCTAATCTATATACTTTATTATGTCAATATACACTGAAGTGACAAAAGTCATGGGATATCAATATGCAAATATACAGATGGCAGTAGTATCGCAGCGAAAAAGTATAAATGCGCAGTTCATTTTCCAGAGCTTTCATTTGTGTTCTTCATGTGTCAAAGGTTTTCGTGATTTATGGCGGCACGATGAGAATTAACGGACTTTGAACGTGGAATGTTAGTTGGAGCTAGATGCATAGGTCATTCAATTGCGGATATCGTTAGTGAATTTAACATTCCGAGATCCAAAGTATCAAGAGTGTGCCGAGAGTATGAAATTTCAGGCATCACATCCCATCATGGACAGCGCAGTGGGCGACCACCTGCACTTAACGACCTTTACTGACAGCACGACATCACCTGCAGCGACTCTCCTGAGCTCGTGAGCATATCGTCGGTCCTTCTTTTGCCTGGCGAAGTGCAACAACTCGACGTGTCATGGAGTCCACAAGTCATTGGAAGTCCTCTGCAGGAATATTGAGCCATGCTGTCTGTATAGAAATCCATAATTGTGAAAGTGTGGATGGTGGAGGAGTTTGGGCACGAACGGACCTTTCGATGATGTCCCATAAATACTCGAAGGGGCTCATATCGAGCGATCTAGGTGGCCAGATCATGCGCTGGAATTGTCCGGAATGTTCTTCAAACCAATCGTGAACAGTTCTGGCTCGGTGACATGGCGCATTGTCATCCCTAAAAATCCCATCGTTGTGTGGGTACGTGAAATCCATGAATGGCTGCAAGTGGTCTGCAAGCAGCTGAACATAACCATTTCCAGTCAATGATCGGTTCAGTTGCACCAGAGGACCGAGTCCATGCCATGTGAAAACAGCCCACACCATTATGCAGCCACCACCAGCTTGAACGGTGCCTTTCTGACAGTTTGGGTCCATGCCTCCGTGGGGTCTGCGCCACACTCGAACTCTACCATCAGCTCGTAACAACTGAAATCGTGACTATGCCACGGTTTTCCACTGGTCTGGTTCCACTGGACACAATATTAACAGTCATTCCATGACTTTTGTCACTTCAGTGTATATATATGACATAAAAACATAAACCATCACCTAGATAATGAAGCAACCCTCCACCAAAGGCAATCACCAAAGACCATAAAACACTTACCCCCATTAGGAGAATTAAGAGCATTGTACTCGGCAGAAGACAAAAATAACTGAAGTTGTTGGCAGTATCGATATTTAACTAGATATAAATGAATAGTTTTTAGAACCATTCTTTTCTAATTATAATCAGTAACATATAAAATTGATAGCATGGTGAAATTTAAGATAGTATCATTCAAAAGTGGTACTTAGAGAAGGTAAAAGGTGAGCCATTAATTCTTATCAGATACATTTCATCCTTAAAAATCTTTACAATCTCAGAAAAAGTTGTAGAGCAGAATCTAATAATATAGTTCTAATTTTTTATATACTTATATAGCAAACACTTGAAATAAGTGCATTTTCCTCCATTTTGACAACTTGGTTAGTAATGGTCCAATCAGCAGAAAGATAGACATCTAATTCAACTATTCCTAATGTGCAGTACCAAAATAAATGGCCTGACAAGTAAATATGATGTGGTATTTTGCTGACTGTTTTTCAGTCATTCAATTAAGAAATCAATATACCAACAATGTTAAGACAGCAGAATTTCAAACAATAATTTCTACTCTTTTACAGCAGAATAACAAGAGAAACAGATGTTACATTTTTGTAGAAAGTTTTTAATTGGTCAACTAAGAACTCAATCTGTCGACACATTGTAAGGCATCCAATTTATTTTTTCATTTGGACTGTAAATTTAAATTTGACAAAATTAACAACATGGTGATAAGTGAATCAGATTTCAACATTTACAGAATATTTCTGATTAGTCAGCTAAGAAATCAATACAATGGGTGGAAACTTGTATAGATTGTTATTATCAACAATTCTTTGTTATGATGACTAGTTGGTGTAATAGCTAAAGACAAATAGAAAATTATTATTATGCAAGACTTGAGTGTTGGGATAATATGACAAATATATAGTTGACTTTTGATACTTTTTCCCGATTAAATTTTACTTTAACCATAAGAAATGTTACTTTTTAAATGTCTGTCAAACTTATCAAATGCTTTTTTTTAATGTTTAAAGTATAAAAGAGGCTTGCATGATTTTTACAACATAAGAATATTTAAAAATATTTTTCACTATAATTCTCACATTTAATAGATTATAGTTATTTTAGTTTGAAGAACTAAAAAATTCATATATATTGTTAGAAGCGGGCGTGCGGCACGAAAACTCGCCAAGGTTGGCCACGTTTGGCGAGGAGCCTCGCGCCAGCTTGATTGGTTTGGCGAAAGGAATAATCTAGTAGCCGCTAGATTGTGCGCGATGTTTTGAGAATTTTCACGAGACTCAGGTGCACGCGCTTCTCGGCTATATAAGGACGAGTAGCCGGCGTGAGTTAGTTAGTTGCTATAGTGATTTGATCGAGTTAGTGGAGAGTTTGTTTTGTAATAAAAAGCGTCTCGCTGGACTAAAGGATTTGTGAGCTGTGTTTGCGTTTGCTGTTAACGCTGTGTTATTGAGCTCGCTGCAATTTACTGTATCTGTGCTATACGATAGCTGTTTTGCAGTCTGTTTTTATCGTACGTAAGACTTGAATTTACGCTGTAATTGACTGTTGACTGCTGGATTGTATTTTTCTGAAATTTTTACTTTATTAATTATCCTGTAAATAACTGTAAATAGCTGTAAATAAATTTGTTTGTGCTGTCCTCATACAAAGTCCATTCAATCCGAACCCGCTACGCTAAAAACGTAACAATATATTTTCCTGCAGAAATACAAGTACACTTAGCTGAATGGCTCAAAACAATTTAATAATTTATATGCTTGCACAGAATAAGTTGCCAAGTTTGAAACAGCATACATCAGTATTCTCTACAATTTTACTTTAATTGTATATTTCTCTTAAGATGGGTACCCTACTCATCAGCGTTTTGGACTTTCAGAATTATTTACACACTGTCAACTTTATTGGCAACTGCTTGTAGCATAAATTATTTCATTAAAAAAACAGTATGAAATATAAAGTGATTGATTACATATTTTAGTATAACAATACGAATACTCACAATTTTATGAACTCTTTCACAACTTAAGATCTATGATAATAATTACAAATAATGAAAAATTGGGGAATAAATTTTACTTTTGAAAAATGAAATAAATAAACTTTTCAATGAAATGATGTACAAACCATCAAATGTTGACCCAAAAATTTGACCATCATATTGTCATAAAAAGTTACAACATGTATTTTTATTATTTCCTTTCATGGATAAAATTTACTTTTTCATAATGTTGTTAAAGATTATCTTCTAAATGACTAAAAATGTAATGAAATTAGTGGCCACTAAATATCTACATTTCATTAAATAGTATTTTTATTATTGAGTAACGGTCAAATATTCACCTGGTTGTTTCTCAAGGACTGTGAGCAGTCCTGTCCTCCTTTGTTTCATAGGAGGCATTTTCTTCTGCACCTCTTCAGGTGGACTGATTCCAATACGGAAATTCTGGGGTTGCTCCCAAACAGAGTAGCTGAGAAAAATAAATCATCATTCATTGGCTAAAGCAATAATAGTTTTTTTTTAATTAGCATATAACTTTTCAAGCTCTCAGTTATTTCTATATAAGTGCCTTATTGGGTACAAAAAAAAAATTGTTGAATGAACTACAGTGATTCGGAATTAATTAATGATCAGGACAAAAATTTAGAAGGCTAAAAAGAAGTATATTATCTAAATTTAGGTAATTTTCTGTAATAGAGCATATATATATATTTATGAGAAATCTTCAAAATTTTGAAATAAATTGATAAAATTATTTTTTAAGATACCCATTGTGTGTATTTTATTACAGCTATCAGAAAATAATTAAATCAATGTCTGGCATAAACAATATTTTTTAGTTAAGTTTCCTCTGAAATAGTAAGTCAGTAACTAATTCATAAACTATTGAAGATAGACAGATACTTCCAATTTGTAAAAAATGTACTGAATGTTCTAAAGTACTTTGTTTCTGTTAATATATATAAATGTGTTTCTGAGAAAATTAGCAAATGTTAACTTTTAATAAACCCCATTAATCATAGTAAAATATTCTTGTCATAGTAAGATTTCCATAAAAAATAAATAAAAAAAAAGCTTTAAACTTTTGTAACTAAGGACGGCAAACTCATGAAGGTATTAATATTATTATTTTTGATAATTGTAGATTATTTCCTTGGCTCCCTAAAGGTAGATTGACCTATCAACATAAAATGCTTCCTCTTAAGGTTGGTTTTAAATAATCTAATGAAATTTATAGCATTATAGCTCATAGAGTATTTTTATCAATGCCAAGAATATTTCACTAAATTTGATTGATGGGACAAATCAATCATATAAGAATTTAGAAGTCATTTACTGACTCAAACAAAATTAAAAGTAAAATTTTACATAATTTTAAATTTTTTCCAACTGAAAATATGTGTCTGAATCTAATTAAAAATTAGCTATTTGGTCAAGGTTTGAACGAAAGCCTCGATCCTGAATATTGCATTATATCATTCCTCAACAAGCACCTCACATAATGAGCAAAAAAAGAAAAAGAAAAAAAGTAAAAGGTGTGATCCATTAAAAGAATGATGTATTACAAAATAAATGGAAAGGAAATATGATAATGCATGTTGGGTTGACCTGTATGTTTGCATTAAAATAACATTTTCATCAACTTGGAACAGATTTTAGCCACATAGTATTGTCTCATGCAACAACTCTGAGGGGTTTGCACATGTTCCTCTTAAGCTTGACTTAGAAACAAATTTTGAGCATTAAATGTGTTCATTTTGTGCATATATAATCTTTACATATTTTTCAAAATATTGTTACATTAATAAATACTAATTATAATACTGAAATTATAATTATAACATACTCAATGTACACAATTTCTTTCTCGTAATAAAACAATTTATCTTCATATACATTTAGCTCCTGTAATAAATTTGACTACATACCCTTGAACAGTTGATTGAGCCATTTGCTGCTCTTCCTGTTCTTGGCTCTCATCTTCTTGTAAAGCCAAAGCTTGGAGACCTTGAGGTAATGTGCTGTTGGGAGACATCTGGAAGAAATACACAGAGAAAAATTATCTCTAAAGCTCAAAAATAAAATAATAATAATAATTTTTCCTTTTATTTGAACAAGAAATATATATTTTTGAAATTTTTTGCAAAACAATAAAGCACAATATACATTTACAAAAAGAAGGGCAGAAAGGTAAAATAATAATAAAATAATATCTCATTAAACTTAAAAAGTATTCTTTTCCTTTTAAAAAACGGTGCAGTCCTAAAAAAAGTAAAAAATAATAATTTTATTAATCAAAGCGGAATTTTAAAAAATGCTCGAAACTATAAACTATATCCAATTTAAGATTAAAGAATTGACATTATCACTGTTTTATTAAATTGTTTACTTTTAAAACTGAAAACACAGTCTAATTTTTGACAAAACAAATTAAAATTATTTCCCATCTTTAGAGATATGAACTTACAGTAGTAGGTCTTTCTTTGTTGGGGGACTGTCCTTGTTGGCCAGGCATTTGACGTTGATAGTAGTTTTTAACATTGGCACCACCATCAGATGCACGTCTGCCCAAACCTCCAACTGATATGAAAATGCAGAAAAAAATATTTGATTTTACTTATTATAGAAATCAATTGTGATAATTATTGAATAAGAAAAATTATGACACATTAAACAATGATTCAAACAAAATAATTTTTCGAAAAGAAAAAAAAAAACCCTGCAAAATTAACATACACGATTCAAACAGATCATCCTAAAATGTCATATAACTTTTTAAAATGTGAACATTATTTTTTTTCAATAAATTAAACTATAGATAAAAATAGAAATTTCATTTCAAAAATCTTTTTTCACTCATACCATTTTATAAATTTCATAACAGTTGTTAAGCCTATGTGAGTGAAATTCTTCAACTTAAAATAAATTATGAACAACTTGTTTATGAAAATATTTAGTAAACTAGTTAAACATTACTTTAAAGTAGATAATAACTTTAGAAAGTTAATTATATAAACAATTATGCAGCTTATGAAATTGATTAACAATATTCATGTTATTTTGCATCATAAAGGAAACTAATCCAAAGAAAACTAAATTCACATCCAAGAATGTACAAACATCTTGGCAAAAGCACAATTAAAAAAAAGCTGTTACAAGCTTGTTATACATTCAATATAATGAAATTCAAACTCAATGACAGAAATAGACAAAATTTTCATCAGAATGATATCTTCAAAATATAAAAAATGCACTAATTTCACATTTTTTTCTGACATTTATTTGGAAAGGATCTAGAACTATTTCATTAAATAGAATTTAAAAATTTGCAACTTCTTATGGAATTTAAAGCTAAGAAAGTTCCTAATTTTATGAAAATCTAAAAATAAATATTCTAAACTTTTTTTTATAATAAAAGATTAAAAAAAAACAGTAATAAATTTGAGAGGAGAATTTTAAAAAAATTTCATAAAGATCAATAAACTCAAGACTAGGCCAGAATTCATAAATCAAGAAAGTCTTACTAAACATATATAAAAGATTTGAAAAATTTTAATGAAATACTTCCATGACTATTAAATATACTAATCTTCACTGTGTGTAAATTGAGTCATAAAACATATTTAATATAATCCCATGCAAAGAAATGTTCTTTATAAACATACCTGCACCAAGCACTTGAGGTGGTTTGAGCAAGTGTTGGTCTTTTACGCAGAACACTTGAGGAGGTTGGTTCTGAACAAGGGGAAGATTTTGGGGCAAGTTGGTATGAGGAAGTGCACTGAGGGGCAGGGCCTGGGCCGGATGGAGGGTGGCCCCATAGTGGGCTCCACCCCTCGTCAGGAATAAGTCCCCGCCCACTGCACCAGCTTCAGGAGCATCAGCATTGTCTGGTCCTACAGTATGTCTGCGCACAACATGATACTGAGATTGAGTGTTTTCTATGTGCCTTTCATCTTCATCTGACTCAAGCTCCACATCACCAAACTAGAAAGATATTAATGAAATAAATTGTTAGAATTTTAGAACATATAGAAGGGGGAAAAAACAAATGATGCAACTTCATAAAGATTTCATAGTAATAATGTGAAAATTACTTTAGATTTCAAACCTAATTAATTTCAAAGCCGTTGGCTGTTAAAAATACAATGATCAATATTTTAAGTAACTAAAATTCAAGCCAAAACATTTTATTTAAAAAAAATCCTTTTAAGGACTTTTAAAGGTAGCATGAAAACATCAATATGGGCTTTTTTTATTTCTTTTCATAGAAAAATAATTTCAGTAAAAGGAGTCCAATCTAATATCTTAAAACTATTTATCAAATAATACTAACTAATAAAGTTGTTATTTACGTGGTGCAGATTATGTTAAAAGATATAATGAAAGCAGACATAAAATGAGATTTATATGCTTATTTTTTTAAAAACTAATTTATGTTTTTAATTACTTTTCATGTATCACTGAAATTTTGAACATAGGAAATTGGGTGAAGTTCAATGCAAAAAAATCCTCTCAAATAAATGAATGTTTTTAATCTTTACATTATTTTGTATGTCCATTGAAATTATAATAAAATAATACTAATTATTAAACAATTGATTTCAGTATTTTAACTATAGAGTATAACAACAAACATATAGCTAATAGTATATAGTTAACAACAAATTTTTAAAAATTGACTTGCATTTACAAAACATATTAAGTAAATTTTAAGTTATTCCAAAAAAAATCAAGTGACAATTCAAATACCTTTTCTAGATTTTCTGTAACCAATGTGACAATTGGAATAGGACTAAACATGGGCTTAGGAATAGCAGGTTGTTCACTTTCAGTTGTGGTTTCAGCAGGAGGTGATTTTTCAACTGAAATTTTTAGAAACAGAATTTTGTTAATTATTTTAAAAATTCAACAATAAAAGTTTAATACAGAATATAATTGTCATTATTTTTTAATAAATAGCATTCTAATTAGCAGATGATTTTTAGATCATTAACCAAAATAATGTTGACATAAAATTTTCGACTGAGAATTATTGAATATTAAATCATGTTTCTTCTTTTTATAATCCATATTATTTGAATTCTATACCTAGAGAAAAATATTAACAACAATACAAGAAATCAATGCTGGATTCTTAAAAAGGTATTAAATTTTAATATGATGTAAAAATTATGTTATAATTATTCCTAAATACAATGAGACAATCATTCAAAAAAAATTTCCAAATAAAACAATAAAAATGTTTATTTTGCAAAACAAAAATTTTTTTTAACAAATTCACATATAAATTATTTTAATTTTGGAACATCTAAATCCTATCTTTAATTAAAAGTGTGTACTCATAAAACTGACAAAATTAGAAATATTATTACGCAGAAACTAATTTTATAATTCATTTACAATATTGTATAGCATAATTCATTCATTATATATTCATTCTAGAAATTAAAAATGTCTTTTTAATTATAACAATTTCATAGTCACCCATTTTTCAAAAATTGATTATATTGTTGTGATAAAATTCAAACCATTTTCATTATTTCATCACATATTTAACAGTGCAATGTATTTTTCCCATTGAAGAAAGTTAAAGAAGGATCTGTGTAATTTATGAGAAGAAATAAAATTATGAAGTAATGGTATCATGAAATTTAGAAGATATTTTTTTCATTTTTATTTTTAAAAACAATGATGTTATAGAACTGGTCTTCAATAAAAAGGTCTTTAATAACAGGAACTTAGGTGAGAAAATTAAAATAACTTGATTTTAATGTCTGTCAGTTCTAATGAATGATTTAAATAAAATTAAATGTAACCAATACTCCAAGCAAACTGGTTGAAGTGATTAGAAATTAATGAAACTGGGCGAGCAAACAGTGTGTTCATATCAAAAATTAATAAATAGGCATATGCACAAACATAAACTACAAGGATCAAAACCTACAAGCAATTGCATAATGGAAACCAAATTATGACTCTTTCGAGATCAAGATATAAAACAGAACAATATATAACAGTAAAAAAAAAGTAGATACATATGCCAAACTCACCAACACCAGTTGTGATGCTTGCCTTTCTTTGGGGCTGTGAGGCCACAGGTAAATTCTGTGGTATCAAGGACATCCTTTGATGGGTCTTAATTTTTTCTAGCAATAAGTGGTACATAGCACTGTACTGATCAAATTTGTTTTCTTTTACAGACTGTAAAAAATATCAAGTTTACATATACCATTAAAAACACTCTAACAATATTATATACAACAGAGGAGCAACAGATACAGCAAGACAGATACCAATAAATAGTATGCATCTATTTAAAAGTATAAAATGTTTGAAAATTTAAGAATAAAGTTGCTTTTGGTTTCTCTTAAATCTATAACATCTAAACTTCATTGCACATTGTTCCTGATTAATTAAAAAAGGTTCTAAAGCATGCTAAATCTGAAAATACTAAATCATACGGTAACTAAGAAAGTAACTAATAAAATATGAAAAATGGATAAGACTTTTACAAATTTATAAACACACACATACATGCAAATGAAATATTTTTAACAGTCAAAGTTAATTTTCTTTTTTGCTGTTATTACTAATGAATATATGATTACAAATACAAGATCACATAAAGCACATATTATTAAAAAGAAATATTTATTTTATAAATAAATAAATGAATATTTATTTATTTAAAAGAATTTTATTCTTACATTTATGATTTTCATCAAAATATACAGAATAAAAACAATGATTATTTTTACATAAACAAAAGATTAGCTAACCACACAATAAATAGAACATTCACTGAACAAAAACTCATAAACCAAAAATTGTAATGGTAATTAAGGGAGAGAATAACGATTTCGTTCTTTGTCCATATTATCAACACAAATTTGTTAGACTGTGTTTCAGCACTTCAATAATTATAGTGAAATGTTTAAGAATTGGCTAATTACAGATCTTTAAATGCATATAAATGGCTTAGAGAGGAAAATGAAAATGAAAACTTGTGCCTTCCTTTTAATTAATATTTTAAAAGACCAAATTTGAAAAATGGCTTCATTTAATTTATATGTCCCATAAAATTTAAAACACATGTCACTAAATAATTCCGTCAAATCTTTCACCAAGAGTTCAGTTCTTAAGTTTATATCTACAGATTTATTCGAGAAATCAATTTTCAAAATGGGTTTCTTTAAGTAACATATTACAGCAAAATTACTCATGGAAATTTGAAATTATTTCTTAAATTGAAAACAATTAGAGCAAACTAAAGAAGAAGTCAGAAATTTTCAGGACATGTAAGATCTTACATATACTGCTTAAAATCAGTTAAGAGAAATTTTGGATAATTTTTCCTTATTATAACGAAGATTTACACTATTAATTATAATATTATCAGTCTGAATTTCTATCTCAAATCTGACTTCTTCATCTTAACGGTTGCATTAGCTATGTATAGCAGAATTGGAAAATAACCAATTACCCATTAATGCATGATCATTAAATGTAAACCTTTTGCTGGGACATTAATTGTAAAGCTACCATAATAACAGAGGTAGGTTTATTTTTAGTTAAAATATAATGAAGATTTTAGAAACTATAAAATAAGATTCAAAAGAACATACACAGACAATGTCATCTCTCTTGAAAGCTGGCAGTTGCAACATATAATCAATGACAACTTCACAAATAGGCTCCTCCTCTTCAACCTTGTTGCTCACACTAAATTTCTTTAGAACTCGGCCAAATTCCTCATCTGGCTCCACAGTAATCCATTTGTGCTTGATAATCTGATCGAGGGTAAGGCGTTTTGCAGGATCCACAATCAGCATATGCCTAATCAGATGTTCACATTCTACAAGAGAATTTTTTAAAATAATAATGATGTTAGTTCAATTATATAATTTTTCATTATCATCTACTATTAGTCTGACAATACATTTTATAATAATTTATTCTTAAACAATTCAAGTTGAAATTATGATGCATAACTCTGTGATACTATTCAATTAAAAAGTTCCGAATATGATCCAAAAATATATAAATGTAATATTTGAATAAAACTTTAACAAAAAGGAGCACTTTGTAAATAAAATTCTAAATTTAAAAGAAAGGATGCTAAATTTCAAGGTTATACAATAACATTTACCAATGATACAGATACAGATGCTAACTTTCAGCTATCAATGTTAATATTAATGATTAAGAATCTTGAATTGTGAACTGGACAAAATATTAACATTTAGCTCATTAAAAAAAGTATAGTCAATATTTTACAAAAATTAAACTAAATGTAGATTTATTTATCATTTTTTTGCATTAAATTTTTTAACAAGATGCATTAAGAAATAAGTAAATAATCTAATGCAAATATGATGCTGAAACAAAAATGTGATGTTAAGAGATAACTATGAAAATATTAATGTAAATATGCATTTGTAACAGAAATTAAATTTGAAAAGAAAAATATTACAAGAAACTGCATTAAATAACTTGATTAGAGTTGATAGTTTAAAATGAAAAACAAACAAAACATACAGCTTTTATCTTTTTAGTTGAGAACAGCTTATCCAAAGATAACAGAAAACAGAAAATTGTACTATTATTTAGAAAAGCAATAAAACAAATTGAAAGGGAAAAAAAATTATAAATATTTTTAAAAAATCTTTTAGATAAAATAAAATAAGTTAAACATTTTTATATTAATTCCTTATTCTATAACCATTTTTCACACCCAAAAAAGTCCATTTTTGAATTTTTAAAAATTGGGTGGAAAAATCAACATTTATCAGCAGGTTTCTGTGTCTATGACAACGAATAAAGGAAGAAAATCATTATGATCATATAATTTCAATTTTATTTCTAAATGAATTTATATTAATAGTATATTTTAACCTCATTCGTAAAAAAGGACACAATATTTAATTTCCTGAATATAATGCACACATAATGCATAATGTACATATAATGCACACACACCAAAAGAAATTCAAAGAAATTTTGTAACACATACCACTAGACATGAAGTATGGTATTCTAAATTTCCCAGCCAATACCCTGTTGCGAAGGGAATGCAATGTGCTGCCATCAAATGGTAAAGCTCCACATACTAGAACATACAGAACAACTCCTAGACTCTGCAAGGAAAAATATAAAAAATATTAAACACTGAATTATTTATATATAAATATAAGTAAAACAAACAATCTACTCTTTACAACTCCAAAAAAAAAAAAAAAAAAACATAAATGGTTTACTTATTCATTAATCCCTTTAAACTTTTAACAAAAAGAAATGTAAGGAAAAAAATCCTTAAAAAAATGAGAGAAATACAAAATCTTGACAAAGAATATCCAACAATAATCATATCTACAAATGTGCTAATAAAAAGTCATACCATTCATTACAGATGTTGTTTTTATATTGGGAGTAGCTTTATAAATGAGTTTTATTTATAAAAATGAGAATTTTAAAAATCAATAACAATAACTTCCTAGCAGTAAATTTCATTCACTGACTGCTAAACAAGAGACAAGCAAAATCAGGACACATTACAGAAGGTTTGTGAAAATAATAATAATAATATGGTAATGAAATGAATGAATGACAATGCAGAAATTGAAAATCTTTATCAATATAAAATAGAAAACAAAGTTTCATAAATAGAATTCATACTAAATGGCATTTCTTTACAGATTTTGATTCTTTCAAAAGAATTTCAGCTTATTTTTAAACATTTTGGTATCAGATTATCAACATTTTTTTCTGTGCTATATATATGAGGATCCATAAATATACCACTTTGATAAGTTTTTTATCTCCATAACATTATCAATTTTTCTTACAGTAGTTCATAGAAGATTATATTTCTGACAGTTAGTAGTAGGTGAAGCTTGTATGTAGACATTAAAATTTAAATAGTTCATATAATGAAAAAAAGCTCTTTTTCTAGGTTATTTTGCATCAAAACTTATCTAATGACGAAAAAAATGCAGGTAAATTAATTCAAGACATAATTGGTTGATTTGGCATTAAATTTCAAATCTAGTTTCCAAAATTCAACTTTTTATAAAATTATTATTGAAATATAAATGAAAATTATAGCTGAAAAAATGCAGCAAAAGTTATGAAATAATAATAATTAAAATGCTTAACGAAATAGAAGCTTTTAAACTAGAAATAAAAGTAAAGAAACTTTTCATAAGCACAAGAGATTATATGAAAAGAGACAATTTACCCAAACGTCTGCTTTTGGTCCATTGTACTGCCTGCCTTCAAACAGTTCAGGTGCTGCATAAGGAGGACTCCCACACCATGTAGATAACATCTTGTCCATTTCATAGTAATTACTGAATCCAAAATCTGCAGAAATATTAAATAATGAAAGAATTAAAGTTTCAGCAGGATTTTATCTTTTGATCTGAATATTTTATAGAATTAGCTAAGAAAATAAAATTTTGTATATGATAGTATTAAGAAGGCTTCAAATTGAAAATGATGAAGTGAAAAACAAAGTTATGGAACAAATTCTCAAGCCTTTATAAAATTCAAAATATAAAAAAAATTGGAAAGAATTGAACCACTTGACATGCAAATTTATTTAACTTTCTAATTAGATGACACATCCTATTTTGGTCATTTATTATTAATTAGATTTTTTTTAATTATATATGGAGCATTTGGGATATTAAAGCATTTCAAATTGATTCTTGTGTATTTAATTAAATTCTGTTGCTTAGTTGTAGACTTGAAAATAAAAATTCAGTCATTTGATGTGCGTGTCGGACACGTCATTGTATGTGAAGTGGTTAATATAGATTTTTTTAAAGCATAAATTAGTGGTAGGTACTCCAAAATGAGGAATTGCTTCCTCTATCAATACAAATCCTTCAAACAATTTATCAATCTTAATGCATAGATGCAAAAAAATTGAAAATAATCAGTTTCGCACATTTAATACTTCAAAATACAGAAAAATCAATGAATTTAAACAATCACAAAATAACATTTTATAGTTTAAAAAATTCATGTTCAAATAATATAAAACATTTTTTTCAATATTTTATTTCTATATGTATTTCAATTAATCAAAAGAATACTCATGAATTATTACTCAATTGAATACTTTTAGAAACCAATTTTACCCACTACTATTACTGGAAAAAAAGGAAAAAATAACAGAAATGAGCAAAGTAAAAGTAGAAGAAGCAAGAGACTGGGAGATAAAAGAACATTAGCTAGAAAGGAAAATGTCCTTTCCCTGGATTTTAAAAAGTGGTGTTCCATTCTTTTAAAGAAATACAGCAAAGAAGCTAGAATAAACAAGTGATTTTCAAAAATAGAGTTTCCACTCTTAATTTAAAAAAAAGACTCAAGCACCAAAAATTATAAATTTCAAAAATAAAAGTGGAAATGATAAATTTAAAAATAAAATACTTTCACAAGTGCCATTAATTTCATGCTTACTGTTTCTAAAGGCTCAAGTAAAAGATGCTACTTACTCAAGCTCTTTTGGCAGTTATTATAACAAAAATGGACTAATAAAAATGGTTTAAAGATCACAATGTGAGAACTCATTCTATTAGTTATTGGATAGCAATTGCTAAATACTAATTTAACAAAAAATACTATTGGGTGCTCATATTCACACTCTCAATGCAAAGTAAATTAAAATTGTTTTCCCATCTCCCCCCAAAATAATGGTATGCACATTTTGCTTATTATTCAAGCAATCAGTGAAGTATCAAGAACTTTTCTGGGTTCTTAAAGAGAGCAAAATAAAATTCATTCAAGGAATTTCATGACCTTATAAAATCATAACAAGAGAAGGAATGGAAGCATAATATACAACTTAGTAGGAGAAGATTTATCTATTACATAAATCCAGTATTGGTTCCTTTTTAATCATCAATTTAAAAGCTTTTCGAAATAAAGAGAATTTAAACATAATAAAATATATTCATGCTACCAAAAAAATTACCTGCAATTTTGATATTCATGTTCTCATCAAGTAGTAAATTTTCAGCTTTCAGATCTCTGTGAACAACATTCCTTTCATGACAGTACTTTATAGCTGTTAGAATCTGTTTGAATTTATGCCTGGCTTCTTTTTCACTCATTCTGCCATGAGCGACAAGATGGTCTGAAATAAACATTAAACAGAAATTGAACTTTACAAGCTGGCCAAGACAAAAACTAAAATCTAATGCATTATAAAAGTTTCACTCGTAATTGTTTAGATTACTATGAAGTTAATAAGCAATAAAATTTATTTTTTTAATTAATGAGATCCAAGACTTATGTACTACATTACAAATTAGACATATTAGAATCATCCTTTTTTAATTTAAAAGGTTTAATTTCCAGGTTTAGTTAAACAATACAATAAATGCGTGAAAAATAGGAATAATTAATAAGTCATTCTTGCACAATAATTCTTATTCTACATTTTCTTGAAAATGTTAACAATTTCTAGGTGGTGTGAAACACAACATGTCAGGTGATGGATGAACACTTAACATTTTTGTGTCAGCTTCAATGGCTTTTGTCATTAATAATCTCAGACATATGTATGGTTCCACCTCTTCAAACTAAAATGAAGTTGCTTCAAAAGTACCTATATGTACCTACTGTGTTGAATATATATATATATATATTCATCAGGAATGTGAACTTATTTGTCATCAATATCATTGTCAAAATTATCATACCCTAATAATGAACTTATATCAGAGACAAATTGAAATCTTTTTTTTTTCTTCAGAATCGAATATTTTACAAGAAAAAATTAAGATTGTAATCAGATAAGAAGTAAAGAGGTAAAACGTGCAAAAATGGAGGGAGGGGGGGGATCTTCAGTTAAAAGTTTTGATTGAAAAAAAAAAGTAAAAGTACTTTCAAAATCCAAATAATACTATCTGAAATGACACATTGCAAGTACAACTGAAAGCTCTTATATTGTATATAATAAAAAAAGCATTCAATAACTTAATGAGATTTAATTCTGAATAGAAAATATCTTTAATTATAGTAAATAAGTAGCTGATATACACTAGAAGAACATATGTTTGTTAAAATTAATATAATATTAGTAATTCATCCTTGTGACTATGTTTTAAAAAAGCTGTTGGGAATCATGACTTATGAGCAAGTAATGACACCTATTAATTAAAAGAAGAACATGAAGTAAGAAATTTCATTATGATACAAAAGATTTCAAAATCACAAAATTGTTATTTGAAGTTTTTGAAAAAAATTAGAAAAGTGCCTCATGTGGTGTTACAAAATAAAGAAGGCTAAAGGTAAAAATAATAATAATAACTATTATATGCAATCTTTTATAAGATTCTGAATTTAAACAATTGAAGATAAACTTTATTCTGTCTTTACTTTTCACCTTATCTTTCACAAATGAGAGTAAAAAAAGGCAACAAGAAAAATCTTTTTAACTTCATATTAAAACTATCTTAGTATCTGATATCCATTAAAGTTAATATTCTCAGTATGAGTTAAAAATAATTTTTTAATTAAATAGTTTAATAAACAAAATTATCACACAAGGAAGCTATTTTATTGAATTATTGATAAAGAGACAATTATAAATAGATAACAAATGGTGGATGTTGCAATTTGTCTATAAGCTCCTTGATAGCTTTCTTGATAATTTGTTGAAGTTGTAACAGCAACAAATATTTCAAATTTCCCTCTACTGCTGCCTTAGAACATTCCTACACATTTTTCCATTTAAAAAAAAAATCAAAATTTGTGTTTAAATGATAGATAGATAACTTGAAAAGATATAACCAAAAATATAACAAACAGCATATAATATATAATCTTTTTATAACACTATAGTCGTCAAACCCTCTTACCAGGATAGCACTATTTTGAATCATTACTTAGTGGATGACAGACAATAAGAACTGCTAATTATAATAGTTTTCAGCCTTTACATTCTAATAAATCCCTTAATCGATCTCTTTATTTCAGAATATTCCTTACTGTTCTAAGCCTTACTGAAATCTCTTTGCACAAAGTAATTTTTATAAATAAAATGTATTTAGTTAGGTTAAAAGTTATATCAGAAATTCACTTAAGTTTCTTTTTTTTCTTTCAATTTTATTTCATTTTTAATATTTTTAACATATCCTAACAAATAGCAGCAGCATTGAAATTAATTTGCTCACATCCATGATAAAAGCCAAAAAATTATCATGACAGTCAATTATTTACAAGGGAGACTATTTCAATGCAAATTTTTAAGTTTGTTCTATGAAACTATATCAAGTTTGCAGTTTTACTTGTTATTAACAAATGTTTTCCTTTCCAAATAAATTCAGGTGGTTCTCCTGAAGTATCAAATATTATTTCACTCAAATGCTGATTTCTAAGTGTTTTTCCTCTGCTATATAGTAGGCTTTAGATTTAACAGAAATTTCATGCTCTCATAAACTTGGAAGACACAAAACACTTTTTTCCTTTGCGCCATTATGACAATTTATATTTCAGATTTTTCACAATTGCAACATTATTTTAAGATACCCTCAAACAGGATAGAATATAACCTCAAATGTGTGTCTACTTAATGTTGGAAAAATGATTCAAATTATTGAGTTATTTATACAGTATTAAAAGTTGTAAAAACAGCTATAGAGCCCACTAACACTAATGTAAGTGTTCTAAAGTTTATTTACACTATGAATTTCAGCTGTCACAGATAACAAACAGAAAATGTTCCAAGTATTTTTTTAAAAATAATTAAGTTCTTACATTAAATAAATTTTAAGAAATGTAAATTAAACTTACCAAAAATTTCGCCTCCACTTGCATACTCAGTCACTAGATATATCATTCGCTCTGTTTCCATCACCTGAAGATAATGTATCAAAATTTATTAAACTGCTAAAATAATCAGCCAACAGTAATTTCCAATTCATTGTAAATAACTGTAATTATGTAAGTAAGTAACTTAGGTCATTGGTGCTGAATAATTAATATTAGTTTCTATTCTTAATAAATAAAGCAAAGTGTTATGATGTGGCTGACAGAGAGAATATTAAAAATGATGTCACTAAAATTTCAAAAAAAATTACTATAAAAATAATTATCAGATATGAAGCATATAAAATATCAGTTGCAAAAATTTTAAACCAAATGGATGATAGTTGAATATAGAGAATTATAATACAGAATAGACATTTCCCATTAAACAACTGTATAGATATATACCAGAAAAATATCATTAATTTTTTTTTTCCTTATAGTTTTTTTATACTTCATGAATATAACTATCTTTTATATTCATCATGTTTCTTACTTTTCTATAATCAGTAACCACAAAATGAAATAGTGAATAATCAAAAATAAACAGTGCCCCAGTATAAGATAGATTAAAATTAAAGGTATCAATAAATAAAACTGCAGATTTAAACTAAAAATTCTAGTAATTGTAAACATACAACCAGAAAACATACAATAAACATACAACCAGAACATCAAAAACAATATAAGAGCAAAATATAAAAAATGAAACAGATATTGCAATAAAATAAAAATAATTAATATCAAATATAAGAATAACTTTCATTTAAAGAAATTGTTTCTTTTTGACTCGTAAAAAAATATTTAGTTAGAAAATTGAGAATATTATAAACTTACAGTAGGTACAGATACAAAAAAATATAAGAGAAAACTATTCAATAAACTTTCTTAGCAGAAGTCAGGCACTAGAATAAGTTAATTAAACCACAATGTTTTGATTGATTCAGGTAGGAAAGATATTAAAATGGAAAAAAATGTGTTCCACCCAAAACCAGAATAGTATTTAAAAAATAAAGAAATGCCTGTCAAATGGTTCACTTTTAATATTTATTAAATGTGAACCTTAAATCAGACTAGTGAAAATTGAGAATTGGTTCAGATAGCCCCAAATTATAAAAGAGATCCTCAAGATTAAAGATGCAGAAATACTGAGAATTGCACATGCACAGAATGACACAAATTAAATATGAATATTAAAAAATGACTAAAGAATTCAAATAACATGATTAAACAGAGGGATATAAAAGGCACAACACATTGGAAGAGAAACTAAATATGAACTTCCTTTGCCATCAAGTAAGATTAATATGGGGAGTCAAAGTTATTCAACATGCTGTAAGACATACAAAATTTACAAAGCAGAAACCTCTTTATAAAACAAAACATGTTTTTTAAAAAATATCTTTTCTACACAAATATGTTGGAAAAAATTAACTTTAATATTGTGCTTTCACAACTAGCATATAATAAAATGAATTCAAGCAGACAATAACATATTGTGAACTAAACTTTGAATAAATTGTATTTTTTACAGTGCAGCTAAGAAAATAGGCAGCTCAGAGAAATTAATAGAAAACTCATAATTTATGAAGTAGCTGTAATATAACATGAATTCTTCCTTTTTTAATCGAACAAATCATGCATTTAATTTTACAAGAGTTGACTCTTTTCAAAGGAATATCACTAACAACTAATCCATAGGATATGTAAAGTATGTGCTTACAGGATTTGCATCTAAAGCTGATCACACATTTCGTACTATTATTCATTTGACTGTGTTGTATTACCATTGTAATATTGCATTCCATTAAATTTGAGTTTTAAACATAATCTAGCATATATTTTTTTTAACTCAATTTACTGCAAAATAGCCTCTTCTAACAGGTTGGTGCCTTGATATTCGATTGTAAAAAATGTTTTGCCTCAGCATGTCTAGCATTACTTTATCACATATCTTTAAAATCATACTGTAGAGCAACAATGAGCCATTCTAAAACAGTATTTTCAATAAAAATAGTTTTTCAAAAAAAAAAAAAAACGTGTTACATCCCATGAAAATAAATAATTTGAAGAACAGTAAAAATTGTTCTTAATGCATAGATTAAATTATAAAATTACTAAGTGAACAGTTGATAGAACCACTATTTTATAATAATTATCAAGCCCAAGAACAATAACAGCTCATACACATATCATTTCAATTTTTTAAGGAACAGATTCTCAATTCAATGAAATAATAGTTTATGTGCTAAGAACTAGTCAATTTTTATTCTGGTACATGGGAAATGCTCAATCAAAAGGTTAATACATTTATGATGAATATTATAAGAATCTGCTATAAAATTCTTGCAATAAGATTGAATAAGAAGGATAAATTTGTTTACAAATGCATAAGCATGTCAATATCATGTTACAAAAACATTATGTCAATATGATAGCATGCTTTCAAATAATATCATATTGACATACATATAACATAAAAATAAGATTTACAGGCTTGCATTGACAAAGAAATTAAAGACATGTAATCAATTTTTAACATGGAAGAGAATTTTCACAAAACATTATATATATATATATATATATATATATATATATATATATATATATATATACCCACAATTTTTACTGAATAATAAAAAAAATATTAAATACAAACTATATTTATAAAAGACAACTATGAAATTTTTTCATTAAACACAAGAGGAATTCAATGTTCTTTCATTCATTTCTGTTATCTAACAAATTATTGGTTATTCTTTTTACACATCATTTAAAACAGTTTAGATTATGGAAGTCTCATATCATCAACATAACTAACTACATTAATTAGTTTAGCCACAAAAGAATGCACCAATGAGGCACAATTGCATCAACAAAATTCATCTGTTTTATTTAATCTCTCATAATTAATTTTTAAGCATGTAATAAATTTTTGATGTTCAGAATATAATTTAATAAGAATTACATTAAAACAAAAGGGAATTAAAATGTAAAATTATAAACATAATAACAAAATTTTTGTTGGGGAAAATTAAATTTCCTGCCTTGCAAGAATTAAATAGAAATTTCTTTTATTCATATTTCTCAAAAAATTTCTAAGAAATAAAAAATTCCAACAGATGGTTTCTGTTAATATGCATACTTTTCCATTAAGGGAACTCTAGATAAAGCTGCAAAAACTTTATGTTAAAAGTATCTCTTAATGATATACAATTTGTAACATCTTTCAAATAAAGCATTAATATTCATAATATATTTGAATGGGAAGTCCATTACACTCAATAGAAAATTGTTTTAAAGAAGAGTTCAAACTAATAACTAATTTCAGATAAAGTAACAATCCCTTTTACAATTTAAACAGTTCAGACTAAATATTCAAGAAGCAAACTCAAAGAGTAATATGAGCATAGAAAATAAAATAAAATAAATGCTTGTACAAATGCATAGTAGCAAAGTGCAGACTAAAAATTACAGGATGTTTTAAACCATAAAAGTAATACTGACCTGATATAATGCTATTATATGTGGATGATGCAACATTTTCATAATTTGTATTTCCCTCAGAATTTTCTTTAAATTATCTTCATCCAAGTGTGTTTTATCAATTATTTTTATTGCAACCTACAACAAAAATACATGTTTAGCATCACTCAAAAACCTATTATCAGTGAAAAGTCATCAAAAGAAATTTCATATAAATTATTCATGATTCAAATGTTTCTTTTCAGGACAGAAGTCTGGTAATTTCTGCTTGCATGATTAATCAAGCAAAAGTTATTAGTAGACTCTAAAAAAAGTGCAAAGTACTTCAATGTTATACAGTTGGAAGTTAAACCACTTGGACAGGATCACTTTCTTAGCTATAAATAATGTAGAATTGTCTTATATAATCTTGCTCTTTTCTGACTCTTCTAACATTTTAGATTCATAATACAACAGGATGCATTTAAAATCAGCCATTCATGAACTGCATGTGAATATTTTTTCGGTTAAAAAATTCACTAAATCCTATTTTAGCTAATACTAATCCTTAGGGAGGGTACAATAAAGAGGGCCTCAGATCAAGTCAATGGAAAAAACTATTTTGTAGTGGCTAAATAAATAAAATTTGTAAAGCATACAAATTTTAGTAATTTAATATCAGATTTTTTTAAAGCATAATTAGGTTCCTCAATGAAACATTTTGTTCCCTTAGTTATAATATTTATAACCAAAAATATTTGTTTAAATAATATTATGTACAAATGTAATGCTGCAGAATCTTAACTCATAAATTAATAAACATATTAAATTTTAATAAAGTTAATAAAATATTAACTAAAGATAAGTCATTAATGTTATTATGATCAAATTAAAACTGAGTTAAAATATGATGCAAAACTGACTAGTTTACTAAAAAGAGCATAATGTGCATTGCTTAGGGCTGCAAAATATCTTAATCCATCACTAGTATTATTATATGAATGTATAATTTCTGTAGATAATCAAGCTTTTCCTAATAGATGGCATAGCAAGCTCTACCAACTAACTTTTTTTTCTTCCTATATCAATCAGATCCAGTATAACAGTTATATCATTAAAAAAATTAAGATTTCATATTCAACCAAAAGATAATTATCTGCTTCATTATCAAACAGCAGATAGTTTTAGACCAGAGAAAAATGTTATTATTTAATGTGTTATGGACAGATTTATGAGTAATAAGAGAAAACAAGAATAGGCAATCCCAGAGATAATAGGAAAGAACACATTTGTAATCTTTTAATAACTTGTAAAAGAGAAACAAACATATACTATTTTTTCAGAAAGGACTTTATCCAATTATCAATCTTATGATTATGTCAATATTAATTTTCAAATTTAAAGGGAGAATATGACAATGGCATGCCTTATTCTAGGAAAATTATAATTTTTTATGTAAATAAAACAGATATTAATGCAGAAATGCATGACCAGAAAGCTATGATTTCCTTTTTAAGTGTTAGTATTGAATAACTGAACATTATTTAAGAATTACGGTATTACTTTGCCTCTGAAATACACATATGCATTAATTGTATATTTGATACGGAAAAGTTTAATAGAAATCAATATCAAATTTTAATAGTTAATATTTTTATCTTTAAGCATATTTTTTGTAAAGACATTTATTTGTACAAGTAACTCAAATGTCTCTTTGTCTTTCATATCTTTTTTTACTATTATTATATATCTTTTAATTTTCCATTTTTATCATTATTATTATTATATATTTTTAGATTAAGAGACAGACTAACTAAAACGAAGGAAAAAGGCTTCATAAGGAGATTTTATATAAAACAGATGGTAGTTTTCTGTCTTCAAATAATTATTGTAATCAGGTAAGTGGTTATCTTGATTGCTGAAAAAATTACTCTTTTTATTTTTCCCTCACTAGCAACTAAGCAATCCATCATACAAAGATGACTGAATAGAGCTAAAAATTAAAATGAGATTAATGAAACAAGGAGATAAACATTTTAAAACTTATACCAGCCTGTTAGCAAAAAGGTAAATAAATACTTGCTAGTATAGTTTTTATGCCACCCATAAAAAAATTAAAGAAATCTACTTTGAACAGTTTTCATACTACATAATAAAATTTCACAATCTCCAATTTTACAGCATTCTCACATTTTGCTGAACAGAAGTTAAAATATGTAAATATGCAAGAATTAACCAAATTGAATGAAAAATATCATTCTTAATTCTTTTACTTTATTTATTCAGCTTTATTTCAATCCAAAATTCTGATAGTATGGTTTTCATACCTCTTAAGTCTTAACCCACTTACTAAGGAGTATTCTAAAAACATAATATCCATATAAATGGTTAAAAAACAATGACAACTAAGAATTCTGTCATGTTTCCTGCAACAGTTTTGATGTAATTCAAAATGAATTAATCATATTACATAGGAGAGTTAAAGGTACTATTGTATTTCAAATTATAATTTGCATCAACATTAATGCTTGATGAAATATGCTGTTCTATTATTAGGGAAAAAATTCTAAAGTTCTTATCACAAGAATTTATTCTTGGTTTAAAAATAAAACATGAAATAATAATAAGTTTTCAATTTTGCGATTTAGTTCTGTTTATTACTCATTTTCTAATATTAATCAAACTAATAATTAGAATTATTTAATTTTGTTTCTTGATGATATATTCAAGAAAATAAAAAATACGCTGAATAGGGAAAATTATCAACAAATGTGTTTATTCTAACATATAGGTCAATGAAGATAATTTCAGGGTGTAGTTAAAATTTATCAAGTAAAAAAAATGAATTAATGTGTTTTTAAAGCATCATCTCTGCAATAAGAAAAATCAGGTATGTCTACATAAAATCAGTAATCGTTAAACAATTTATGCTCCATTTGATCAATTTTAATTATAAAGCAAATATATATATAAGGTATGTCATACTTTTGCAATTTTATTATCTAAGTAATTAAATACAGAAAAAATTAGATTTAAAATACTTTTAAGAACGAATCTGTTGTATAAAAACAGATTAATAAATTTAATATTAACTTACTAAGAAACTGTAATTAAATAAAGGAACAATATTAAAATCAGACATTAGATTGAAATAAATTGATGAAAAATTCTATAAATCATACATATATATAACATATAATTATCTAAATAAAAAATACTTTCAAATTATGTATTAAGTCAAACAATAAAAAAAATATTAGTATTGTATAATAATTTAATTTCATTAAGAAACTCGAAAAAGTGAAAATTTATTTTGAGATAGCAAAAAAAATAAGCAAAAGTAAAAATTTGAAGAGAAAAAAAAATAGCAAATGAAATTTGATAAAAATTAATTAATCAAGATTTAACAGTAAAACTTATTTGTTCAATTAAATTCTATTTTACTAGTATTTTTTATCACGAGTAAGTTTTTTTTAAGTATTTTGTTTGATATAGATATCAATAAAGTGACAATGCATAACTTTAGATCACTGAATCAGATGTCATGTTCTACCACTACAATATTCAAATTTCCCTAAGAATCTAATGTACCAATTCATTATAAAACTTTGCCATATCTCAAGATATATTTTAAAAATTGATTAATACTAACACAATAAATGAAATTGTGATAGCATTTCTAAAAACTATATTTCATATAATTTAATTAAAAGTAACAATTTGTTACTATTATCATAAAAACTGCCACAGGATCATTAAAGCTTTACATAAATACCAATCTCTGTTCTACACAGTTACTGAGAATATAAAAATCATTCAGAAGTTTGGAGGAAAAGGAGAAGTTATTTCAAAATAAGCATAAAATTTGTTTTTTACTTGGTAATTCTGTATATGACAATGAAATGATTTATAATTTAAATAGTTCAAATTCTAAAATACTGGTCAAAATTTTGAGGGTGTCTTTAAATACCTGAATTTAATTTAATAAGAATAAATACTTCAATCTGAATATTACTAATTAATATAAATATTCACTAATGATAAAGTAAATATTGCACACAACTTTAGCAAATTGGATTTTTATTTCATTGAATAAGGTTACAGCAATATACATATTTAAATGTTTTTTTAAGTATAACTATTTTTTTAAGGCAAAATAGCATAGTTGCATGCTGGAATTAAAGTTCGAAAAAATATTTGTTCATGAAAACTTTAAAATATTTATTAGTTTCTTTAAATTCCAAATACATTTAGTTACACATTGATATCCTAAATTTTTATGAGTAATTCATACCAAGGATATCATGTATTGTATTTAACAAAATTTCTGTACGATTTATGTCAAGCAATTGTAAACTAATGTATAAGCGTAAAAGTGATCTGGAGGACTGACTGGGGGGGGGGGAATAATTATTAAATCAGTTAGAAAGGAAAAGAAATTATAATATTTTTCAATAATCAACTAAATTTGTAACGACAAAAAAACATTTTCTTATAGCTTGCATAAACTTTCAATGCATAAAATCTATAGAGTGTAATAAGTTGATCAGAATAGCACATATTAAAGTATTTTTATTTAATAAAATATATATTAATATGTTACCTACATTAAGACAATAAAAATTACATCAAAAATTCTCTTATTTATTTTATTCAATTATATGTAACTAAGAAAAATTCAATTTTACAATATAAATGATTTTTGAAACTAGCAAACTTATTTGTTGAATGACTACAGTTAAACCAGCAATTTTCTGGTTTTAGTTAGGATAAAAAATTAAATCACAGTGATAAGCATATTGTTTATGATAAAAAAAGAAATACAATTATTATAATCTCCATAAAATATGTCAACATAATATAATGAAATATAAAATGTCAACACTAATTGAAACAACTTACATCAATTATACTATTTCATAATTTTTCAAATTAAATAAATTAAAATATAGTTCTGAAGTACTATATTTAGTACTGACAACATCTGTTGAAATGGAAGATTAATAACTTACAAACACAAACAAAATATTCAAGACATGAGAAGCTTTACATTGCCATTAGCTTATTTAAACTAATTAACGAGTTTATAATTAGATGACTTTCACATATACTACTGCTAAATGTATAATTAGGATTATGGATTACAAGAAGTAATGTTTGTTATAATTAATACATGAAAAATGATAAATTTAGATTAAAAGTCAATAACTATTTTTGACTGGAGGGAAAAAAATTATTAAATCAGAAAGAAAAAGAAATCATCACATTTCTCAATCACCAACTAAATTTGTAAAGCTACAAATAATTTATGTTTTTATAACTTACATAAACTTCCAATGCATATAATTTATATAGACTATAATAAACTGATCAGAATAACACATAAAAGTATTTTTATTCAATAAAATATGATCTACTATAAATATTTTAAATATGTATAAAGAAATCTTAGTTTATCAATATGAACATAGTGTGTACATGAATATTGAAATTTTAAACTAAAATCAATACTCTATATAGTTTTATATGGACTGGAATCCATTACTAATGTTAATGTGTAAAGAAAAATACTGTGACTATTCAGCATTTACCATTAAATTTTGATTATTTCATTTCAAAAAGCATTTCACTGTGCGCATTTTGCATGTGAGATTTGTTGTAATTTTCATGAATTTGTGGAAAAATAAATGTGTCTTAAATATAATTTAATCTTCTGTCAATAAAAAATATTGTTCATATTCATTTTAAAATGGTAAATAATAATTTTAAAAAATTTAAATTCAAAGTTGACATTCAAGCTACTACACGTGGTCGGTCTCTTTTTTGTGAATGAAGAAATGATTTTCGCCAACTCACCTTAGTTTTAGTTATTATGTGAGTGGCTAGCTTGACCACAGCAAAGTTTCCTTTGCCAATGGTTTTTTCTAAATGATAAAATCCTACTCGGACAAGTCCACCTGAACTTGCAGACGATTTGGATCCATCTGTCGCCATATTTGGCCGATGCCACGCACATGCGCATTACACTAGCCGAACACACAATCAAGTCATGATACTTAATGAAAATTTAAATTTCAAGCACTTCTGAAAAATTAATTGAAAAATAGAGTACTAGGCTGATATTATGTATTGCAGATGCAGTACAGCACATTTGAGTATCCACAGATTGGCAACAATTTTGCACTAGGTTCTTGAAGATCACTAAAAATCCACAGTTCACAAATCATTTTTTAAAATAAATAGTGTTTCACAGCACCTCGATATTTTTAAAATTCAAATTTTATAATTATCAAATTAAATATTTAATGCACTGAACTCAGTGCACGTTAAACAGGCCATAATATCCGTTTGTCAAACACCACAACTGCACATTAGTATTTATGTCAATCCCTCTAGAAAATATTCACTGTTTAGCTGCTCTTGAGAAATTCTTTATATTGTTTTATTCTTTCTTGCATCCTTTTTACTGGAACACTATCAGATCTTGCAGTTTGCAATACCAATTACGATTAAACACAATGTACCACTCTCTCGTAAAGAGAGTTCTTCAATCTGCCTTGCCTTACTTCTCCTACTGGTATCTAGGAGCACGGCTGCCAATCTAAATCAGCTGAGCATCGCCAAAGATTCGCCAAACGATTGTAATATCCGCCAATCTCCGTGATAAACTAAACCTCAGTTTTCGTTTCCGCAGAGCGACCAAAGAAAGATTTTTAAAAAAATAAATGGTTAATTTGAGAAAAAAAATTTCTTATTTGAAATAAAAAAAATCAAAAATTTAAAATAAAAAATGCCTTTAACAGCGTATTAAAAATAAATTATTTATTTTAATCAAAAATCTGATGATCAAAGAAAAATCGTAAAAGCGAGAGTTTCTACGGAAATGTAATATGTAAATTAAATTCTATTAAATTTATAATATATTTTAATTTTTGAATAATAAATGATTTTTTTCATTTAATATTTATTGTATTTTTTATATCCTACATTTACAGCCTTCTGATCCTCGTGTTTTACGATTTTTATTTTGACCACAAAATATTAATATTCTGGATTTCCAGGAATAAAAATTATAATTTGTTCTATAAGAAAGTTTAATATTTTCGATGGTATTATTAATATTCTAATTTCAAAAATAATTTTTGAGTTCTTACGTTTTGTCTTATGTCTAATATTTTCTAATTTTCTTACTTTATTAATTTTTATTAAAAATATGATATCAAAAAAACATAAAAGCATGAGATTTTGGTAGAAAAATTCTAATCAAATTGAAATTTTAATTCGAAATTATAACATATTTTTACTTACAATGAAAATAGAAGAAATTACATTTTGTATTAAATTCTTCATAATATTATTAGATTTTTTTAAAAGATATTATTTCGTAATTTTTTACATTAATCAGTGTTTAAAACATTTAATTTTTATAAGTTCCTACATTTTAGTATGTTTCATAGCACACGCAAATATTATGGTATCTAGAAAATAATATTTCTAATGAAATCTAAAAACTAGTATTATTTTATTCTATATGATGCCACCTCAGAAAAATAAATTTAATTTAAATTAAATTAAATATTAGTATGACACGATGTTTCAAATGATGGAACTTCTTTTGATTTTTATGAATTTTTTACAGAAAATGTATTATAATAAACAATTTTATAAAAAATATCAATTACATATTTTAAAGAATTATTTTGTAAGTACATATTTTACTTTAATAAAGATTATCGTTACAATGAAACCTATTTCCATGTCGTCACAATCACATGTCAATCGTAAATGTTTATCTAACATCTGACTTATTTTGTCTTACATTGTGCAAAAGCATGAGAATGTTTTCCATCTTTTTTTAATAGCACAAGGTGATTCAAATTAAATAATCATAGTACGTTTGAAGTGATAGTTAAAAAAAGGGTTTTTTTCAACGAATTTTTTTTTATGATCCAAAATTATAATAGACTGATATTATTATAATTTTATAAATTTATTATCTTTTAAAAGTGAAGTTAAATAAAAGTTATTCTTCGATTATGAATTTGGCTTTGAAATCCGCTTTACAGAATGAAACAAAGGTCTGTTATATAATAATAAACATTATGAGAAATATTTTAAAAGCTAATGATGGTATCATCTGTTTAAAAGGAGGTCATTTGAAATCTCTCAAACGGTAGCATATCTGATTTTATAGACTTCTCAAGGATCGAGGATCTTTGAAGATTTCTACGCATTATTGAAAAGAAAATTCTCTCGGAAAATCGAATATGTTTGTTTAAGTTTGGAACATTAGTTCGGATGTATTTGTTTAAGGTTGGAAACTACGTAAATTCTGAAAGCTTCTTTAGGATTACAAAATATGTTGAAAAGCTCATTTGAAAATAATTTAATAACCAAAATTAACAATTTTTGAAAGAAAAAAAGTCAAACGAAAATTTGTTTGAACTCTAATTAGTTTCAGGAACAAATAGTGGCAATAGTAAGAATAAATTCAAAAAAATTTAATAGTTTATTCAAAGCAATACTTAAGATAGTTTCCTTTTAAAAATTTTGCTTGAAGAAATACAAAATTTAAAAACTCATTGTTGTCTTCCCTGTAAAGTTTTTTAACTTCAGATGTTTATGCACCATTTCATCCGAACTTTTGATGAATTGCAAAAGTAGAACAAATAATTTTCCTTCGAAACTTTCTTTCTTCCGAAGTAATAAATTACTGTTCACCAAACACTGGTATCACTGTCACACAAATAAACAAACAAAAAAAGAACCCCAACAAAATCTGAACTTGTTCGGTATACGAACTGTTTAATTTCGTGTAAACAACTCATCTGCTGTTTACAGACGAGACCAGCAAGAATCGCAGCTGCTCTAGGCGAGAATACTTAAAAGGGAACAAGCATCAACCATATTTTCATCTATTTTCAATTAGAGTAATTCCTTTTTTGCATTAAAAAAATGAAAAAAAAACCTAACATTTGTTGGCAAACTTTTAAGCGTCAAAATTTTAAACCGTTATTTGTGAAAATGTATCGATTACATATATCGGGAACATAAGTAAAAATACAAAATAAAAGTTTGTTATATTTTTAAAAATGCTTTCTTTAAGTGACACATAAACAGTAAAACAAAATCAAAATGAAAGCATACAAGATGAATAACGAAATCCAAAGGACTCTTTAAAAACAAAATATGTTTCTACTTTACAAATGAAACATTCCATGTTTACATGTTCTTATTTATTTACTTGTTTTGACAAATGTATAGACAGTTAAATAGTGATCAATTACTGGGCATACATTTAAAAACATCAATAATATTTTCATACATTTTCAAAAAGAAAAAAAAAGCATGTTTTATCGAAATTTAATGGTTGTTTTAACATCCATAAATGGCTGCCAAATAAATTATAATTTTTTTACTAACTCCTACAGGAAACATATGTGAATAGAACTACTGGAGTTAGGATTAATTTTTTAATTTGTTGGACAATTTAAAAATTCTATAATATTAATAAAATGAATAGAAATAAACAAATATCTTTTAAAAAAAGAATAACTTTAAAATGAGAAATTCAAATACAATTTTCGTATTAAATATTGTCTGGTATATTTTCAATTCCAACTAAAAATGTCACTGAATAAACTGTGCAAATTATTAAACTATTAAATATTAAATTAATAATTTTAATTAATTTTAATACTATTAAATTTTTATCAAAGAAAAAAAGCAAAAGATTAGTTTCCATAAAGCAAAACTCCTCGTCACTTCTCTAGAGTTGATGTACAATTTTTTAAAAAATAAGGATTTAATTTAACTGTTACATGAATTAATTGAATACATTTTACAATTTTAGGAGCATATTACTTTAATGTTAATAAATCAAAGGGTGAAATTTTTACAAAATTATTGTTGTAATGACAGAGAAGTTTTTTTAAAGTAAATTTTTACAAAAATGTAAAATTTTTTGGAAAAAAAATTAAATAATCTATTGAACGGAATAAGTCCGCTTTTTCATTCTGAAATCCTCAAATTCAGTCAAACTGTTTCTTTAAAATAATGAACTCTCAACAACATGATATTGATGTGTACAATCAACTTTCCAAATAATTCTGAAGAATTACTTTTATTAATTTTATCTCAATAAATAAAATGAAGAGAGATATGTTTTTTATTAAAAGATATTAAAATATCAAATCCGAAATAATTTTCATTTTTATTTATTATTTATGCCCCAGTTAATTAATAAATAAATATTAATTATAAAGTAAATCATATTGAAAAAATTTTGAAAATATATCCGGATTACTAAACAGTACAAAAATTTAAAACGATAATTTATTTTTCTAGAATGTTCCAGATTCAATATGAAATCAATTAAGTATTTATCAATAACATTAACATTAATGTAAACAAGGTATAATTTTTAAAAAATCAAGGAATAATAAATTTTAAAAAAATTATGAGAAATAAATTATTTTAAAATGCTTCTTTATTTGTATAGAAATCATAATCAATACATTTTATCGAATTCAGTTTTATTCAATAAATTGAAAACGAATTCCATTTTATCAGTGTCTTTTGTTGAAAGAAATTTCATTAACTTTTTCATATCTGTTTCAAAACTTTCGATAAAAATATATTTAATTAACTAATAAAACTAGGGAATGTTTATTTTCTCTTGATGGTCTCAATTTACATTATATTGCAGTTGCATGACTAACATAACTGTGCATTTACCTATTTTCTCTCTGTGCTAAAACTTCGTGTTGTTTTTTCTCTTTCAAAATGCGCAGTGAATATCAAAATTAAACTCACATGATCTGACGACTTCCGATGTGCAATAATTCTGATACTTATATTTTTTAAAAGATGATAATCTTAGTCAACATAATCAGTGTTATAAATAAGTTTTTTTTATTGTTCACTATTTTGTTTTATTTTTACTCTTTCATATAAGTTAAAAATTAAATAAGGTTTTAATAAGTTTCGAACATGGTTAAATCAATCAAATGATTGATTTTTAAAAACAATATTAAAGATTTTAAAAATACATTATTTAAAAAAATCGTTCTACCCTTTTTTTCTTTTTATAGATAATTAAATATTTATGAAATAATCAAAAATAAATCTAAATAATTTCAAAATTTGCAATGAGGCTTTCCTTTTAAATAAATAATTTACACTCATTAAAGGGGGAAAAAGGTATCCGTAAAGTGAAGTAAATAAATCAGCTTAGTATTTTTTAAACAAAATGCCGATAAAACCACTTTTTATTTAAAGAATGAGTTGTGTTTTCTTAACTGTTGAAATAAATGAATCAGATTTCCTCACCTAGCATTAAAATATTGTTTTTGATTTTCTTGTTATTACCGATCGTTTTTCAACTTAACATGTAAACAACATTACTCTGCAATATAAAGATGGATGGTTTACGATTAAACAGGACGCAGTAAAGTAAATAAAACTGTCAAATAATTGAGATAGTCTTTTTTCCAACCTCATAAGGAATCTGACATTCGTCTTTTATTATCAAAGCAATTTTATAGGCTACATTGAAAATTTGAAAAAAATATTTTTTTAAAAAAAAAATGCACTATTTTTTATTAAATAAATGTAATAAGTTTATTTGATATCTTGATTACCAACTGTTTTATAAACAAATAGAAAAATCAGTTGTAAAATATAAAAAAATACGGCTAGCAGTTACAAGAGAAATCCTTTTTATAGTCGCTTCTAACTTTTCATTTAAAATCTGAAATGTTGGAAGTTACAAATTGTAAATCGTTTCACTTTTTGATTTCTTGTTCATCTGTTTAGTTAATTTCGGTAATGTAGGGGAACAGGGGGGTGAAAGCAGTTTACCTCTTCGGATTTTTTTTTATGAGGTGGTAAAATTTTACAATAAATAATTATATATCTTGTAATTTGAATGATTTCTTTTCATATTTTTAGTGCACTTAAAATTCAGACCGATTAAAATGAGCATTGAATCTTTTTGTGACTACGGAGCCTATGACATGTTGTACAAACGACAAAATTTTTGACGATGAAAATAACGATGTTAATTAGTCCCATGAAAATGAGTTGAGATCGGATGTTCATCGCTTGTTAGAATAATTGAACAAATTCTTTCAGTAGTTACGGAAACTGGCCGAAAAGTTTGCTTATCTAACGTAACTTATCTAGCGCTTATCTTATTATATTACTACAATAGATTTGGAAGAAAATGAATGTAAACTAAACATGCATCTATCAAAATTGGCGAGCAGGACTTTAAACTCGATCGTGTTCAACTTTCATAGTTGCCATAGTCAATAAAAACAAATTAATTAATGTGTACGCATAAATGATTACAATTTATTGTGAGATCTAATCTGGAAAATATTCGACCACTTATCATAAGGCTCAGAATATTCTTCAAATTTCTTAATTAGTGTCAACAATGAGAGAAACTTTTGAAAATTGGTTGATTAAAAATTAAGCAAGATGTACAGTAAACGCCTTAGCCAATCTCAAGTTGTTTTATCGACAAATATCATCATCATCATCGAACAACATCAACGAATATATCAAGTTATTTTATCGACAAATATTATCATTAATGTTCCGTACATATCAATAAGTAACTTATGATTAAAAATTATGTTGTCTTGAATGTACGCTCTAAATATTGATAGTTCAATGAAAGATTTCTGGAAGAAGAACAAGTTGACGAATAAAGTGTTAGATAAAACAGTTATTTAATTTTTAATTCTATTAATTTTCCAATACAATTACATACAATTTTTTATATTTAATTATTTTAATTTCAACACAATTATAGTAATATCATTCCAATTCCAATTGGAAGTTGATTTGTATTCTGTTTGCTACTATTCATTATGTGTTCCTTAATTTTATATAATAATAAATTATTTTATCTATGAATATCAATAATGTTCTGTATATATCAATAAGTAACATATGTATAAGAACTTCCGCAACAAATATGTTTATTACGTCATAAAATATACAAACGTAACTTCATAATTTGCACCTTTTATAGTATACAATAATACATTAATAGTTCCCGAAATGTTATTTAAAATTTCTGTAAATTTTAGACCATTTTTCAATAGCTAAGTAAGTAGGCTGCTAATGTGACTTATACCTCAGGCAGCTGAAATTCATGCTAATTATTTTAGAAATAATTAGTTGAACTGTCAGGTTTAATAATATTCGGACAAAATGTAAATCAAAGTTCATTCTTTAATGACGAACGCCAGTTATTTTTAATAAACAAAAAGAAAATATTTTTGATTTTAATAGTAAATTTTAAATATCCCTATTTTATCAATACGGGCAGATTAAAAAACAGGACATTTCTCTTTTAGCATTTAACGAGGTTTCTAATGAACAAGATATGCAACAGTATTTCGCACTACAGACATGCGCATTGGATTTTCTCGTGCGACGTCATTTTCGCAATCTAAAGAATATGAAAGAACATGATACAGTATCAAGATGTTCTTGATGAAACCAGTTGTACGAATACGGATTCTAACGGAACAGTTCCAGCATAAAATGGCGCGAAATATCCATAACCTGATTTTGGTTCCCCTGATACCAAACGATCAGCGATAGAATGCAACGCTTTGGAATTCAAATTTGTTGCAACGGACTTCATTAAATAATCTAGACGATGGAGAGAAAGGAAATCGGTGTTACAATCGCTTTTTTTCCCGCGAGAAGTTTCGCCGTTGTTTTCCTGAGCGCGACGAAAGCGTCCTTGACGTGGCAAGAATTATTTATTCACATTTACCCATAAACTAAGAGTGGGATATTGTTGGTTGGTCATCTTCGCAGGTGAAGTAAAAATCCACTACTCTTTCGAGTAAAAACACGATACCGTAAATGAACATCTGGTGCGCATGCCTATGGTTACTGGAAATCCAGTTGAATACACTGAACGTGCAGATAATCGCATTTTTATATTCCGATGGCTACACTCTGCACAATAATTAATACAAATTATTTTGAATCATTTCAAGGTTCGTAGAATTTCCAGTTTAGAATGATTTGGAGTTTAAAAGAAAGGAAAAGCTTTTCCAACTGAGAACACTGATTTTTTTTCTTTATTTCTATTTACTATTTTTTTAAAAAAATTTAGATGTCGGTTTTTAAAATGTGAAGTTCTAGGAATTATTTTTCTTGCAAACTAAAATGAAAATAAATATATTTAAATAGAATATTTTTACAAGTGTGGAATGAATTGAAACTTACTCAATGTTTTTTTAACAATGATTCAGCTTTATAATTTTTAAAAAAGAAAATATTGTATTCAGAAGATTTTTATTTTGACAAATTTGAACCGCATTTTCTTTAAGACATGCGCTGATCATTCATTTTATTTTCTATGAACGTATATTCGAAATAATAATGCAATAAGAATTCAAACACATATAACTTAGTTTGCGAAGCGCTTTATAAGCATACCTATTAGTTTTTCTTTTCAAAAAATTCAACCTTGGAAAATAATTCTGTTTAGTATTACTGGCACGATAGGGAGATGAATTTTAATTTTACACGCATTTAAATCAAAATGACAATGCAATGGAAATAAAAAGAATATAAAAAACGATTCAAAATAAACTAACTGTTTTTTAAAAATAAAGGAACTGACTTGTTGAAGTATTTTATGACATTATTATTATATATGCATATTTAAAAGCTGATGCGTTTTTAAAAGATTGACATAGAACTATGATATCATAGCTGTTATTTCATCTCAAAATCGGATGAGTTCCACAATTTTGTTTGCAAGCTTGAAAATGAAAGTTTTAAAAAATTATCATTATATATATATAAAGAGAGATTGAGACTGATAGAGAAGTCTCGTGATTCTTTCAAACCGGTTTAAACTGGTTAAAGACTTAAATTTATTAAGACAAATAACGACTTAAAAATAGTAATGTTCTCACATAACTTGAAATTTCCGATCGTAGATTTCATTTTCTTTTACTGTATTTCATTTTAGTCTGAAATCCAGGTTGAATAAATTTTTAATAATTAAAATAGCCACTTTACTTAGCAACGACTCTTATCTTAAATTAATTTTTTTGTTAAAATTTTTTTTTCAGTGATACATGATTTAAACGATATACGAGCCCACAATTTCAAAATTTGTGGGAATGGCAATTCTATGAAATTGACTTAGAATACTAAGAACCTCAATAAAATTTGAGCACTTAATAAATAGAAAGATGTTTTCAAGAAGTTCCTTTAGATAGTTAACGAGAAAAAGGAAAAGATAATTTCGGGTATTACAACAATTATCGACTCTAATTTACCATAATAAACATCAAAATCATATTTCCATATTTAAAATCATTGTGACTTTTCAAAATAGTTCAATGTCAAATAAACAATAGTTAGCACCATACAGCGACGATGTCACAAAAATTCACTTCATTACTTAAGAGGAAAAGGCAGACGATTCTTTGAGTTCATCCTTAAAATAGAAAATAGCTAAATATAAGCATGTTATTATGCAAGAAAAGTAAACGTAAATTTAAAAGATCATATTCATTTGTTTTGATAGAATATAAACTCTAAGTTATATTTTTTGAATTAAAAAATGATCCCATTAGTTTTGTCAAACGATTTCTCAAAAAATTAGTTCAGAAACACTTACGTACTTAAATTTAATTGCGAGAATTATAGCAATATACTGCATATACATATATACAGTGTATACACACATATATACACACACTCAGATTATTGCATTCCTTATTATTATAATGCTAGTACATGCGTAATACATTTATATATCGAACGTTCTAAATATGGGAGTAAACATATACATGTATATAATGTTTTAATTATATAAGTATAAATACTTGCTTAGTGTCTGAGTGTGTATATGAGTAACTAGAACAACACATATATTTGTGTTATTCTAGATACAAGCATACATAGAAAATTTCATAATTGTATCTACATTTATAAGTATGTATATAAAAACATGAGCGCATTCCATGTTTCATCAAATACATAATACATACAGACACAAGAGAAATAAATTTTATATTTGTATTTATATGTCACATATACTTACTTCATTTTATTTAAATATTAAATAATAAAATTTTGCTTGCGATATTATCAAGCGGTGATAATATTGTTCGACTGAAAACTATTAGTAGTATCGACAGTTTCAAAACTATCGCCGTAGAAAAAATTGCCAATACTAACGATAAAATGGAGTTTTTTGATATTATCTACAATTCTAAATTGAGTCCTAAATTGAAAGCTGCTTTAAATTAGTTTAATTGCATGTGCATACTTAGGCCTAATATTTATCAGTTTTCTTTCCATGAATGGAAAAAAGGAGGGGGAAAACTGAGGTACAGAAATTTTTTTCAGAAGCAATAAATGAGTAAATATTGATGAGACACTGTAATGAGAAAAAAAAAAAGGGCTTTGAAACTTATTACTTTTGCTTTTACTGCAAAAAATATCACATTAAAAGGAATTAGCCGGAAACACAATTTTATTTCTCAGGCATTTTAATGAAATTATCAATTCGCTTTAAATTTTAAACTCAATCAGCAAGAAAAATTTATCAAAGTTAGCATGTGACAAGTTGCGTGTATACGTTCATAATTACAAATTTGCGTAAGCTACATACATTCACGTAAACATATGCACGTGTATACACGTGCTACATTTATGTGTAGGTATATTATGTAATAAATGAGAATTGTGTATGTATAATACGTATAAGACTATTGGTACATCACATGCATGCTTAAATATATTCACATATACATACGTTTATTGTTTATGCGCTCGTATATGTCATGTAATATATGCATTCATAAATATTGCATTGTATATTTAGACATAATATTATGTATTTTACATACATATGTATGTATTTAGTATACTGCAGGTATTCAAACATGCATTCCTTTTTTTTATATGCAGATGCAAATTGCGCATTTGTCGACTTACATATATAAGTAAGACTTTGATGTCCTGTACGTGCTGGAGATACATACTTAAGTAATTAGTATTTAAAATACCAATTTACGTTTTTACATTTCTGATATACATGTTGTTGTTATCGTGTTCTGCTTTACAACGGAAAAGAGGGATTAGGAGAGAAGGAAACCCTAAGCTCGCGAAGGCTGAAGTATGACTTCTAGCTCACACACGTCACTATCCCTTTTTACGGGTCGTACTTCATCCCTGTATTTCATTCATTCATCCACAGATCGTAATTTAGATCTGGAACAGAGAACGATCACCTCCGACCCAGTACCCTCAGGGGTATAACTCTCGACGTAGAGGACTTCGTGACCACGACAGATTTAACGCGCGCCAGCCACCAAACATAAACGGAGAGTTTTCAGCTGGCAAGTTCGAACTCACAGCCCAAGGAATGTGAATCCTACGCACTACCAACCAGACTATATTGTCACTCTTGTATACATAAATGTGCATAAATACAAAAGTATAGTTAGAATCAATAATATCAACGCATCGCTAGGGAAAAATTATAGAGAGTGTGAAAACTATTGACTAAAATTGCACTATTAATTAAACGCGAAATTATTCCGACTTCGCCTTTAATATAATATAGAAAAATAAATCGGAAAGCATTGTTGTAATACAAGTTGAAGCACACTCATTGCTACAGTACGTGATCACCGTTTAGATAACAGCAATTCGTCAACATATTGCTTTATCTATATCAGATAACGAGGATTTCATAACTATTGATTTAATTGTACATGAAATAAAAAATTACCTTTCGAAAAATTTGCTCATATCTCATCAGAAATTTAATTATTGTTAATTATTTTTAAAATATTCATAATCAATTAATGAGGATAAAAATTAAGTAATACAAAAGAACATCAACGAGTAATGAGGTGTTATCAATTAAAGCATATGTGGCGCTAGCTCATAATCAATGTATAACTCCAATATAAGAAACAATCGGTAGTATTACCAAAGAAAACAATCGATAATGTAAGTCCATATTTTTCACTTCATCAGATAATGTGCTTATCTATAGTATTATGGCACTATCGATTACTCAGTATCGATACACTATCGATTGTTTCAGTTGATATTTCTAAAATCAAATACTACTGACTTCGTTTCAATAGTCTATCGATATTTAATGAAAAAATTATTAATCAAAAAATAAGCTTTTGAGTTAAGATCATATAATATTTTTCTGCTACAAAAGTAACGTACAAGAATTTATTAATAATTTTAATCCGAATTACGTTTAAAAAAAGATGAATCAATTTTTCCTCCTTTCTGTTTATAAAAAATTAACTTAAATGAGATTTTTATTATTTGACAATTGATTCAAAGTGTTAGGAAAATAAAAAATCCGAAATATGAAAGCAAGATTGAACAGCAATTTTTAAACTGACCTTTTGACGAAATTCAAACAATAAATTGCGTCACATATATGGTATCTCAGAACGATAAGCCAGAAAATATTAAATTCATTCTTTTTTTATTCGCATAAAATAAAGAATGAATTCGTTTAAATTCGTTGTTTAACTCATTGTTTAATGTTAATTCGCATTTCTAAAAGGGGGAAAATAAATTCGTTTTAATTAACATTCGATAATAGACTAATTTTTTCATGTATTTAAAATTATTATCAAAAGGTATCAAAAACATGCTATCAAAATTAATAACAAATTCGGATTTGAAAAATCCATTATCCGAATCTTGAAAAGTTGTAATTCACAGCTTTAAAGGAAACAAGCTGAATTTTTTTTAATGTTAATAAAAAAAACCTCTGATTTAAAATCCATTTTCTTTTCAAAACAGATACATTTTACGAAAGATATCGAAAAGCAAACAAAAATATTTAAATACAAAAAGAAAACATTTCATTAAAATTAAATAATAAAATAAAATCACATAAATAACTTAATCGATGATTCAATGCATTTTATTCTATTCTAGAAGTCGCATGAAAAAAGCTTTCTATTTTTTAAAAAAGCTACAATGAATTTATACATGTAATATTGAATATATCTTAATATTCAATATTATTGATTTACTTTTTAGCGACATGTTTGTCATTAAATAAACATTCGTGTAAAATTTAACTCGTTTGCAGAAATTGAAACGAATTTTAAACATATTTAGTAATTTATTTTGTTTAGTATTTATTTTTTCATGAAATGTTTTATTGTCAAAGAACACAATCGCTTTTTACTAAAAACTGGAAATTTGTAATGTTATGTCCTGTTTTTAAATATTAATTCGTCCGTAATGTTGTTAGTAGAATTATATAATTGCATTGCGTTGTAAAATTAGGATCTAAAAACATATTTACATACGTTTGATAATGATGCGCATTTATTAGATTCTACTTGTTTCGCTTTTATATGATGGGATTTCGTCGACAATTTTTTTACACACTTCTTGAGGTGATAGTTTCGAAATTTTTTCATTCCAAGCGTTCTCATATAATACTAAAATATTGTAAAGTTTTTAAAATTTAATCATCTGATAAATTAATTTAATTAATCAGTGATTCTATAGTAGTGACACCATCTGTTAATGAATTTCAGGATAAATTAATTTCAAGATTTCACAATATTTTTAGATTTGAATTATATATTAAAGATTAAAAATTGAAAAGTATCTATAAATTATAAATATAAAATCGATTTCTAAATCCTAGTACAATAATAAAGGATGTGCTTTTAAAAGCTTATTTTATCAAATTTATTTCAGTTGTTGAGATTTTTCACCCAATCTTTGAAACTAAGATAATAAAAATGTTAAATATATTAAGTATTCGTGCAACCGAGATTTCTTTAAAAAAAGGGAAGAAAATTGTGCATTGCTTTCATATAGCGTGATAACGTGTAAGAAAAATGTAATATTTCCATAGTTTTTGAAGTTTTTTTTTTTAAAAAAAAGTAAATCTATACGCTTGCTTATTGCTTTTATTCTAACAATGAAACTAAAAATATAAACAAAAAGAATATTTTCACGCATACTTCTTAATAAAAATGATAACTTCCTATCCAACCAAATCAAAATTATGAATTTTGTGCAAGACCGTGAAACCAAGATTACTCATATTTTTATTTCTACAATCCTGCATATGAGTGTTTCATGCTGAATAATATAATTCAGAAAACTGAATATACATTTTAAATGCTTTTTTTTTCGAACTGAATGAAAACGAAACTTGATAGAGAGCCACATTTAAAAATATTTTTTATTTACGTTCTTTTAGTTTTGATTTATAGCGTTTAGATGCATTGGAATTTACAAATCAATAGATATCGTTTACAAACTTTGAAAAAAATTTAGAGTCCGCACTTCAGACGATAAAACTGTTTATCAAATTTCATTTGTCTAGCTCTTTGGAATTTGTATTTATCACATTCAAATGTTCTCGAAAAGATAAATTAACCTTCTGTGTATGAATTTCATTCAAAATTTGATTAAAATCTACAAATTTAATTAAAAATATCACACGCCAAATTTCATTCATGTAGTTCAAAGCTTTTTTGATTCATTCAGAATGCAAATTTCAAGCGCATAAAGCAATAGGCCGACATAATTCTAGAATATTTTTTTTATTCGGGAAGATTTGAAATGTGACGATCTATCAAGATCTCTTAATGATAATAGAAATATTTTCTCTTTGAAAACTTCTTTAAAAAATAAAATATTAATCTAATTAATTCTTAATAATCTGTAAGTTTAACAATTGATCAGTGGTTATTTCTATCAGGACATTTCAATTTTATTGTGATTTAAAAATATAAATTAAAAATAATACTGAAGTCATATTTATTGATTTGCATTTTTTCCTTTATTACATTTTTTTAATTTTTCTTGAAAGTATTGTTTTAGTTGGACAGAAAGAAGACTATCTAATAAAATAAAAATACATCGTTGTTTTAAATTTTAGCAGTATTTAAAAATCGTTTGCATGATAGATAACAATTGTATTTATGAGATTTTAAATTTTATCCATTTTTCTGAACGATAGATACATTGTTCTTCAGAATATGTTGGAATTTGATCATTAAATTATGTTATGATGATATTTAATCTAATAACATTTCAAAAAGGGAACAATTTATTATTGGAAGATAAAGTAAACATGAAATACACTGAATGCATGTCAATCGTTCGAAATTTAATATTCATCAGCCCCATCAATTTAGTTTTAAAGAATAAAGATTCTAAGCAAGAACAGCAAAAGTAGTAAGATCGATTCTTTTTTTTTTTTTCCAATTTTTTTCTGGGCACTAATTTAAACATATAAATAAAAAATGTAGATGAGCCATAATTTATTTCATTCTTCAAACCATGTAATTATCACATAGAGAGAAAAAAAAATTACACCCTTCTCTAAACAATAATCATTTTGTATTCTTATAAAATGTCACAGGGAGTCCTTGAAAATTTAAATTAATTCGCTGCATAAGAATATTATCACGCATTCCGATGCCCCTAACAGTGGCTATTATATCATCCGAAAATTGTTCTCGTATAATTATGTTTATTTATTGCTTGGTATTTTTAATTTGATTATCTAGAAGCAGTTATGTCTCAATATTACGAAACTGTAGTAATGTCATTGTTCTTAAACGAAAAAGAAGGCGAAGGGGGAAAAGGGAATCAAATTGGACCGGTGAATGTAGAAGGACACCAAAAAGAGCGAATCATGCCAAATACGGCAACCCGAACTTTCAACGTAGTCCGGGATCGCTCTGACGTCAATGGGACGTCAAGCGCGCCACGGTTGAAGATGTCAGCTCTTTTCACTGCATAGTTCCGTAGCATCTCAGCCATTGGTACAGCACGTGCTGGACTTGCTCATCTTTCCAGCACGTTTCGGTTTAATTTTTAACACAATAACAGCCCTACTGAACGTCGGACTTACCTGTAACGTGTTTAAAAATATAAAGTTCTACTCATTTTATTAATTTATAATTGTTTTGTTCGTAATCAATAATCGTTTTGCTTTCTTTTCCCCCCCCCTCAGTTTCAGGTGAACTGGCGTTCTTAGAATCGGATTGATTTGTGCTGTTTTGATGGCAAGTAAATGGTATTTAATTTAATGGTGGGTAATTTTTAGATGTTTTTGAATTTCGAAATTATGTTTTGCTGAAGTGGCGTCTTATGTTTCAAAGAATCAAGTTTCTTTGTTATCCAAAGTATAGAGTTGAGACACTGATTTTGTTTCAATCTGCACTAATTTTTTATATATATAGATAGATTAAAATCATAGTATAATTTGTCAGATAAAGGAGTAAAAAATCTTGGAATGATCTGAATGATTTTTTTTTCTAATTTTAAGTAAAATCGAATTATTTCCTTTTCTATTTAAAAAAAAATATATAAGTAATGTTCACTGAAAAATAAAAGAACTTTTTTTTTAATAATGATATTTAAATATCTTTGTTCTATATAATTTTTAACTGTAGATTTAATTCTCCATTGAAGAATATTAGTTTTTTTTTCTCCTTTGGTAAGAATATTTAAATATCTTTTCAAAGAATTTATATTATTTTCTGATATTTTTGAGAGAAGAAATTCTGATTGAACGCAAATTGTTTTTTAAAAAAATATGTTCCATTATAATGGTATTTTAATTCTAATGTATTTACTTTATTATAAATATTAAATCAAATTTCGAAAATTATTTAAACAAATTATCAGATTTTATTTAACTATTAAATTTATATTTCAAAAAAAATATCCCATTAGCAAGTTTCACATAATTCAAATTTTTTTAAATATATGTATTCTGTATCCTTTATTTTCATCTTTGAGCATAAGTCACGTTGTCTTTTGATTGGCCCACTTAAAGTTGATAAATCATCTCATTTTAGTATTTTTTATAAAATCAAATTACAACTCATGAATAAAAAAGAGATAAGCAGGTTTTCCCCCCTTTCCATTTTGAAGATTTTTTTTTTTGCCCCCAGGTAAATCTTTTTGAAATAATTAAAGAAGTGAAGGTTACAGAATAAATAACTGCAGTATGAAAACTTTGTTTACAAGCATGATAGAAATGTAGTGCTTTTGTTTTATAATCACATTCCTATATAATTTTGTTTAAATAATTATTGTGGTTAAATAATTAAGGATTACGATGGGCTTCTATTATTAAAATTCTATTATTAAAAAAATAATCCTAAAAAAATGTGCTAGTTTGATCTGAAACATACTTACACATACACACACGCTGTAGCTTATTTAAAAGTATTTTAATTATTCTCATTTTATTCTTATTCTTTTATTTTTTTTGTATGATGTTTTGCACAAGTATGTTTAAAGTATTAATACAGATAGGAATTGAAATATGTCTAATTGCATGAGATAAGACACATATTCAGGTGAAATTATGCTACACAAAATATGCAAGAAAGTAAAAAATGAAAAAATAAACATTCTCTTTGATATTTGATAATTTTGATTTTGATTTCAAGATTATAAAAACACTAAAAGATGATAAAATCATTTTTTAAATATTTTTTTTACTATCCTACGAGATTATTTGTTTTCCATATATCAATATTTTATCTTAAAATCTCTATAATCTTATTCAGATTTAATTTTATTTTATTTTTCCATTTATTTCAGAGCTATATATTTACCTATTTTCCATTTTGTTTTCTAATATTTGTAGAACATTTTTTAAAAATAAAAAAACTTGCAGTCTAAATTTATTTTTTCGTAAGCGTTTCTTCAATCAGTTTATATTTTCAAAAGTTGAAGCCGAGCTGTTGCCATGGCAATTAATGAAATATTAATATCAAATTTCGATTTTCTTACTGAGAACTTTTTAAGGATAATTAAACATTCAAAAGAGGATTTTTGAGGTTGGCGTTTTTCTTGTTGAGAAAATATTTGAATAGGGTATAATATTATGTTAAATAAATTTGTTTACTTTAGCATATTATATTTCTGCTGAAATTTTACGCTGCAATCTTTTTCGTATAAAAAATAATAATTGGATTTCAAAATTCATCCATAAGAGATAATTAAACTTGTTTCAATTTATTTAATGCGTTTTCTATGCTTAAAAATAAATGCTCATTTTATTACTGCACTTCTAATACATATATATTTCTTTTATTTAATCTGTGTTAATGATAAAGGAAAATGTATGTTTTGGCGCTCTACCAAAAAAAAAAAAAAAAACCCACACAAACACATTTTTCCTTAGGATTACCAAATTTTGCATAGAATTGTACTTTTGAAATTTGGGAAAATGTATCTCGGTGCGAGGGGTTTTTTTGAAATTTTAATTAATATTTGAATTAGTAATTAATTAAACGACGATTTTGATGCTTATTCGAAATAACTTTAGAAATATTATAACACAAATGAGGTTTTTACACTATTTTTTTAAAATCAGGAATCTTTTCGCTGTTTTCAATTAAGTTTTTTTTTAAATATATATAACTAGATGTATAAAAATATATTATGTTTGCCTAATTTGGGCAGTGTCAGCTCATCAAATCAGAAATTAGCAGTGCTACAAAAATAATTATCAAGAGATTACAATAAAATTACTTTATACATAAGTAGCCTGAAATTTTAAATTTAAAATTCATATGAAATTTGTTATAACATATAATTTGTTTATTTTTTACATTTCATGTATATTAAATATCCAATATGGGATATAAATTCCATGGTTTTGTAAACAGAAAATTATGTAAACAATGAAATGATGATTCAGCAGATAAAAGAATCAGATTCTCTTTATCATATACATTTCTATTCTGACTCAATCAACTCAATAATGCTTCTCCAAAACTTTATTATCGAATAAGAAATGCAACAAACGATATGACATGTATTAATTTCTATTAATGTGTGTGTGTGTGTGTGTGATTTTCAAATCAATTAATCAGTTGTAAGTACAAAAGGCTTTTATGGATTGTACTATGAATCGTCCCTATCTGCACCTCTTTTCCGTAATGGCTTATTTTATGTCTTATTTTTATGCTTTCTTTTTTCTTTCATTATCGAAGTCTCCGAGTAAAAAAGAAAACAAAAAACGTCAAATGTTTCAAAATTAAACATTTAGAAAATTCGGAAAAAAATAAAGTTTTATTTTTAAAAATAAATTCAGAGGGCTCTGCAAATCTGTAAGCATTATAATCAAACCGCCACCGAAAATAATAAGTTTTTTGTTTTTGAAAAAGTCAATTTGAAAAAAAAAATTGTTTTACATTTACGCACTGTAAAAGAAAAATAGCGGTTTTGTGAAAATAAATTATAAAAATTTTAGTTATAAGATTTTGAAAACTTCATCGACAGAAAAATTTTAGACCTCTCATTCAAATCCTTTTGAGTTCAGATTTTTTTTTCATTTTGGAATTTCGAAAAATAATGTTATAAAAATGAAATTAAATTTTATTACTGTTAATAAAAAATGAGTAAAAAATTCCGGAATTCCTCTGAATGAATGTTAGGTAGTTCTTAAAATTTAGTTTCTATAAAAAACAACATACGATTCGATTTATTACCCTATTACTCATTTTGAAATGCAATAAATTTAATAACTGCATGCAAACATCATTACATATAAATAACACGAACTTCCTGTGGAAAAAAGATAAATAAAAGGAAAGGAATTCAATATATTTCGCATGAATGTTACAAAAGAAAGTTTTGTGATCGCTAAAAATGGATAATCAAGATCTTGACGAATCTTCACGATTCAGACAATTCTGTTCGAAAAAACCATTTTTTGGAATTATTCCTGTCTAACCATCTGTGAATACAATTATTAAAAAAAATCTTTACGTAAATAGGCAAAATTTGGTAAATGGAATCTACAGCAAATTTGTAGATTTGTATGAAATTTTTTACAAAATCATTCTGAAAACGTCTGTGTCTGGTTGTGCAAATATAACATGATAATTACAAAACTAGGAAAACCAAATGGACAAAGTTTAAAAAATTAGATTTAACATCTACAGGTATAGATGACGAGTATTATGAATTAATTCATTTTTATACATTTGAGGTTTTTTTCCCATTTTTTTTATTCATTTTTTCAATTTATTTTTTTGCCGAGTATTATGATTTAATTCATTTTTATGAATTTTTTTGCATTCTTTTTTATGCATTATGTTCGACTCTGAGAACGAAATAGAGCCTTGTTTTTCAAATAAAATAATATTTTTAGATTAAATTAAAAAGAGAGAATAAGTTCATTTATTTATTTTAATAATCACTGTTAATGATCAACAAATTATAGCTCCCTTCAAAAGTTTCTAAGCATGCCAATTTTCAGAAAAGGAGGTGGAGTATTTGAACCCAAGGTTCTTAACCTCCGGGTAATACAGTTGACTCGAAGAAAAGTGTTTTAACAATAGCATTATTTCGCAAGATGTCTACATTTTAGTTAGTATAGAGGCACTTTAAATGAAATATGGGGGGGGCGAAGGTAATGATTGAATATTATATAATGAAGTAATTGGTTAAGTTTGGTGGCAAAGATATATTTGTATTACAAAATTTCAGTTGGTGGATTAATCTCAAATGTTTCAACTTAGTATCTTCGTGTTCTTGGGGAGCTTTGGATCATATTTCTCAATTTTCTTAGATGCAACATTTTTGCTCTTATCAAATTTTTCAAAAATCTGTCAAATAGTTTTTTATGAAGCTCATTGATAGTTAAGAGTTGAAAGCCTATCTATTTCACTCATTTCAAACAAAATACGACATGCTTACTTATTTGTATAACCATATTATTTTGGAGTTTTTCTAATTCTTAAATATGCCTCTTGGCGACGTCTTCTAAATGTATTTGATAATTTCACAGTTGCTTAGTACTTTTCAACCCAAATGCAAAAATACACATGTCTTTTCTTCTCTTTCTCCTATGAAATATAATTCTCGAGTTTAATTAAAAGAAGAAAATAAATAAAAAGGAAGGTTTCATTTTAAAAAAATGGCTATTTCCTTAAAAAATATAGCCGTCATCGATTTTTGTTGCCGTATGAAATGTACGAGGTGAATGACTTGATGATTCTTCTTGCAAAATCTATTTTCAAGTTTAAAGAAATCAAACGAAAAAATAAAGATAATCGAATTTTTTATTCGATGTATGAGAATCAACACGAGTATAGACAAATGAGAACTTTTATAAAATCAGTGAAAATAGATAATCAACCGATCGAAAGAATCAAAACTGTAATCTTATCTGTACTATCAATTCTATCTGATTATTTGGTGTTGCCATGACAATACCAAACGTAAGAAAATTGTTATTCCGGAAGTTGAGGAGGGAGTAACTAGAAGAATTTATTAATTTCATAGGAAGTTGTCTGATTTTATTATATACAAGATATATATCTTGCTCAAACTTTTGATCGCCAATAAAATACGTTTTACTCATCCACTCAAGTTCAAGTAATTTTTTAAAACTTGTAGTGGATGACATTGGCTGTTAATAATGTATTTTCAATTATTAATTCCTTAATTTTTATTAACTAATTAAAAACTCACTTTCTCGCCAAAAATCTTCATTTTCCCATCATTAAATAAGTAACAAATTCAGTTTGTTTTTCCCCACACTAATGTAGTTAAATTTAACATGTTTTAGGCCGATTATTTCAAACGATTCTGTTTATTTTCTAAATATTTAATGCATTGAAAATCAAATATTGTTACTTAATCAATTGTTATATTGTTACTTAATTTTTCCTTCAGATTCATTTGGATGTACTTTCGAATTAAAATAATACAGAATAAAGAAAATAAAAAATTTCTAATCTGTTTTGCGTTACCCCAGCTGGCCTAAGAAAATTCAGGCATTTGCTTTGGCATTCAACGCCAATTGAGTGTGTTCTGAGTCTGCTCTGATTTATTTTCAACGGAAAAGAACGTGATTTTGTTTTGATCAAGTCTAATTTTTAATCATTTATTTATATAAATTGTAATTATTTAATAAAAAAATAACTAAAATAAAAATTTTCTTTGCTAACCTAAGTAGGAATTGACATTTTTTATATATTACTTGTTTTGTTATCTTTGTCACAGAAAGACAGAGAAGCATTTTCCAAAAGTGCGTTTTTTAAACTTAGAAAGGACTAAACCGTGGAGATTCGTCAAAATTTTGAGTTAGAATATTGTCACGTATAATTGAGAACTAATTCAAAAATAAAGGGTTTTTATTGACACAAGCAGCTTGCTTGGGTTGAAGACAATAATCGATTGACACGTTACAGCAGTTTATATAGCAGAGAAAAACCGGAAGTACTGTTCCGGAAAACACGTCATACAAAGTTCTGGAAATTCAGAATAAATTATAATGATTAATAAAGTTAAGAGTTCATCCGCCAGGATTCGAACCCGAATCTCAGACGATTCACAGTTTCCTATGTAGTCACTCTGCCACAGGGCTTCAGTTGAAGTCGCGTCAATATTTCAACGATTACTGAACTTTCTCTAAATTTCATATAAGAAAAAGTAAAGAGCGAAACATTTATAGTTCTGGTCACAGGATTTTTATATTCAAACCCATAAGAATTTTAACTTTTATTCTTATAATTTATTACTCTAAAGAATTTAGATAAAAAATAATTTTATTGCCAACATTTGGTATATATATGTAAGTTAGGAAAATATGTTTAAAAAAAGCTATAAAAATGTGTAAAATATGCGAGAAAGATTCTAGAATCCCTTCTAGAATCTGGCTACACGTAACTCGTCCTTGAAAAAGAATGGAATTTCTAAATTTATATTAATGGTTTTAAGAGATTAAAATTCAATTTCAAGAATTAACAATATCAAAAGACGACATCTTAAAGACTCTTTGGCTTAAAAAAATAGTAATAGGGATGTGTAACAAAAAAAAATCTCCTTTTTAACCCCAATGTAATACGGAAAATCGAAGAAGAATTTGCATATGGCCCTTTTTGAAAACTGGTTTTTGATTTTTAAAAAGTAAAATAAAATCACTGAGAGACAAAAGTAATTTATTAGATTAAGATTATGATTGTTCCATAGATTTGTTCCATGAATTGAATATTTCAAATCGTTCAAAAAGAACACCAACGATCCTTTTCTTGGTTGCAGGAGTAATTATCCATCCCATATTTATTCAGTAGGTCTTGTGTTCTAATCATTGGGGTAATTAACATTTATTGTTATTACATTCACTTTAATCAACGTCCTGTCACAGAGGTCCTGAGATGTCCAGTCTCGTGAACTGGACATCTCAGTTTTTGATACTTGCTATCTGATAAGATTGATACATAAATTGGAATGAGATTTTCTTTTCTTATGCGATAATTATCTTCAATGGCAACCTTTTTAAAATACGAGTTCGACTCTATGACCGGTTTTGTCACTGAATCCACTTTTTCATTTCAAGAAATATTAAGTGCCCTAGAATCCAAGCGATCTTTCGGTTTAGTTTTGCTCTAGTTGATTTTTTATAGCTATTCTGGTTTAGTCATTTTCAATGATTTGAAAGATAAGATTTTCAAGGTTTGGAAAATAGATCAACTACATATCAATAATAATAATTTATTTTTTGGATCTGAGAACTCATTAGTAAATTGACGGTTTACTAAAGATTTTGAGATTAAGATGAAATTAGTAGAATGGATTCGCTAAATGAAGAATTGCGCCAATAAAAGATTTAAATTCAATAATAAGACGTTTTAATACCAACTATTACTATAGATTCTAGCAATTTCGAAATGTAAATAAACAATAACTTAATATTTTATTCTCAAAAATATTCAATTTTAAAGTTGAAGATGAAACACATATTTTAAATATATTTATTTAATTTATTTTTAAATAAAACTGTTGTTGTTGTTACTTATGGCACTTGCCATGGACAACCCCCCCCACCCCACACACAGCAGCAGACTAAGCCGAAAGGAGCGTCTCTTTTTTTTGAAGTAGCGCCAACTAGGACCAAGAGTACGATTCAGATACAAACACACCACATTTGCTTGCACAGCCCCTTTTCACAGGGGAGGGGGACAGTCACACATCTCACAGATAGAACACAGAAGAAAAACCATGCCCAAACCGGAACTTCAGAACAAGAGGATGACGCGCTACCTCTGTACCAGAAAGCCGGCTAAATAAAACTATATTCAATAAACTCAAATTAAAAACCAGTGAAAAATAGGGTTTATTAATTAGACGAATTAAAATGCTAAAATAGGATGGAACATAGTTAGATCACGCAGTTAGAAAAATTGCAAACCCTTTAAACGACAACATTTTTAAAAATGCTTATCAAAAGCTAGGATTAATAAAATATATTATAAATTCACTAAAAAAAACTCTGCTTAATAAATGGAAAGGTATAAATACCTGATGAAAATAACTTATAAATTGGGAAAAGCGTGTTATTGATAAATGTATTTAAACAAAAAATAAAATAAATGAAACAGAAATGATTCAATACTACAACAGAAAATAAATAGATTTTTATAGAATGCATTTAAATTAATTTCAAAAAATTAATTAAAATTATGAAGAATAATTTCAAACTGAAATTTGTGTTACTAAAAAGATAAAATTTTAAATTGAGATGAAAATAGTTTCTGAATAATAAATTGTTTAGAAGTGATAGAGAAAAAAAAGTAGTCTCAACTCTCAATTCAACCCTACTTTTACAGGGCGATAGAAACTATTTTAATTGCACATTAAATTCTTCTAAGTGCCAAAGAGAATGACTACTAGTTGTTTTTCGAATCCGTTAGAAGATATTGAATTGTACAGATATAAACATGTTGTTGTTGTTACTTATGGCATTTGCCATACTGGTCAAGGCCCCCGCTGATACAGCAGCAAATTTAAGCCAAAAGGAGCGTCTTTTGTTTTTGAAGTAGCGCCAACTATGGCCACGAGTACGATTTAGCTACACACTCACTACATTCGCCTTGCACAACCCTTTTTAACAGGGGGGCACAGTCACACATCTCACAGATAGGACACAGAAGAACAACCATGCCCGAACCGGGACTCCCGGAGCACGAGGAAGACGCGCTACCTCTGCGCCAGAGAGCCGGAATAGATATAAACATAGAAACACTTAAACAAATAAATGTATTTTTAAGTATATATATGTAGGTATTAATATTTTAGTTTTCTGTGAAAATAATAAGGCATTTCTTTTATTTTTCTTCCATTTACTTTATTATTCATTTCTTTGTTCATAAAACGTTGTATTTGTTACTTATGGTCCTTTACAAGCCAGCTGATAGATCTACCAGTGATTTAAGCCGAGTGAGCGTCTCTCTCTCTTTTTTCGATCACGGGGAAGGCGCGCTATCCCTACCGGCTCAAAAAATGTTATAATCTTTTGTGAAAATGGATTATCATTACAATTTTTAAGGGAGTAGGGATTTTTCTTTAAAAGGAAAAATGCGGGCATTCCAGTAATCTGCAGTTCCTGAACTCGAATGATCTTAGGGATAAAAAGATTAAAATTCACAGTAAACTTTTTCTTATGATTTATACTTATTTCATTTCATGCAGACAAGTGGGGAAAATTACCTTTTCTTGGCTCGGTTTTAAGGAAAAGTTAACTTAATCTTTTAATTCGAGTTTTAGTCAGCATGATGGCAACAGGCTGATAAAAACTAATTTTCCTTTTGCATGTTTGAAGGTTAGATTTTATTTTTATTTTGTTTTAAATAAATTTTATGGAAATATTATTGAATATTTTTATTTGATTAAAAGTAGGAAAAGCAATTGTATGGTAAAATATTGGTATCATTGGAAACATAATTTTCTTCGAATTTTAAGATGATATAAAAATTACTTTTGCATTGTAATATTTTTAGAAGTTAGAACAAAAAAAAGGCGAAAGCTTCGCTTAAATTTTAATTCAAATGTGTTAGCTTCGTATTACTCGTTTTCAATATTCAAAATATTTATATTCTGATGTATTCTGATGATGATTAGGTGTGTGCCGAAAGTGACGTTACACCGATAAAAAGCTCATAATTAAGATTTTTAAAAAATAGAATTTAAATAGCTGTCCAAGGACTAGCGATTCAAAAAAAAAAAAAAAACTTTTCTATGCCTAAGTATCAGAAGCTAAAACAACCAAAGAAAAAAAAGGACGGGGGGGGGAAAGGAGCAGGCATAAAAAGAAAAAGCGATGAAAAGAAGAGCCTGCATAGTATTCCAAAACTACAGTATCATTGGAGCATAATTAGTAAATATTAAAATTTACCAAATATATACCAATATAAAGTTTACCAATTTACCAAAAATTTACCAAATATATTAATTTTAAAGAATTAACTAAAATTATAAAAAATAATTTAAAACTGAAATTTATGTCTCTAAAAAGATAAAATTTTAAATTTGACGTTGAGATAAAAATAATTTTTGTATAATAACTATAGCTGTTATTACTATTATTTTGTATAAATAACAAGCAAAGAATAAAATAAATAAACAAAAGAAAAAATAAGTAAAAATAAATGAAAAAATAAATAACAGAAAAATAAATATATGTATACAGTGGCTTAGTCTAAGGTCGAGTCCTTAATCAAGAACAAAGTCCTAATAGAGTTCTTTTTGCATTTATATTTGTACTAGCCGCCCTTGGCGACCAGTCGGTTCGCCATTATTAATGCTCGCTAAAATTTTCATATAATATTTTATTTAGCTGTGTCTCATAACAGGTTTTTCATCAAAATATTTTTAAACCAAACAAATTTTGATAATCATATAATTCATTTATAGTATTATTTATTATTATTTTCTTCAGATGTTCTGTTCATTGTGCTATTCATCTTTCTCTTTCTATCCGAGCAATGATTGTCCCGGAATTGATATTTTACTTAAATGGTGGAGGGAAAGGTCTGAAATTCCACGTTTTCTTAGAATAATGAGATTCAAATTTTCATAAATGTAAACACACTAAACAATAAAGACAATTGGTTTTTAAGAGATGCGAAAGTTTAAAAAAAGCTCGGAAAGTGCCGCGTACAGAGGAAATAATATTGATACACACACATCCTTCTTTTCTTTTCTTTTTTTTTTTCTATCCTTTTTTTCTTCACTAATTTTGTTTCTACAAACCCTATTTTCACTTTGTTATTCTTTTTTTTCTTCCGTGCCGAAATTTTATTTTGAGCAGGCATAGATTAAATATTCATACAGACTAATAATAAAAGCAGCTATTTGATGATGATGTCGTGTCCGCTTACCGCGGAAAGAGGGGTGCAGTAGCTTCTGAGGGTACGCAGCTATTTTGTTTCTTTTTTAAACATCCCGTTATCTATGAATGAAAACCAATTGACTTCGCGTATTTCTTTCTAAACAAATCATAATTTATTACTTCCTGATATCTCACTCAGTTGGCGTGGGGGAAGGAAATGCAGATTTTTGGCGGGAAAGTTAGAAAAGTGTCGTTTTAACTATTTTCCTCGCCGTTTTTTCATTTTTTCTCTCCATAAGAACCATCCTCGTGTCTTAACGAAACTATTAAACAAAAAATTAGCCGAATCGGTCGAGCCGTTCTCCAGTTTTGCGCTTAGCAACGCATTTCGAGCTCCATTTTTATTATAATAGATTATATAAGTATTATATTTACTTATATATAAGAATCTATATATCAAATTTCGTATCTGTGGGTCAAACAGTCTAGAATACCGATCTTCATCACATAGACAGAGAAACACGCTCACACGGACACACACATTCATCTTTATTGCAAGTAAAACTCAGCATTATCGATGCATTTTTTTAATTTCGCGCAGATTACATAAGTTAATCTCGTGCTCATATCGAAGTTGCAATATTCAAATCTTCTATGATATTTAATCAAATATTCATAGTCTAGTATTTGAATTTTGAGCTCTGGTTATATAATGTTGGTTAGAAAGAGTTTAAAATGGTTAGAAAGAGGCAAAAATCATTTGATTATCAGATTAGACTATTGGTTGATTCAATATTTGATCATTGAGATATGGTGACACTTTTAAAATAAATGAAATTTCAAAGCCGGCGTCTTAAAATATATAACAATTTAATAAACTTGAGAAATTTATCGAGTGAAATAAAAACATGATGGTCAAATTAAAAGTCACTCATGAAAAATGTATTTGATATGCTAATTTAAACAATGAAAATTTCTGTGATTTAAAATGTGAGAAAAATTTAGGCACACAATAACAAAAGTTACACCAGTTTTAAACGAGAAAAAAAATTTAAAAAAAGTTTGATTTTTATGCAAAAATAGAGACAAAGTTTGAAATATTGAATTGATTTCATTCAAAATTTTATCAAAAATCCTATGAAGCATAAAGAAAGAAAGTAGTAAAACGTAAGAACTTTTTGACAAAAAAAAAATATTTTCATGGAATTGATACACTCATCTTTCTTGGCGGACAATATTTTTTCCACTTTTCAACTGTAATGGTTTTTATTTCAGTGCATGGGATCCCATATATGGCTCCGTGAAAAATAAATTTTTCATTATTTTTCTTAAAATATGTCTTATTAATAATTAAATTAAGCTATTTCCACCGTGAAACAATTTTTTTCGACGCTTTATTAATTCATGCAGTAAAGGATTAAGAACATCAAATTTTACTTAAAAATACTAAAGTGTAAAATAGAGTTTACTAAAAGTGTTGCCACAATTAATCAATTGAACGGTCAATTTTTCATTAGAAATCACTCACATATTAAATAATAAATGTGTGTGTGTTTTTCACCTATTTACGTATTTAATTGTAGGCTTTTGAGGAAAGCCTCAAATGCCTTGCAATGGTGTTTACGACCAAATATTTCAAAATATTGATCAATGGCGTAAATCTAAGGATTTTACTGAATCTTGTATGCGATCTTTTTTTAATGTAATTTTTAGTGATTAATATCTAGTTGGCGATTTGCATATAAATACGCTAAAATCGGATTTGTATACTGGGCTAATTGAAATCAAAATTTGATATAAAACTACAATATTTAAGTCCTTGAGTTTTTGATAATTACAGACATTTATTTCAGCACTTGCGTTTTTGAGTAATTGCTTTTACATACATGGGAAAATAGCGACAAAAATACCGTCAACACTTTGACCGATTTGGTTCAAAATTTGAATCTGCTTTTTATATATTAAACGTATGAACTAAATTGTATTGATCTAGCCTTTTCTTTTTCTGATTATCGCGTTCACTTGTACTCGGATAGCTGGATAAACAGATTAACTGGCAAAATTTTGTTCAAAATTTGACAAAAATCTACGAATTTTGTGCATCTACCACTTATAAAATTTCATCCATATAGTTCAAATTGTTTGTCAGTTTTTTATAGAACAAATATAATCCCAAAAACGTATTGTTAGGATTCAGAATTTTTTGAATGAAAACGGTCACTTCACTCTGTTTACTCCGTATATGGGAAAATAAGACGTATAAGAATATTCGTTTCATCTGAATATCCAGTTAACTTTCCAATTAGGCCTGGCTTCACACATAGTATGATCTATCAACTTATAATAAATAAGCAATTAATAATAAGTGATGAAGATATATGATCATGTGAGATCATGATGTTGTTTGGGGGATGAGGTTTTTGGCGTCTACAAAAATCCGTAGGTGAAAAATTGAAATTCAATATCTGCACGAGCATCTCAAAAAATCAGCTTTTAATAAGTCTTTGCCATAGCATTTACAAAAGCTCTGATTTAAAAAAAATAGTTAATGACTACAGCAAATAAAACCTAGAAAAATGTCATTTTGAGCACGCGATTGCATAAAATGAAATAAATGGGAAATGGGATATTTTTTTAAACAATCAATCCGAGACAAAGTTTTTTTTTTATCATTTGCGATACTAAAGTGACTCATTCGATGAAGCAATTAAAATGAATAAAAATATGATTGAATTTGCACGAGCACGTGGTGCTTGGCCGTTCAAGAAATTGTGTTCTGACAAGATACATTGAAATATACCTAGCAGATTTCATTTTAATCTTTAATTTTAATTAAGCAATTAAATCTCTTAATGCGCACATTCAGGTACTTCAGGTACAGTGTTCATATCAGTGTTTTATCAGTTTTCATATCAGTTCAGGTACAGTGTTTTATTGGGTTGTTCGAAAAGTCATTTCGTTTTTTTTGGTGAAAATGAAAGACGATCCTCGTATAATGAATAATTATTTTATTAAATTATATATCGCCCATTCTGATCCAAAACCTTTTGCCATCTTTCTGGTAGAGGCATGATTCCACGCTCATAAAATTTTTGGTATTTGCTGGCAAAAAACTAATCCAAGGTGATTTTTGACGTCTTCATTTGAGACTAAGGTTTTACCGTCCAAAAAATTTTGCATTGACCGGAACAAATAATAATCTGAAGGAACCAGATCTGGATAATATGGTGGTGTGGATCATTTTTGTGACATTTGAGGAGCGAATCACAGACTTCAATGCGACAACACAAATTTCTCACCGTGAGGACATGGAGAACTCAAATATCGAGCTTCGAGGTTAAACCCAGGCCTTTCAGGTGGTCATAAACCGTTGAATTCAATAAATTTAAACTCTCACCGATCTCACATGTTGTTGTTCGCCGGTTTGCATCAACTATTACCTTTATCGTGTCTTTATCAGCTTCAACCGGCCATACGGAACGTGGTGCATCTTCGACATCAAAATTGCCAGATCGAAATTTTGTAAACCAGTTCTGACACTGTCGTATTGTCAACGCATCTTCTCCATACACATCGGTTAATTTCTTTCTGGCTTGAACAGCATTTTTACCTTTCCTACAGGAAAAAAGTGAAATATGACGAAATTGCTGCTTATTGCTTTCCCTATTTAAAAGGGCATCTACCAAAAACTACTGCGCAAAATCAATTGAACGTTTTCACAAACAAGTATTGCTATATCACCTCTCAAAACATACAATGATTATACGTCTTAAGTGTGAAGTTGGAATAAAAAAATACAATTAAATCCTTTGTCGAGAAAAAACGAAATTACTTTTCGAACGACCCAATATATATCAGAGAATAAATGGTAATTTTCGCCTAATTTTTTGTAATCTTACAAAATAAAACAGTTTTTTTTGTGTGGGTGTTTAGCAACCTAGTGTAATAAATAAAATAAAGTAGGTAATGTTATGGGAAAACGAAATCCGTCCGTTTGAATGTACTGTAAAAACTCCAACAGGTTCTATGATGGACTAAGTTTTTATTTTACACGAATATTCGATAACAAAAGCTTATTCAAAACCAACACTTACAATAAACAGCAGCATACAAGCAGCAAATCGGTAATAAACAAGGTCATAGCTCAAAGCACAAGGGGAAATTCGCTGGTTGGACTTCTTAGAGTTTTACTCAATTGACTAATTCTTCAGTTCTGTCTCTTCATATTTTAAAATTTCCAGGACACAGCAAGAAAAACTTCTATAACAAACGATGACACTTGGATTCTAAAAAACATATCATCAAGATTCTGAAATATTCTTCATTTTTTCACCAAAGCTGAAAAATTATATAATGGTAGCCAAGTTTGTCGCTAAGAGCGATGGCATTGACTCGGCATCCATTCCGCAATCATTACTATTTCTGTAAAATCATCTCCCTTGCTAAGAGGCTCAAAGCACAAGGAAGAAATATTACATATTCTGACAGCTTTTTCGATCTTCATCCACTCAAAAATAGATCTTTAAATTAAAATAAGTCTGTAATTTTTATATCAAGAAGTTATGCTTGATTTCACCCATTTAGTCTTTTAGATTTTTGAATTCATTTCCTCTGAATATAAAGACTGAACTGATCTGATTCAAAATTTTTCACATCTTTGCGATGTTGTTCAACAAATCAAATGCTAAATGTCATTTATATAGTTTATTATATTTCTGAAAAGTTGAATTCATATGCATATTAATGAATACAACAACAGACATATACGTGGATGGTTTTATTTCTGTTTTTCGTCTTATTTAGAGTTATGTTGTCCATTAATAATTTTTCGGTTTCTGTGAATATTCATGTGAAAATGGAAATTTCAGGAATTAATTTACATTATAAATTTTTCCCTTACTTATCTTTCTTTCTTATTAATTTGATATATATTGTTATTAATAACTTAATATATCAAACCTTTATATAAATAAGCCATTGTGTTTACCTATGCATATTGTACATTTTATCCAAAACAATTGTGTCGAATTCAATCACATTTTAAAAACTTATTATAATAGGCATACATTATATTAGACATAAAAACAATACTGTCAATTTTTTAAAGTACAAAAATTGAACATCTCTATCGCTTTTTTAAAAAATTACAACATTACAAATTGTATATTTACTTTTTCTTTCTTTCTTTCTCTTCTTGAAATCCACAAACCTTGATTAATTAGATAAGAAAAACCTTATTCATACATCTTAATATAAACATTGAGGCTATATATGCATATTGTGCATTTTATCCAAAACAATAGTCAAACGAATTCAATCACATTTTAAATGCTTATTATATTAGACATAAAAAATGATGTCAATTTTTTAAAATACAAAAATATAACATCTCTATCGCTTTTATAAAAATTACAACATTACAATTTTTATCTTTACTTTTCTTCTTTTCTTTCTTTTATTTCTTGAAATTCACAAACCGTAATAAATTATATGTGAAAAACTTTATTCACAAACCTTAATATAAATAAGTCATTTTGGCTATATATGTATATTACACATTTTACCCAAAACAATTGTGTCGAATACAATCACATTTTAAGCGCTTATTATATTAAACATAAAAAACGCTGTC
>JAOUZG010052822.1:644209-657748 GCA_026289955.1 Argiope argentata
GTCTTTTCATGTCCAAACGTTGTTGACCGGTGACGAGTTAACTCGTCATTGCACTTGCATTATCTGTTTCAATTTATAACACCGAGGGCGATATAGAACATTGAAAAAACTTGGCGTATCGTGTTTAGTCTTGTCCGCTCTATACCAGAAAAACTTTTCCTAGCATTTACATTTTTATTAGAATTTTAGTAAAATTCCAAAAATTTCAACCATGACGGAACGTATCGGCGAAGAATATTTTGATGTTCCAATTCAACAAAATTCATTGGAGTTTTTTTAGAACGTTTTACTTTCATATTCAGTTACAAAAAAGGAGCCGGTGACATGACATAAGTTCTGTGTGAAATTGCCGGTCACCAAAGCGTTAAAAATGTTTTAGATACATTGTCAATCAAAAACCTGAAAATGATTGTTAAAAAAGTATTTTTTTATAAATATAATAACTTTTTTGAATAATAACAGAATTTATAGTAAATTTTAATGAAATTTTTTTAAAATTGTTAATACACATTGCCAAATTATAATGTCGCAATAATTTTCCTCGTGCACAAGTTATAATGGATGATATATTTATATATGTGAAATGACCTAAAATCTATGAATTGAGCCAAAATCTAAGAAAAATCTATGAAATGAGCTACATTCTAAGAAAATCTATGAATTGAGCCAAAATCTAAGAAAATCTATGAAATGGGCTAAAATCTAAGAAAATCTATGAAATGGGCTAAAATCTAAAAAATAGATTCGTAGCTGGTTGATTTATTCAAAAACGTAAAACGCGGTATTTCGTATTTGCTCTACATTATTTTACAGAGGAAATGAAAAATAAATTCTACATGATTTATAGGTATCTATAATAACTAGAGAAAATGAACAACACAATTCAAGATCATGCGTTCTATTTCTCATTTAATTCATTTATTTCTTGGAAAGAAACGACTAAATTTATGTTCGACTATTTATAAAACAAATCCAAATTAATATAAGTAAGAAAACGGAAAGACTTAAATCACTATTGCAAATAATTGTAAAAGTGATTCTATTTTTAGCATGTAGCTATCTTCCATTTTGAGGAAACTATAAAATAATAGGAACCTAATAATAGAAATTTTAATTTTAATCGAATTATTAAGTAAATACGACTCTGATCATGAGGATCATATAAATAGAATAAAAAATTCCAAAAATAGAATTGCGCATGATTTAGCCCAAACGGTACAAGAACAAATTATTCCTGCGTTAAGAAAAGAAGTTCTTAACAAAGTTAAAGACGAATCTAAGGAAGTCACTTATTACAGTATCTAAATGGATTCCACATCTGATATTTCTAATATAAACAAACTTCAGTCTTTATTTCGTATGTAAATTTTGAAGGGAAAAGATTAAGTAAAATTTATAAGTCATTTATATGGTTTATTGAAGTAACTGAGGTGATTTTAAAAGGCCTAAAAAAAGCTCTATTTTAAGTATTAAGTGAGCTTGATTTGGATATTATGGATTATAGTAGACAGGCATATGACAACGATAACAACATAAAAGGGAAATATAAAGGTATACAATCTACTATAATTTCTTTAAACCATCGTGCTATTTATATGCTTTTCCTATGACACTTTTAATTTATTAATTTGTGATATCGCTTCCAACAATATATATTGTAATTTCTTTGGATATTGCAAGGTTTATATTGGTTATTTTCTGAATCTACAAAAATAAGGAAATTTCTACAAAAGCATTTAAGCCTTTCTCTTAAACCACTCGTTGGGAAGCCAAACTAGATATGATTAATGCAGAGCATATAAAGTTTGAAAAACTTGTAATACCTTTGAAGAATTTGTTGATGCAAATAACAATAATATAGTTGTACCTGAAGCTAAAAGTTTGTTGGATTCAATAAAAGAAATGATATTTATTTTATGTTTAATAATATGGTTTACAATATTGTCCAAAACTAACACTATTAATAAGCTATTTCAATTAAAAATCACTGTTCTCTACTGGGCTTTTAACTTAGTCAATAAAATTAAAACTGAAATCCAAAATTTAATAATTCAACCCCTTTTTAGGCAAGGCAAAAGCGATAGATTTGAATTTTTCAGAACAGTTTTCTCAAAAACAAATTCGGGGAAAAAATATCTTTCCGGACAGCAGAAAATGAAATTATAGAAAACCCAGTTGAGGAATGTAGGTGTTATTTTTTTTTTCCAACTCTGTAACTGTAAGAGAAGAGATAGAAGATAAGTTTACATTATTTAAGATTTAAAAAAGATTAAAATGAAATCTGCTATGTATATTTCAATGCATCATGTTAGAACAAAATTTCTTGAATGGCCAAGCGATGAAAACGACCCAAAAAAAACTTTGTCTCGCTTTTATTGTTTAAGAAAAATATCACATTTCCTATTTATTTCATTTCATATAATCACGTGCTCAAAATGACATTTTTTCGGTTTTATTTGCGATGGTCATTAGCTTATTTTTTTAAAAATCAGAGTTTTTCTAAATGGGATGGCATTACCTTATTAGAAGCGGATTTTTTCAGATGCTCGCGCTGATAATAAAATTTTTATTTTTCACCTACGGCTTGTTTTATTTTTCGCCTATGGGTTTTTGTTGACGCTACAAAAACTCATTCCTAAAACAAAATCATGCTCTGACATGATAATATCATTATTATAAAAATGTTCCAAAAACAATTCCACAAACAATTTGTAATAACGATGTTGATGAAAACTGAATCCAAATAATTACTTTGCGACGAGATTTGAATTTGAATGAAAGGGACGTAAATAAACCTCAAAATATATTGCAATACATGCTAAATAATAGTTATAATGAATTATTTCTAAATATATTAAACATATTAAAACGTTTTTTATATTGGCGATGGTTATTATAATAAATACTGAGAGCTCTTTCAGCAAAATCAAATTAATAAAGAATTATCTTCGGTTCAGGCATGCGTGCATCACGCTTAAAAGCACTTGCTATATTAAGCATCAAAAAAGAAATCGCATGAAATTGTAATTTTCTTGACATTATTAACATAAAAAAGCACATATTAAATAAACATACAATAGTAATAAATGCTTGTATTTGTATTTGTATTTTTTTTTCAAAGAAGTTAGGGTTCCAAACGGTTTTTTTGAACCACAGCCACTTTATAGAGAAGGCCTCTTTATTGGCTAGAAAGGATCGCAAAGTACCTAAATCCGCAATGAGATCTTTCAGCCAATTCAAAATCTATCTCTTCTTTTTATTTCTTACCTTGAACCACCTACTATGAATATAGATATCCCTGGAACACTTAACAAACACGCTCCGCGGGCTGATATGGCATCCTGTGACTTTTCCTTATTTGCTCGGTTGAAATTACCTTTTAGTGGCTACCGTTTTGAACCCATTAATTCGATAAAATTAACTACAAACTTTTAAGTGGTTTCATCGAAACAACTTTAAGGTATCTTGTGATGATTGGTAAAAACGTCAGCAGAAATACATTGAAGTTGGAGAAGATTATTTTGAAGAAAATAAATTTTAACCAATTAGCTGATACCTGTTATTTCATGTCCTTGCTAAGGTTCTTTTAAATCACAATCGAATAAATTCTTATAAATCAAACATAATTAGTCTTTTTTTATATCACTCATAAATAATCTCTATACAATAATCATTTCATCAGTTATAGGTGAAAAACTGAGCTAAAAGTACCGAAACTGGTTTATTTTTAGTAATTTAATTAAATATCTAAGAATAAATTATTTTAAAACCTGGTAAATAGCTCATTTATTCAACAAATGGACGATCAGATTGGTATGTGTAAGTTTCCAGTCGGTTTTATTTGCCGTTTCTCACAAGTTCTTATGGCAGACATTTGTAATTTTTGCTATACATTAATACGGAAAAGTACGCCTGATTAGTATACAGCAAAAAATACAACAAACTCAAAAATGGAAGATAAAGTTCTATTCATCATGAAAACACGGAACACATAAATAAAAACAAAGTTGAAGTGCATGCAAAAACTTTAGAGCATGAGCAGAAATTCACTATTAAAGAAACAGAATAGTTCAAAACGCTCAGTGAGAACTAGCTGCACATCACCAAACACTCCAAGAGAAATAATTGCTCTTACTTTCAACTTGAATTCTTATATATACACTTTTACCTTTACATCTCACGAAAAAAAAATTGAATGTTTTAGATCAAACTCTAGAACTCGAGTCCTGATGGAGGTATTTCGCATATTCTGGATTCTTCATTTTTGTTACTAGATTTGTCGTAAAGGCTGAAATTCATTAATACGATATCTATTTAGTAGCCATTGAAATATCTGTAAAACTCCCTTCCTTACCATAGATCTAACTGTAGAAAGAAGTAATATTAAAAATGCGTAACAGTATGCATATATAGATAATGGTTATCAAAATCACCACCTTGATATTTGTATTCGGGAATACTTTTCTGATAAATCAATTGCAACAAGACATTAAACAGCTATATTGAAGTTCGTTTCTGTCGTAGGGACAGGTCTAGAAAGAAAAAGAATGGATGCTAAGCTACCTTTTCCCGTTGGGACACAGAAACTCCAAAAAGAAGGGAATGGTACGTCATATCACGGAAAAAATGACAGAGAGGGGAAAGTCGATTCTTAAAAACTATTATATCTGTGTCAATTTAGAAAGAAGTTTGGTGATAAGAAGAAGAAAAAGAAAAAAGAGGAGTATAGTTCTGAACGAGGGATACTATGAGAGGGATCATATAACATGCAGATCAAACGGAAATTGACGAAAAATCCCGCAGTGAAAAAATTTTCGTTGAAATCAGAGCATTATATGAACTTAACTTTGATGAATGTTATTCTGAGTAACGTTGGATACGTTACCCATTAAATAATTTACAAAAATTAAATTAAAAAAGATATTTTTTAATTAAATTATTCGAAAAGAAACGCTTAATCACTATAAATACAAAAAAAGTAACTAAATCTTATTATTTATTACATGAAGATTATTCAACTAAGGTGGTAATAATTGAAAGATATCAAAGGATTTTTTCAATCTAAATATTTTTTTATACATATATACAATTCTTAATATAGGGCCGTCATATTCAGAGATGTGATTGTAAAGAAAGTGATTTTTCACTGGTCAGATGCCCGATCAAAGTCTCTATCAAGTTCATTCTGGAATTTAACGTATAGTAACAATTATTATCTTAGTAAAATATGCAACATCCCCATAATTACCATGCATCATCAACTATAACCGGTAATTCGTGAAATCAGTTTCCACTTGTGCATTTGGACTTCATCCAGGGTCATAACTAAAGACCTGGAACAATTGAAATAGTTTCAATCTTTATTGTTTCTTCGATCTTGAGGCACATTTTTTTTTCTTTTTTCCATTATGACAAGCTTCTAAATTATTTCAAGGAGTTTTCATGAAATTAATTTTTCTATAAGTCTTGAGTTAGTGTACTATTATATGTTATTTTTTATTTCTTTAATTTTACTACCCTCCCCCCAAAAAAAAGAGTTTGATATCTAAAGCTATTTGATGTTTTCTGCATTTATTGATATATATTTTTTATTTAAATAAAAAATATTCTTTACTTTTAATTGATTTAATAATTTTTTGGCTGGCGTCATGGCATAAGGGCCTTCTTCCCGTGCTCTGGGAGTCGGGGGCTCGAGTCCCAGTTTGGGCATGGTTGTTCTGTGTTCGGCCAATAAGGTGAATGAAAAAGAAGCTGTGCAAGCGAATGTGACGAGTGATTAGCTAAGTCGTACTCTTGACCCTGGTTGACGCTACTAGTAACAAGAGACGCTCATTTCGGCTTAAAATCGCTGATGCATCAGCGAGCTTGTACAGGGAAAGAGCCATTAAAAACAACAAAACAATAGTTTGTGAGCAAAAGAAATCAAAATATAAATAACGTTAGCAAATCTTTTCCTTTTTTAAAATTGAAAAACTAAAAAAAATAATTATTACTTGATTTTTAAAATTTTTAAAATAAAATTTTAAGTATAGAAAAGTCGATTTCTCCCCCCATAGGTCCTCTAAGTGTGAGGCCCCGATTATTCCAATGGTAGTTATTGTATTAATCGCTTCTGAAATTCATCTCCGAAGGCAAATTACTACAACCAGAATAATTAGCTTTAAGCAATAAAAATTTAATTAAAAAAATTCTGAAAAATTTTATTTTATTTTTATTGGAAATTTAAAGGCAAAAGTAATAATAAGCAGATCAATCAAATTTTCAAGGTTTCCGATATGTTCAGCCTGCCATTCTCATTCCGCCAAACAAAGTCAGTCTTTACTTTTCATAAGTTGCTGTCAAGCGGCATGAATATCAATAGCCGACGTATTTTTTTTATTATCCATTGGCAGTCAGCAATTCGTGTTTGACAAGAATATTTCATCTGGACTGTCTGTTATTGAAACAAAGTGTGAATCAACTTCATATCAATTCGTTTAAGGAAAAGAAATGCATATTTACTTGACAGCAGGTGTTTGTCTCTTGCAAACGATTTTTATTCATGTTATTTTAGTTGATCGGAAAGTTGTGCGTAGGTGTTACACAAAATTGGCAGAAAAAAAGCTTTTTTTGAAATTTATTAATGTTAATGAGAGGGAATTAAGTAGATTTGTACATCAGAAAAGATAGCAAGAAATAATTTATTCTTTTTCATTTATGATATGAAATTAAAAAAACATATGGCAACATGAGATTTCTATAACTTTTTTCTTTCAAGCAGCAATATACACAATCAATCAATAATTATTTGGAACCCATAAAAATGAGGATATCTGCGGTCTGGATCTACGTCATGCCTTCTGTATTTAAATATTGTGTAGTAAACAGCATTAGTTTTATGAAAGATTCCAGGAAATTCAGAGCTGTATGATTTTGAGAAACGAAAGATTGCAGAATATTATAGAAATGGTCTATCCTTAAAGGACATTTCTAATCAGTTTAATGTTTGTTCCAAAATCAACAATATCTTTTGCCTTAAGAAGTGGAAGTTGAGTGGTTGTCGTGGTTGTTTCTTATGGCACTTACCATAGACAAGCTCACCAAGGTAGTCAGCGATTTAAGCCTAATAGTGTCTCTTTTTTGTAGTAACGCCATCTAGGGTTAAGATTACAATCACATTCAGTTGCACAGTCCATTTTCACAGGGGGGGGGACAGATTCACACATATTACAGGTAGAACATAGAAGAACAACCATGCCCGAACCGTGACTCGAACCCGGGACGATTATCAGAATGTCCTACGATCACATTCAGTTGCACAGCCCCTTTTCCCAGGGGGGGGGCACATACACATACGTTACAGATAGAACACAGACGAACAACCATGCCCGAACCGCGACTCGAATCCGGAACGCCCAGATCACGAGGAAGACGTGCTACTTCTGTGCCAGGACACCCGTAGTTGAGTGGTGATTGTCGGAATGGGCTTCAGCCTTTCAGATCTTCTAAACTAAGGGATAGAGACCGACTTGAGCTGTTCAAAGAAATTCGAGAAAACCTCACGAAACCGACGGCCCACATACTTCAGGAGTACCAATCAGCATCCCAGATTATTGTTTCGGTAAAATTATTCACAAGAAAGCATACGTGTTTGGTTTTTATTATTATGCCCATAAGTCTTTCATTATAAAACCCAGCCACGCTGCTCAGCTGAAGTGGTACAAGGCACGTCGAAATTGGACATTAAATGAGGGGGAAAAGGTTGAATCTTGATTCTCTAGGTGATGAATCAAGGCTCAATATCTACCAGTAGGATAGAAGATTCTGGCTTTGACATATTGTGGAGGAACGCCTTTTACCAGAATGCATTGTGCCATCAGTAAAGTGTAGTGGAGGTAGAATTAGTGTACTACTGATTAAGTGTAATAAAAGTGTACTAAAAAAGTAGATTTGGCTCCCATTTTTTTTAAATTGTTGTAATGTTCATATTTGGCTCTTTGGCTAATAAGTTTGCCGACCACCGTTCTAAGCGAGCAAGCTGGTCGCCAAAGAAGCCAAATTAGTAACCAATATGTTGTTTCATCAAATCATTCTTTTGCGCGCTTTTGCCAAAGTTTAAACTATGCTCTTAAGAATTAATAGTCTTCCTTCCCACATGAATTTCAAAACAAAATTGCCCTTTTCACTTTTATTAACACCATTACGTATTTAGGCTGGCATTCTTCTTGCAAAATGAGTAATGCCGTACGCATTGCACGCCACGGTTAGTGCAACTGTGCTATACAAAGGCATAATGGATGAATCGAAACATCCTGACACAATGTTTCAAGTTCAAAATTACGGCGAATTAATTTTCTTTCCTTTTTATTTATTCGTCAAAATGTTGCGGCAACACACGTCAAGGCACGTGCGAGGTGTGCGATGACAGACGCATGCGCATTCGGTGTAGAATTGGGTATTACATAACGCCGTAAGGTGTGTCATTAGACAAAGATGCCTCATGAAATAATGATTGATTTTAAAAGCGCAAAAAAGGAATTGAAGAACAGAATGTTGCCAGATATGGAGATGGAAAGAATTTCTGAAACGCAGACGATTTCTTCCATAAACGAGTTTTAAATTCACTGTTTTCAATAATATTTGATTCCTAGAGTAATGTGAATATGCTATTTAAACTTTTATTCCGATTTTGTTTAGAGAAAAATACTCTAAATATCGCGTGATTCTCTTCCGGCCAAAAATGCAACTTCTTTGTTTTTTAAAAAAAATAATTTACACCCAACGAAAAGCGACGCTTTCGTCGAATTCTTCTGGAATCTTTCGTCCTTGAGAAGAAAGCGGGAAGGCCGAGCTACCTGCGGAAAGGCATCCGATCACGTGACCCCCGATGCTTTCGGTTTCCGGATAAACAAGCGATTTTTTTTTTCTTCCAGCAGACGATTCTGTGCTCTGTTCGAAGGAGAGTAGAACACTCGTGCTTTTTCACTCGGAAACGTGTGAGTCACTTCCTTTTCTGGAATTGAAAAAAGGACGGGGCTCTTGGAAAGTTCGCTTATTTAATTTCGTAGCAAAGTAACCGCAGGAGGACGTATTGGAGGCAGTTACAAAAATTATAAAATTATCCTCCTTTCAAAAAAACAAGTATGTGAAATCACAGTTTTCACTAACAAAGAGTTCAGAAAATATTAAGAAAAAAAGAAGTTTTTTCTCAATTTTCAAATGTTCCAGATATTTAAGAGGAAAAGAAAAGACCAGAACTTAAAATCGAAAATCGGAGCAGTTGGCTTATATAGAACATATGACCACTCTCAAGGTTGATATAAATAGTTACAAACTTAATTAATTTACATAAATGTTCTATTTTAAAACAACATGTCAGCCATTTTGGAACACAACAGCAATTGTGAATAGTAATGATGATGATGGCGTGTCCGCTTTACAACAGAAGAAGGGGTGCAGTAGCTTCTGAGGATATGGACCACTGAGCACCCGAGGGCAGAAGTCTGACTTCTAGTTCCTATGAAGATGACACACTTAACCCTTTCGTTTGCACAGCTCCTTTTTACAGGGGGGGGGGGGGGGCATAATCACTCATCTCACAGATAGAACACAGAACAACCAAACACATTTGGGGGCCGGGACTAGAACCCAGTATGCCCTTATCACGAAGAAGATGCGCAATTATTGTGCTAGGACACCGGCAATTATGAATAGTTCTCAGACGATAAGGTTGGCATATGATCCAACATTCACCGAATCTAAGAATGATTTTTGACCCTCAATGTCATTTAACAAACAAGGTGGGACATTAATGGAATCAGATTTGGAGTTTGGAACCTTTATATCTCGAATTTGAAGCATCACCAACCGGATTTAGCGATATAAATCTGGTGGTTCAAACTGAAAACGTCATTTTTTTAAAAAACTCAACATAAAGTGAATTTGTTCACTAAAACACACATACCCTATTCTGTTTGTAATAAAAAAAATAGGCGAGGTGAATTCTTCAGATGGCAATTAAATAAATCAGATCTGATTAATCAAAGATGATTTGTGATTATAAATGATCAAATCTATTAAGATTTTAAATAAACAATATTTTTAGAAACGAAATAAAATCAATCTTGGAAAATATCTTCATTTTGAAAGCTTAAATGCACAATAATCAAGGATGTTTTATTCAAATTCGATAGATAAATTCGAGATGTTTGTTTTACTTCAGCGTCAAGGATAGATACTGAAATCAAAGGAATTTCTGTATTTATATGTGTCCTTAATGTTGAGCTAATGTTGACTCTATAGCTTCATATTTCCAAACACTTAATAACATTCAGTTGTTCTGGTTTGAGAATAAAAGTATATAACTCGAAACCATTTACCAACTCAATTACCAAACTTGAAGACATCTAAGCGAGTGTAGGTTTAAATGAACAAACTACAGTGGGTCGCACATCTATCTATCTTGTAAGCTTTCCATGTTATGAAAAGTTTATAAAAAGCGATGAAAGAGGACAAACCTCAATTTGAATCTTCCTCTAACAGTAATACCAAGAAATCAGCAGTTTTTCCACACACTTAATTGATGCTTCAACTAATTACTAAAGACAAATGATCTCTCAAAGAAAAAGCACACCCGAATTTCATTATTTTCGGTCACTCATTTCGTCAATCGTGAAACAATCGTCCAATTTGCATGTACCGCTAGGTACACACTTCTGGTTTTACCTTAATTTATGAATCTCATTATTAGCATCATAATAGAAACCAATAATTAGCATAAATTACACACCTTTGGATATTAGCGTAAACACACCACCTGCAACTGTTTGGAGTGAGTTTCATTATTCAGTTCTGTCGGGTAGGACAGTAGTTGTGTTCTGTGCAGGGTATAATTAAAATAGCACAGGTAATCAACGGCGCGTCCCCTTAAGATGTAGCTCCCAGCCATTTCGCTTATCTTTACACCCTGAATTTGCGACACTGCCATTGGAGGTAATTGGACTGTTTCAATTAATAAGGGTAATTTTCCAGGCTATCCTTTAATGTCAACGACCAATTTCATTCAATAATACGCAGGCTGGCTATCGTAGTAAAAACTAAAAGAAATATATTTATTTATTTACTCGTATTTATCAGAAAAATATATCACATCAGTCAAGCTAATATCAATGAATAAATAATTTTTACTCGCTCATGTTCGTAGCATAGAGAAATTATAGCAATCGTCAAAAAAAAAAAAATAGAACTAAAGATTTTGACAAATTGCCACTATTTAAATCACTCTGAGTTCGAAAACACATTTTTGGAAAATATCCGTATATCTATGATAAAGATAACTCAGAAACGTTTTGAACTGGACAGATGAAATTTAGTATGCAGTTTTTACATCATATTTTCTGAATTCTATCAAATTTTCAGTTAAGTCTGTTCAGAAGATATCAGTTTGTGCAGTTGTTAGAACAAAAGTTAGGACAATAATAACAGAACGTAAAGATCTGGATAGATAAAATTCAGTAAATAGATTAGACATCTTTATTCTATCCCCCTAACAAATTTTGAGCCAAATACAATTAGGTATTGACTACCTGTTTGTTTGTATTTTCAGAAATTATAAAAACGCGATAATTCAAAATCGTAATGACTTAAATATACGGAATTCGATATGGATTTTGTGACTACAAGTGCTAGTTTATGTCAAAATTTGATTTCAATCGATTGAGGAAAACAATTCTAAAACACTAATTCGATTTTTACAAACTCTTAACCTATTCCAGGGATTAATCTTCATATATCTCGTTAAGGTTGACTAAAGATTCCGTAAAGCGGCTAAATTTGCATCAAAAGTTAATATTTCATAACTATTGCATGCAAATGCCATACAAAGCATTCTTCCGCATGAAAAGTCCATTATAGTGTATGCGAAAAAGTTTTAGAAAGACCATTCCTGCAGTTTAAGTCGTGTTTTTTTTTCTGTAGATTTTTTAAATAAAACATTTAATGTTACCTTATAAAGTTTACTAAACATCAATTCATCAATTGCTTATGTCTACATATAATAAACATGTGTATGTGCTTGAATGTGTGTGTGCGTGCATGTATGTGTGTAGTATCTGTTTGACATAAATATATCAAACTACTTTAAATAGTAGAATATTTAGAAGCAATTTTAAAAAAATTTAATTCATTAAAATTAAACCAAATTTTTTCGTCTTTTCAAGATGACTTCTTAAAATTTAACGACACAAAAACAACATTTACATAATTTTAAAATTCCAAAAAAAAAATTCTTTTTTTTTAATAATTTCTATTTTTTGACTCATACATTTTTTCTATTTTTACTTAATTTCAAGAATCATTCCGCGCATATTTTTTTAAGAATATATTTCATTTAAATCTAAAAAATGTAAGTTTCAGTAGCATATTATGTGCGCATGAAAATTTAGATTTTATCAGCATGCTTCTTCTTGTGTACAGCCGACCACGCCGCCAGCACAGAACGTAGCAGTATCGACAGGATTTACTGTAACCGACTGTTTATCAACTTGATGTCATCATATTGACAAAAACTCAAATTAAACGATAGAGCCAACTTTCAGAACAATCAAATCTAAAATATTAAAACTTTCATCACATTATCTGTACCAAATAAAACGAATATGAAACATGGTATTTCTGAGGGGGGGAGGGAATTGCAAGTAACGTTTTCTGCGACTTTTCAAAATAGTTTTGAAGGAATTAATTCATTAATTTTTATATTTTTAAAGACAAACATGGATTAAATATATTGGACATCCATTTAAAAAATGTAAATATAATTTAATTTTTAAAGGTATATACTTTTTCATGTAATACAAAAGGTTTTTACATACTTTTACCTTATTACATACCAAAGGTATTTACATACCTTTTTATTACATACAAAAGGTATTTACATACCTTTTTACATATCTTTAGAATTATTTCGAAGTAGAGATTAAAATGAAATATTTTTAATAAAAAATTCTAGCAACGGCTTATCATCTGAAATAAGAAATATCGTCTGCCCTTTTTAAATATATTCTTGTTTTAAAATTTCACACGTAAACAAGGGATGTTTTTGCACTTTCCGAAGAGCAATGTACCATAATTTCTTACTCCATAATTCAAAACATTGTGAAATCATATTATTAAAATGTCTAAGTGCAAAACAAGTAACTTTATAAAATAAAAAGAGGAGAGGAATGCCATTTTTACTTTTACATTTGGATAAATCTTCAAATGTATAACCAACAAGTAATATAAAAATCAATTCTTACTTGGGATATTAGGAAGAATTTAGGAAGTTGGGGAAATGTTATTTCAGTTACTTTTTATTAATTATTGCAATTGCTATTCTCGTGCTCCACTTTAAAATGGAAAGAGGAGTGCAGTAGCTTCTGAGGATATGGGCCACTGAGCACCCAAATAACGATCACCTTTGACTCAGTACCCCCAGTGTTATAATTCTCGACATGAGAGATTTGTTACCAGGCTCGAACTCGCAGCACAAGGCATGTGAATCCAACGCCCTACCTATATATA
>JAOUZG010052822.1:665692-704668 GCA_026289955.1 Argiope argentata
ATATATATATATATATATATATATATATATATATATATATATATATAAATTCTGCAAACTTATAGAATCAAACAGTTAAAAAAATTGTTTAATAGATTAATTTAGTGAAAATTAAGTGCTGAAGGTTGAAATTAAACTCAGTTCATCAAAATTAAAACTTTTAATAAACGGTCAAGCGTATTAAAATATTAGCCAAGAAGTGCATTTGCCAAGGTCATTTAAACTGATTAACTTCTAACTATAAAAAATGCTTATATTTCTAAATAAGGATCACATTAATTAATAATTATGGTCAATTTTTCAAGAATTTTAATTAATTATCTATGATTACATATTAAAAATAAATAAAGACGCTTCATAACGATTATTAAAATGAAAGGTAATATAATTTGTTAATACATTTAATAATATGAAAATATGTTAACATTTAAAAATTAAATTGATTGACTATCATAAAACTACATCATAATGAGCACTGCCTAGGGTTGCATTACCTCAAAAACTGATCTTGAAAACCGTTATAATAAATGTTATTCCTTTATGGAATCTATCAATCCTTGATGTACGCTGCGTTTGTCGAAATCAATAGTCTTTCAAGTAGGTTGGTGTAAATATTTTCAGGGGAAGGGGCCATCCTTGTCATTTGACCACGGCACAAAATTTCAAAACGCATCTAAATAATAATTGTGTTCCTCTAAAACAATAAATAAATTATTCATTAGTCCCCTTCGATGGTTAGACTTAAAATCACTATACAGTTTTGTAGCCAAACTGGTGAGATGTTCGCCAACTCTTAAAATATTTTCCAAAAGTCGAAAATCTTTCCAAGAAGAATTTTATAGGTTCCAACTGATATTTTGTGGACGGCCACGCTTAGCGAGTTACAGGTATGATTTATTTAAAACTAGCTTTTACCGCGTACGTGAAGAAATTTTGATGTATATGTGTGAGAAAAGGCGTATGATCGCAATGGAAAATGTTAACAAACCGTATCATTATGGTGCTGTTGAAAGCAATTTTCGCCAAAATAAATAGTTTGTCGCCAAATTGTAGCGAAATGGCCGAATGTGGCGCGAACGGTAGCAATAGCGTTTCCAATCATAAGGTTTCGATGAAAGTAGCAGCAAATTAGCGGAAATATTGAAAAAAAAATGGAATGCTTGCAAACAAGACTAATAATAATAATAATAATCGAAAATAATGAACTTAAAAAAAACGAACAGCAAGGAAAAACTCATGGGAGATCACGTCGTCAAGGAAAAATCATGGGAACGAATTATAGTAAAATAAAAAATGAAGGCAATAATAATCCCAAACAAAGTGTTACCAAAAAATTATCAACCTCGCAAAGAACCAAATGATTGTATAACAAAGCCTAACCCACAGAATTAACCTAAAAACAATTTATTTACTGCGTGTGCCTGAAATAAAACAAAACAGTAAACCAATTATTCAAAATCGTTTTCCTGATAAGTCTGTCTTAACAAAATCAAATCCGAATCTCTTTCGATAAACAAACACACTGCCCATGCGTGAATTTTTTACACCAACTAGGGCAATGCAAATACGTGAATTTTCTATGCCAGTTGAGGTAACGCAATGGGGTCAATTCATGTGACGTCAAAGGTACGTGACATGTGACTTCTGCGCATGGCATTTAAGTCTTCATCCGCAAAGCTTTCCTTGATGAGTCTGTCATTAACGCCCTCCACCAAGTATGAAGCTGATTTTTTGTTTACATTTGTAGCTGTAATTTTGAGTCGTTTTCTTTCTTCCTGTTAAAGTTAAAAGATGAAAGACTTATGTGCTGATGGATACTTTAATGTGAAACACAAGTTAATGCCATGATAAAATGCATTTTTTTAGTTTCCTTTCAACAATCCTGACATTGGTTGTTAGCTTTGGAATGGAAGGTTGTTATTTTCGAAGTTGTGATATGCGCCGTTTATTTTCAAGAATTTATTTAGTGAGTTTATATTCACAAAATTTTGAAACCCAAAACCCGTTCCAGTAATTTCTTTTAGAAAACTCTCTCAAAGGAAAAGAAATTGGTACGTGTATTGCTGTCTAAAACAAATGGGGACAATTAAACAAAATCTTCAATGCATTTCTAATTTTCTTTATTGACATTTGATGGAATTTTCTGATAATTTTGAATATGCATAGAAGATTTTTAAATATTTACATGAATATTGCATTACATTTATCCTACAAAATCTTATCTAAATTTAATTGATGTAAGTAAACAAACTTTTATTGTAAAAACTATGTCTTTTAACTGAAAATTAGTGGAAATTTTGCTGACTTGGGTGGAGGTGAATAAATTTCTTTAAGATTTATTAAATAAATTTATCTTTTCCAATTACTGAAAAATTCAATTTTTGTATTGATTGTTAACAGCATTTATAATTGATGTATTGTATTAAAAGTGTTCTTAATTTGGTTAATGGAATGCTACTTACTTTAATGCTACTTTTTACTGAAATAATTCACAAATTACAAATCTCAGGAATGAAAAAGATTCATTCCTGAGAATATTGTTAATAATATTAAAATGAGGGCATTGACAAATTTCACGAAAGAAAGGTTTTTCTCTGTATATTCTTTTAATTTTGGAGTGGATCTTCAAAAATTAAATATGGCAAAGCATCCATTTGATTTAAAAACTGCATTGTTCAATATTATGTTTTTATAGGTGATAAGAAAACGTTGTTCAGTATTCAGGTTGTTTCTGTTGAATAAAATTAATTTCATCATTTTTGACATTCTTGCCATACTATGTTTATATTCTTTGTGTGTAGAAAAAGAAATATTGATAAACAACTTTTGAGTTGTTTTTTTTAATTGGTAAGAGCACAGAAACATCCATTTAATCATATTTTTTAAAAATAATTATCATATGTATTTTATCTTTTTTTAAATGTGTGAATAAAAATTATAAAGGTATAATTTTATTTGTTTGTCCTTTAATGATTTCTATAAGTTAAAATAAAATAACTGGTTCTGGTTGCATAGATTTTAAAAAATGGTATCTATACCTTTTATAGTTCATAATTTGCAATTGTAAACAAAATTGATTACATACATTAAAAATTTGAGCTTCATGTTTTTTTCTTCTGAGCAAACTGAAAACATCAAAGTCTCAAATAAAAATCATTTACTTAAGAAAGTCTCTTAATAAAAATTACTACTTAAGAAAAAAAAATATATATATAATAATTTTATTGATAAGCTTACAAATTTTAACTTATTTAAGAGTAATATTTATTTTTAAAATTTATATTTATAAAATTCAACCTACAGAGGATAGGTTCTTTTTCCCTGTGATTTATCATTTAAATTTAAAAAAAAATGTAATTTTTCAAAAACACCATAGCCATTTATCAAAATGTATCTTTTGAACAATATATATATATATATATATATATATATATATATATATATATATGGAAAAGTAAAGAATAAAAGGGTAGCAAACAAATTAAAAAGTGATAATTAATTAGACAAAAAATAATTGCATTAAAAATACTAATTGAAATTTTAGGATAAGAAATAAAATTACAATACTACAAAAGTTTGGTGAAAATAATTCACAATATTAAATTTTAAAACATATGAAAAGTTTTTTATAATTATTCGTCTAGAGTAATATTCAACTGCAACAGCTGACTGCAATGCTTTCACCAACGTTATCGGCAGACATCCCGAGATGCGCAGAACGGGTGAAAATTGAACAGAATCGGTTTGTTTGGTACGTGACACGTGACCCATGAATTGACCCCATACAGATTACAAATTTTTCATTTCATTTATTCTGTTTTTTTTTTATTCAAAAGTACTTCAAAATGAACCCGAAAGCCAGATTAATCAACAATGTTTAGTTTTAAATGCATCAAACATTAAGAAAAGAAACAGAATCGTTTGAAATACCCGGTCGAAAACTTTTTAAGCCTAACCTCAATAGCGTGGGAAAACAAACAAACTGAAGCATTATTCATTTGGCGGAGGGGAAATGAAGCCTTCTGGCTGGAAAGTTAGCTTTTAATTAATAAAAAATTAACCATTCAATTAACCGGAATAAATATTAGCCTTCTGGCGTGATTGACTAACATCATCTATCTATCCATCCATCCAAACTTTCACTTTTATAATAGTAGTATAGAGGTGTGGTTAAATTTGTCATAATCAAACGCCTTCCCAATGAAGTAGCGTAGAAATATTTCAAAATGAGCGTCGTCCTGGTCATCTGACCATTATTTGAAATTTTAAGGCATATTCGAAAATGATGCCCAAGTTGCTTTCAAGCGGGACATAAAGTTTATATTAGTCGTGCTTCTAAGTTAGACTTAAGATTATCCTACAGTTTCATCGCCAAACTCTTTAGTAATTCGCCAACCAAACATTAGTTGCCAACAAACAAAATACCGATTGAGATGTTTGATTTACATGGTTGCCATTGATATTTTATGAGCTGCCATTTTCGGCGAATTATAGCTTGAGAAATATTATACTGTACGGCACTGTGTATTAATTAGATATTGGGAATAAACAAATAATTAATCTAACTAAATTAAAACTGCGATTTACCTAAAATGTGTAATTTGCATTCAACACGCCGGAATCAACTGTGTGATCAGTGCTCCTGACAAGGTGATGTAGAAGTATCTAGAGAAGAGAAACGTTTGGATCGTCTGACCATTATTCGAAATTTGCAGACACAACCTAATTAAAACTCTTGCAGCTTCAAAGCCAGACATAAAACTCATATTAGTCGGGCTTTTTAGTTAGATTTACCCTTTTAGCCCTGACTTTTTTTAAATGTGGAATGAAAAAAATGATGGAAATATCTATAAGAGTCACCAAGAGAAAGGACATCCACATTTCATTTCATCTCAATTTCATCATGGGTATAGGAACCAGGAAATCGTGGCAAATGCTACCATCAGTTTTGAAAAGAAATGAAAATTAAGAACTCAAAATGCCACCGAGAGGGCCGGAAGGGTTAAGGTTATAGCAGTGTTTCGTCAACCTAACTGGTGAGACGTTCGCCAACCAAACATTAGTTGACAATAAACGAAATTCCTTAAGCGGTTTTTGATTTATAGGGTTACAAATGATAGTCTATGGGTTGCAATATTTGGCGAATTATATCTTAGGAGAAAAAAAACTATACAGTAATATGCGGTGTATTAATTAGATAATGCGCATAAACCGAGAATTTAACAGAACTAGACCATGTGAAATATTAATTCATCGAACGCGGAGTTCTGATATTTTATCTGATGTTCTCAACTAATCCATCAGACGATACTGCGACGCCACATCTCAGCCCACCTGCCAGAACCGGGCGTGACCAGTGTCAGTCGAAAAACAACGAGGAAGAAACGTGTTGTGTTCCATTTTCCTATCTAAGCGAATGATAATCGGCTGATAGGCAGGCAATTGGCAACCTTCTAAAGAAAGCGAGCGCGATAAGAATTTTTTTTTTTTTCAGAGAAGAGGTTGCCGACGATTTGCTGCCATCGAGTCGGATCCCGAATGTTTGCAGGGCGGAAGTGACGACGGGTGCGTTTGGCGGACAAGGACGGTTGCAATAAACTTTTCTGGGAAAAGCGCGGATTTTACCCACCGACGTATTCAGAATCAGAGGATGTTCGGCAAACTAGCCGTACCCTTTACATAAACTACAGAATTCCATTCCTTTTATTTCAGAACAAATGATTTCATCAAAGAGAGCAATTATATAAATACACAGCAATTAATAAATCAGTACTTATTTTAATTTGTACTTGACACTCTCGTGAATATTTTTTTCTTTTATCAGAATTGTATGCTTCGTGATAATGAACACGGAAAATGCATTTTGGATGATTTTTTATCGACCGACTTAAATAAAAATTTCACACATAACTAACTATGCTATAAAAATTTGTTTTTGGACTAGGTGAGGCATGGAACAGGAAGATTGATTGGAAACTCGAAATTATATTTTCATACATAACTTCCAGTTTTATCCATTTACCAAGCGACCTTTATTTATGTTTAAATTCACAGATAGACATCATTTTTAAAAAATGATTGATTGATGATTAAAAAATGATTGGAACAAAAAGATTGATTGGAAAATCGAAATAAAACATTCACACATAACTTCCAAATTTTATCCATCTGCCCCACAGGGCTTTTTTTAAATATTTAAATTCACAGATAGACATAATTTTAAAAAATGTGTTTTTTGGATACGGTTAGGCATGGAACAAGAATATTCATTGAAAACTCGAAGTAAAAAATTCACTCATAATTTCCAAATTTTATCCATCTGCACCACAGAATTTTTTTAAAAAATATTTAAATTCACAGATAGACATAATTTTAAAAAATGTGTTGTTTGGTCTCGACGAGGCATGGAACAAAAAAAAATTATTGGAAAATCGAAATTAAAAATTTCACACATAATTTCCAAGTTTTATCCATTACCCCACAGGATTTTTTAAAAATATTTAAATTCACAGATAGACATAATTTTAAAAAATTTGATTCTTGGACATGGTGAGGCATGGAACAAAAATATTGATTGGAAACTCGAAATAAAAAAATCACACATAACTTCCAAGTTTTATCCATTTACCTTACAAAATTTTTAAAAAATATTTAAATTCACAGATAGACATAATTTTTAAAAAATGTGTTCTTAGGACTGAATCTGGCATGGAATATGAATATTTATCGAAAACTCAAAATTCGAATTTTTCAGCAATTACTCTTTAGACTCTATGTATATATACTTTGCGTCCAAGAAAGTAAAAAATAACCAACATTTAGCTGATTTTGCATTTTACCAACTTGTCTATTCTTTTCAAATTTTAGTGTGTATAAAAAATTTGCAATAGTATGAACTTTTATATTAAAATATTTACCAGAATTATGCGTCTATAATTCTATTTTTATTTATTTTTACGAAATAGTATATTTTTCTGTACCTATTTAAAATGAAAAATATCATGTAATTTTTTTTTCAGGTTACAGATCATTAAATATTTTATAATATTTAATTTTAAATATATTAAAATAAAAATTAGTTCACCGTAATTACTGAATATATACCTATATTCCGTGGTAACTTTGGAATGAGATTATTGAAAATTCTTTTTTTTAGATATATCGATGTGTGGTAATGAACTTGATTATTATCGCATGATGCCATAGTTTGCCACTAATTCATTATTAACCGTTTGGTTTCATGTGTTTTTATGGCGAAAGAGATGGCCTTTGCTAAATTGAACTAAGTGTATGGTAGAAAATGAAATCATTTTGAAATTGAAAACGGTGTTAGTTTACAGCAAACCTTTCCTTATAATTCTGAATGAAGTTTAAAGTACTTTAACAAATTGTTTTAAAAAGGTAAAAACAACCTCTTGTAAAAGAAATATATAAAAATTTGTGAATGTGGATTTTCTCTTACCAGATTTCTAATATTTGCAGATGTTCAGTTAAAAAAGAGTAAATGAAAAGCGTCATAAACCAGAGACGTCATTTGGTAATCAAGCATTCTTCATCGGGAACGTCATGTGATGTTACCCGATGACCGAGCATAATTTACAGATATCATTCAATTGTGGTTACGCAGTATTACATAATTTAATTCTGATTACACCATATTTGAATTTAAATGGATAAATTCTCACTTTGTTGAAAAATAACATTTAAGCGAGTTCAAGTTCACTTAGATTACATTGTTCGCTTTGCGAATTTTATTGATCATAATGGAATTTTTTTTTAAAAAAATGGAATATTTCAGGTTTTTTAATGAAGGAAGATTTCCCGCTAAATACTCTGAATATAATTTATCTAATTGATCAAGTGATATTTATTCTGTACATTTAGAAGATGATAAATTTTCAGAACATTGTTCTGATTCAAGCTAAATAAATATTTCAAAAAACAATGAAAATAATCTCTGTGGTTGATAGTAGGTCTTAAAATAAAAAGATTATTGAAAGAATTTCTTTAAACCGCATATTAAATTTATAAAATTTTACAAAAGAGTTTGGTATAGCTGCTTAGTGTAATAATCCACTAAACATTAACGAAATAGAAAAATTAATTTTTGAAAATGATATTTTTCTTGCTTGCTTCGAAAACAAGAAGTCATATTAAATAATAGAAAAATTAAGGCAAAGCGTTAAAATGGATTGACGTTACTCACAATGGCATGAAGAGATTTCTAGGACTAAAATACAGACTTTCATAAATTACCCACAAAGTTTCAAATAAATACAATCATATCATGAGAAGGTTAATGGTATTTAATCATACCTGAATTCTTTCTTTTCGCTTTTAGGAAAAATCTTCTGTTACATGCATCCATTTCTACAAAGAAAAATAGAACTTTCTGTTGAATAATGCTAAAAATGTATTATTCTAAAAAGTAAACATATCCATATGTCTAATATATATAGCATATACTTTAACAAATCATTTTTATTTACAAATTTAATTCCGATTATTTCTGCAAAACTTCCCAATTTTTTTTAAAGAGCAACAATTCTCAAGTTTCGAAGAAGCACAATGGATTCAGAAGAGGGCCTGAATAAGGAACAAAAAGAAATGTTGAATACATATTCATATCTTTGTATGATAGGAAATTGTGTAGATAAAGTAAATGTTAAGAAATGTTCAAAATCTGTAATGCCATTTTGGCATCTAAAGTTCCGGAGAGTTCAATTTTTTAAAAGAGGGGGGGGGAGATTAAGCACGAATAATATATATTTGTAGGATTGCAACTAAATTTTTTATTTACATTTTTTTGTTCCTGGGTTGTAACAAAGGTAAATGAACCGAGTTCTGAAGCTCTTATAATATTTTCATTTTACGGGCTTGTACTTGGTAATGCATTTATTTTTCCCTCAATGTATCACCTTTTCCTTTCATTCGATTTTAAATATTAAATTTATTTTGAAGGTTCCTGACTTCAAGTGTTGAGAAAATTTCATTGCATTACATAAAAAGTTCGAGCGTAAGTGAATTGCACAGTGAAGTAGGAAACAAAGTCAAGAGAATAACAACTAATTAGGAATTCTTCATATTACATTTCATTTATGCTAGATTTTAGCAAAGATTAATGAGCTGAAATCTGCTGATTCATAATATTCTTCAGTGAAAAGTTATTGCTAATATTTACTTCCAACTTTATTTTTATTTAGCATCTGGCATTGTATCTTTTTCTGTTAGTGGACCACTATTTGTTTCAAACCAACTTTAGAAAATTAATTTGTATTTGTGTGTCCGTGAGACTATGAATAGAGAATATCGTATTATCTCTGAATAAAAGTTTAGCGTTGGTCTATATTTATATCTTAAGTGAACGACAGATAATAATTTCTCATTTCTTAAGAGTGCATTTTCTCAAGTATACATGAGACTTTCTACAAAATTTTAGTATAATAATAACCCGACTACACAGATATATACTTTATAATAATAAAATTAATTGTCTTGTGCGTTGGCAAGTTAAATCTCCTTTCCTATAGCTGTCAAACTTGACACTTAAATATACTTTTGAATGACGGAATATGCACATCAGAGCGTTTTTTATGAAATTTTAATTAAAAATTAGAAGAAATCATACCACTTTTACAAATAACTTCAAAAAATATTACAGTACCAAACTAGTTTTTATATTACTTAATTTTTTTAAAATTATATTTTCAATTTTTTTTGAAATTTTAATAAGTAAAAAATTAGGATAAATCTCACCGTTTTGCAGAAATAACTTCAGAAAATATCACAGTGCAATTTTTAAGTCTTCATAAATTTTTTAAAGTTATATTTCCATTGATATGTTTTTTACTCTTTAATATTTTTCATTTTTAATTAATTAAAAAATAGCGTAATTTTTATCAATATATTTCTCTGATAAAATGAAAGTCAAATCGTTTTCTTTCTTGATACGAATATTTCATCTTAATTTTTTTATTTTGATAATAAAGATATGAAAATTCAGCTTCTTTCTCAACATTGAATAGTTTTCAGTATAAGATATGCTTTTAATAAAAGTTTTAAAGTTTTATTATGTTTAAAATTAAAAGGTATCTTCAGAATCAATAAATATTAAAATTTTGAAAAGTGTACCCATGTTCAAACACATCTATATTCTCCTATGTCATAATCGGTTGTACTAAGACAATGATAGAAAATTAAAGAAATACAAAACAAAATTAACAGAACACAATGTAAATCTTATAAAATAGTAAAGTAGTTAAAGTTTAAATATATTTTGTTAAGACAATTAGATCAAATTACAAAAAAAAAACACATTTTACTGAAAACTTTTACCATCATTAAATTCGGCGAACCAAATGGTCGCCAAAGGCGGCTAGTTATTAAATAAGTTTCAACATTTTCTGAGAATAGTAACTTCAAGTTTATAAGTACATGGAGTCATCTACCTTAGAACTCTGATAATGCAGAAAAAAATATAATACTGAAAGCTTTGTGTAATTTTATCGAATTATAGAAAATTTTGCCTACTTATATAACAAAAATAAACAATTTCTATAACTCTAAAAGAAATTCGATATCCATTTCCAAATACTGCATCCATTCCTTTCTGAGAAATTGCAAAGAATGTTAAAGATTTTTTTTTACCTTTTTTGTACTATACCGTTTTATTTTCTATTTTTTGCAATTTCCGTTTTTTAAGAAACAATCGCATCATATTACATTAGCAGAAAATTATGTAATTTCTCAAAATCTTTTTTTCTCTGAATTTCAGTCGATTATGAACAGTCAGCTCACAGCCGATTTTATTTGGACGTATAGTTTTTTTAAATGTTATCTTTGTCTGGTATTTTTTTAAAAAATACGAATGTTTAAAAGTGATTCTTGTTTCAACTGAATTCCTGGAAACATTTCAAAACGAATACAGAAATAGTAAATAAATTCGAAAATTTCGCAAGAATTCAGGTTAGAGCAGTCGTTAAATATTTTTTAAATAACAATTTCAACATTTCTATAGAATTTTTGATTTGTTTTTTTAAAGTTAAATAAATTTCGTAATTTCCAGAGAATTTTTGATTGATATATCCTGGTGAAACTAATTTTTATTCTCGGGCGATTGTGTCTCAAACTATTTATAGACAGAAATAAAATAACAATTCTTTTTCATTGTTCTTTGTTATTTTTTATAAAAGACATTAAATCCGTTTAAATTAAAGATAAAAAAATTATATTCTTCTTAAAATTTCAATCCGGGACTTATAATAGTTAGATGTGATTATATTACAAAATAATATTATAGGAATTTCAAAGCTATTAGAAATGTTATTTACGGCGAAAAGATACTTATATCCAAATGCAAATTTTGAAATATAGTCAAAACTTGATTGATTATTAGCGTTAAAAAGTTTTAATGTTTTTATTGATGAGTTAAGTAATAAATTATACTGACCTAGCCCTAACTGTTTTTCTTTTGTACCATTTCTAAAAAGTTTGTTCACTTCAGGTTTCAATAATTTTTTTTTTCTATTTTGAACAGCGGACAATTTAAACAATATTGCATTAACAAAATTTGATATGTCCGGCGTTTTACGAGACAAAAATACATTTACGGGAATTATTTTCTTAAAGCCGTCGAATTCGTTTGTAGTGGGGATATGATGTAGCACAATTAGTAGGCCTAAATAGCAAATAACGGCATATATTGATTGAATACACATATATCCAAACACAGCCGAGACATATGCAAGCAATACACTGCAATACATTACAACAAACAGTTTCCCATAAGTATCAATCGGTAGTATACAGCAGCCACAGGATACAAAGCGGTCAGACAGATTGCAGGAAGAGGGAATCTACATAGCTATTCACTTAGGTCTCTCCAAACGCTTGCTTTTCTCCACTATCTCCTCGCTTTAGCTGCATCCAACTGCTGACAAACTGCCATACGATTGGCTACTCAACACACGACTCGATGCTGCTTTAATACTTGTTTAAAAGACTCGGCGCATGGACCAATTCTCAATCTATTAACCGCTTGATCTCCACTCAAAATTTGCGCTAAGCTGGACATACCCAACAAATTCCTTGATGGCTAACTATACGACTAACTTTGGCTTGGTCTGCCAACCATTTACAGCTTTCGGAGAAGGACACATAAAACTCTTGAGCAATGAAGCATAAGTCACCCCCTGGTGGTTTTACCGCCAAAATTCTTGAGGATCCTAATATCTACCATCTTGTCGCGAAAAAGCTTGCCAAGTTCAAGGATCATTGACCTCGCATCCAATCAGAATAAAACAGAGTTGATCGTAAAACTATCTCAATCAACAGTCCGCAATTAGTAATCGATCGTAAACAACCACAACAGCACGCCAAGTGTCCTGGTAGGACTCAGCAGGAGGAGGGAATCTACATACTATTCATTAAGGTCTTTCCAAACTCCTGTTATTCTCCACTGTCACCACGCTTTAGCTGCATCCAAATGCCGACTCACTACTATACGCCTGTCTACTCCACACACCATTGATTCTGCGTCAATGTCTGTCTACAAATCTCGACGCAGGTATCCTATTCTCATTCCATTAATATTAAGTTCCACTCTACGCTTGCGCTGGACTGATTCGACTAGTTTGTCGTTGGCTGATTATACAACTGACTTTGACTTAGATAGACGGTCTTTTATAACTTCCGGATCAAAGCACGGAAGGTTCTAGAGCAATCAAACCTAATTTGCCGCCAATTGATCCAAAATCCGTGCACATTTTAGTATCATCCACTTCGTCACCAAATCATCCTGAAGTCGCCAATGCTGGGGGTAACCCTTGGGAATCCATTTTTCACTCCCTACCAAAACTTTGGCAACAGAAGAATCTTCTTTCATCTCATTATTTCAATTAAGTTCGATAAATATTTCAATTGTTTTAAAATATCACTCTTTTTTTTTAAATATCGGTGCGGCTGACCAGAAAAAAATTACACATTTTCTTCTTTTTTTTCGCTTTGTAAAAAAAAGAAACTCAGTCACCATTTTGGTTGCAGAAGTGTAGAGCGTTTTAGTTTAAAATGCTTGTGTATTTAAAATTACAAAGTCTAAATTTTTATGTAGTCCCTTGGTTTAACATTTCATGTTTAGGATAGAAGAATCGTATAAAAAGTTATATCTTGCATTTTTTCAACTTTATGTTTTTTGATTCAAACAATATTTTCAATCAAATAGCACAACCCCTTCCCCTTTTTTGTATCTAGATTTTTTTTTGTGAAAAGTATGTAGCTCTATGAGACATTTACAATTGAATGCTACAGTATAAGCATTGGAATACATGATGTAGAGTAGGAAAAATAATTTTGAATGATAATCATGATCCAGAATAACCAGTCTCCAATCTAACATTTTTAAAAATTATTTTTGGAGTTTTCTAATGTATGCCCGAAAAAAGTTTCTAAAAATTTTCATTAGAAATTAATCGAAATTGTGACATTTTTTTCCTCAATAACCGGATCACAGTTGTGATTTGCAGAAACACTATTTATACACACGTTGGGAGATTTCAATGATGCTAGTTTTTCTACTGTATTTTTTTTCGAAATTATAATAATTCTTTAATAAAATTTCAAATACAAATTTCTATTCCTTTATCTAAGCGCTTGTAACAGAATATCAACATAGTAAATAACCAATGTGGATGTTTAAGTATTTTCATGCGACTAAGGGAAAAATCGATATTATTGATTAGATAATGCATATTTTTGTTTCAATGAGAATATTTTTTTAAGATGGCATTTTTTTTCTATAAACTGCTTGATGAAAAAATTGGCAAAGCTGTTGCAATCAAATCAAACTAATAACGCCTGAAACATTATCATCTATGATGCTTCGTATTAGAAATCCGATAATTTTTTTTTCATGATATAATATATATTTATTCATTCTCTGCACTACGCCATTTTGGTATTTCTTTTTTTTTATTTTGAGGGGAAAATGCAATGCATCTAATAAGGAAAAAGATACATCAAATCATAATCATAGTTTTCATCAACATGAAATTTAACATTCTGAAAAAGCTTCCATCTTTCTTATTAGCGAAAAAAAATTAAAAATAAAAATATGAGCATTGCAAAAAAAAAAAAAACTTTTGAAGGACATCACATTTTTTTGCCTAAAAAAATTAAATCATATTATTTTTATACATAATAATGGAGTTACCTTGAAGATATGATAAAAAAAAACGTCCTTCTGTAAGCACTTTATATTTTTCTCATCTTCTCATACTAAAGTACAGGATAAAAATTAGCAAAAGTACAGGATAAGCAAAGATAAAACTTGTCCTGATTACAAAACGTTAGTATGAAATAACCGTTCTTGAAAGCAATACAAAATATTTGTCAGTGCTTATAGCTATGTTCTTTACGTATTTTTTTGTCGCTATTGAACAGGTATCAACGATTCAGAATGAAGACGAATTTTGCATCAATAAAAATTTGATCATAAATGAAGGAAAGCGTCAACTACGAAAGTAAAATAACGAATGATTATCATTATAATTATTTTCAGAACTTTTTTTCGTTAAATACTTCTATTTCTGATAATAATATCGGAAATTATTTACTTATCCTCTACGAGATAAACCACTTAATCTACAGTTTCATACTTAGCACATAAATACTTTCAAGGATTGAAATGTACACTTGGATGAGATTGTTTTTTTTAAATTAATTAGAATTTTAATTAATTAAAAATTAAGAAAAAAAATTTGCGTTTTTTTCCGAGAACGAAATGAAATATAGCAGCACAAAACTTATATTTGGATCATTTTAAAATCACAAAAAAAAAATTCAAGTTTCTTTCTCTGTAATTCTTTTCTCGATTTCATTTAATTAAAAGTATTTTAAATACATTTCTCAACAATACATTTCATCTATTGGATTGAAACTCAAAGCGTTTTCATTGTTATTAATATTTGATCCCGACTTTTTTTTCAGTGTTAATAATTCAGATATGAAGATTCGGATTATTTTTCTACTATTAGCTATAAGTTAACCAATCCGCTGCAAACCACGAATATACTCGTGGTTGGCAAGGCGTTACCCATTGCCAGCACGAATATAATCTTGATAATTTCAATATATTATAATGTACAACTTGTTAAATTTGCAAACTTTTATGGCCACAAACATAAATATATGTGTAAAAACTTGAAAAAAATCTACAAACAAATTGTTTTTACAAAAATTCTACTTTATTTAACCCATTTGCTGCCAAGCCTAAAATGATGTTTGTTTGTTTTTATTGTGTTTGGTTTTTATACATGTAAATGATTATTTATGACAAAATATGTGTATTTATTTTGAAATAATATAACTTAGATAAACAATAAAAATCAAAACAGAAATGGCAATGGGAATAATCTCATACAATTTAGACTTGGCAGCGAATGGGTTAATTTAGTTAAAAAATGCTTTTAATAAATTTTTGATATTCTGTTGCATTAATTATTAGAAGTAACTTCAGAAACAAAAAATGATAAAAAAAATAAATTAATGTGGCCATTTTACTGTTGGCATAAATGCTGGGAAATATTTTTGAAAAAATGCATAGCACATTCAATAAATATATGGAAGGATAAGAACGACAAAAAAAACCCCCTTTCTTTAATAAAATCTGAAAAAAAAAATATATATTTAAACTTTTACTTCCCAAAGAAATTCAAATTATGTAATAGATGTTGGAATGATATGGTATTCTTGAAAAAAATGCTATTAAACATATGAAAAGGTTTTATTAAAATTAATATAGAAATATAAAGATTAAAATAAAATCTGCTATGCATATTTCAATGTATCATGTCAGAACATCATTTCTTGACCAGCCAAACACCACGTGCTCGAGCGAGTTAAATGGCATTTTTATTCATCTTAATTGCTTCATTGAATGAGTCACTTTAGTATTGCTAGCGATCCAAAAATCTTTGTCCCGCATTATTGTTTTAAAAAATATTCCATTTCCTATATATTTCCTTTCATATAATCACGTGCTCAAAATGACATTTTTCTAGGTTTTATTTGCTGTAGTCATTAATTCATTTTTTAAAATCATAGCTTTTGTAAATGCAATGGCAACACATTATTACAAGCTGATTTTTTGAAATGCTCATGCAGATAATATTTTTATTTCTCGCCTACGGATTTTTGTTGACACCAAAAACCTCACCCCAATTACAACATCATGTTCTAACATGATAAAAAACCTATATTGTCATCGCGCAAAACAATATGGAAGTTCAAAAATTTTGCTAGGAAAATTGCATATTTAAAGATTTTCTGTAGCCTAAAACTTGATTCTAAATATGCCTTTTTGTTTTTAACCCGTCGATGGCTATAAAAATTAAATTTTTGTATCTTTTTTTTAAAAAAATTATGGATTGTGTATAATAAGACTGAAGTACTTAGAACTTCTCTCAAAATCTTTGGTACTACAGATCTCATAATTTTTAAAAATAAAGTAGCCTCAAACAGAGAAATTTTATTGATATAAAAAAAACATTGCCGATGTAAAATATTTAAAATCTCTAAACTAAACTTTTGCATTAGAAATAACTTACTTAACGACTGGTTTAATATTTTATAATTTTAATAATGATATTAAATAATAACTTTAATAATTTGATGATGATAATGAATAATGATATTTAATGATATTAAATAATAACTTTAATGATTTGATGAGGATAATTAATAATGATATTTAATAATTTTAACTTTTTTTATTTTCATACATGTTTCAAAGTAGAGAAAAATGTTATAAAATTTTGTAACAATGTTTTTAATATTTAATTGTTTATTATAAAAAACAGGCAAAAGAAGAAAAAAATGTCTACAACAAAGAATATTCTTTTTCCTTTTTTCCGATCATGGAAATGATAATAGGAAGAAAAAAGAAAAAAAGACCCCAGAACGAAATCACGGTCAGAACATCGAGCTAAACAAAAGCAATGACAGAGATCTTGCAACAGAGCCAATAAACACCAGACTGTGACGTCACTGATCTGGAGAAATGACGTCAGGGAAAACAGTCACTCCGATCGAAAAATTGGGAGTGATTTCAAAACCACAAGAGAGAGAACCCCCATCACAACAAACACCTTCTACAACATGACCAACTGACAACAAAAAGCGAAATTTCATCTAGTACGCAAAAAGAATAAATAAAAGTAATATTTCTATTCTTTAAGAACACATTGGCATCGCTTTGTTCTGATTTCTCTAATCGTTTGCTGTTCGAAATCATTATTTTCTTATCAAAGAAAATTCTTTCATGACCTAGTTGCATATCTCGTAAATAGAAAATAAATTTCTGAGCAGATATGTTTTTTAGAAGTTTTAATTATTTTTATATGAGTCATAAGAAATGAGAAATTCAATATTTTAAAATAAAAATAAATGTTTTTTTCATGGATAATAATTGTAACTGCAATAGATTAAAGAATGTTCTAAATTTGTTTTATTTTCAAAGAGATTAAAATTTAGATTTTTTAAGATATATATCAATTTTCATCACAATGTAATATGATACATAGGTCAAAAAATATTTAAAATAACTTATTTTACCCAATTAAAATTTTAATTTGATTTTAAAAATCATAATCTCATTTTTTTTTCAAAAAATACTTCAAATAGTAGAACGTTAAAAGAGAGATAAACAGAAAAATTCGATAACAATAAAAGATATCTTTTAAAATTAAATTAAATTAAAAGAGAATTTTAATACAGAAGTAAAAATAAAATCTAAATTAACAATATAAAAGTTTTTATTCCAAAAATAGGTTAAATAATTTTGAATTATTATATTAAATTAAAATCTGATTGAAAAAAAAAACGATTTGATTTTTTTTTTCTGTTAAACAATTTTATTTATCTAAACTGATATCATGCAATCTAAGATGGCATTTCTTAATCAATTTTTCGTTTACTTCTTGAATTGCTAAATTTAGTATTCTTGCAAACTTTCAATAACTATAATGTTTTGTTTTTATATTTTCAGTAATTATAATTAAATTACATTTTACATAACATTTTTAAATGGTGATGTCACGGAAAGTTGCGAATTTTATTTGACATCATCATTTCTAAATATTATTGAAATACCATGTAGCAAAAAAGTGCAGTAATTATCTTGATATAAATAAATGCAATGATTCCATTCCGTTCATTAACAGAGGACTGAATAAAGATGTCCACAAGTTGGGTCAAATAAATGTAAGATAAATTGAAATAAAAGAGACCCCGATTTTATAGAAACGTAGAACTATTTCAAATATTCTGTGTAAAAAAAGTATAAAAAGGAAAGTTATTATTTCCTTCCAAGGGACATCTTCTCGGCAGCCATCTTTACTTCTTAGAGGGACATTTTGTTCTCAGTGATTACTTCTTAAAGTAATGCGAAATGAATGCCAATCAATCTGTATCTGACAACGTTTTTATTTATCTTAAATATTATTTTTTTATCGCACCGATGAATGATGCCTTTAAACATGAAGTAATTTTCAAATGTTCAAATGGAAGCAATTATCGAATGTTTTTGCTTAATATCCAACAGCAGATAATGAAATTTAAACCGTTTTCATTGTATTATCAAATATTAAATAGCTTTATTTTTTTCCATTGTTGAAAACTAAAGAAGAGAATGTGTTGTGAATTTTAGAAATTTAGAAGAAAAGTGAACGGGAGACTTACTTTTCTAATAATGCTATGACTTTATTTGTCTGCTTTCCATTAGAAAAGTTCTTGGTGCTAAATAAAGGAACTCTTATAAGGCAATTAAAATATCGTCGCTTTAATGTCTCTGGTAATCAGCTGGTCGCCAGGGGCGACTAACATGAAATAAAAATCAGTGAAATAGTCACAATAGTTATAGTGGGGGACTGTCTTGGGTTTCCCCCCCTAAAGATTGTACTATGAAGCAGTATTTTTAAATTTAATAATAATATGTTCTGGGCGACATTTTCACATGTTGTTCATGACAATTATAAGAGAAAAAAATCGTACTAAATCCTAGATGTTACTTCTTCACCCTGTACTATTGTGATCAGATATATTGTTTGTGGATTCAGAAAAATGTGTAACAGAAATTAACAAAAACAAGAGGTAGAATTTTTTGTACTTATTACATTTAGTGAACAAAACATGATAAATATTGAAAAGGAATTTTTAAATAATGCAGCAATCGTTTTAATAAATACTAAATGCGACTTTTTTTCATTTAGAAATAGGATCTCCCAGATAAGTAAATATAACGACCCTAAACAGATTCTCAGAAAAATATTGTATTTTTTTAAAATTAGATTGATTTAATCAACAAAACACTTGCTTTAAGAGATTCATAAGAAAAAATTTAGCTTAATATTTTAATAATTTTAAAACAATATTTTTTAAAATCTTGTACTAGTTTTTGAAAAGCAATCACAACAAACAACTGAGCAGAACAGTCCACGGAAAGTTTGTTTCCAAAAAGAAACATTAATTTCAACATAAAAGAATAAAACATCCACGTTTCTCTCTCTTAAAGAAAAAAATAATACAAATACAAATCAACATCTAAATCTTTGGAGTTCCATCGTTTAAGAAAAGCCATTCGGATAAATGAGAGATTTTTACAACCAATTTTTTCCAAGGATATTTACCATCAAGGATGTTTCCTCTTTTTTTTTTCTTTTTTGCTCGAAAACCAACAATTCATCTGCTTATTGAAAAGGATAAAAAAAAATCTGTCATCTGTAGGCGAAAAGCAACAACAAAAACAAAACAAAAAAACTGCTTCGAATTACGGGCAGTTACGGTTGCGTTATTTTTCAGACTATTTAATCGCTTTCCAACAACAACAACAAAAGAAAGTTCGAAGTTTTAACATCCGGATCAGAAGAGATTTCTCAAACGCAGATTCAGTAAAGAAGGTTGTATTCTTAAGCCTTTTTGGTTACGTTGATAAACTAACTGTTCTAGATTCTACTCTCTCTTTTTTTTTTCTGTGCTTAGGAAATCTCAGATGAAATTTGTATTTATTCTCCATACTTTGTTCTATTTCAGGTAAAGATAACGTTTTCAATGGTGATTGATGAAATTCACGATGCGGCGATAGTAAAATTTATTCTAAATACATACTATTTTATGGATTAAAAGCAAAGAGATTCAATGCGGAATCAGAGAAAAACTTATTCGAATTCTTCTTTTTACTGGAAAAAAAACTTCTGTAGTTCATTTATTTAGAAATGCATTTAAACTACGTAAACATCCAGTCAATATTCTATCCTTACAAAAATCATTTAACTTTTTAAAACTACAGTAATTAACTATCTTCTGAAAATACTTGCTGTAATTTCATTCTATATATATAAAAATATATAAACTATCACAGAAATTATTAGCAGTGATGCAAAGTTTTTAAAAATTTTATAGCTAATTTTATTTAATTGCAGATTTAAAAATCAAACATTCTGAAGTCAGATACGTTATTGGGTGCGAAAATTATTAAACTACACTCATGTCCATAAATTAAGGATATTGCAAGTTCAAGAAAAGAAAAAAAGTCAGAAGCAAAACAAATGTGACTTATTCGTTGTTGTGTGTGTGTTGTGACTAATGGCACTTGCTGTGGGCAAGCCCCCGTTGATACAATCAGCAGATTTTAAGCCTAAGAAATGTGTCTCTTTGTTTCACACGTAGCGCCATCTAGGGCAAAGAGTACGACTAAACTACTCACACGTCACAGCCCTTTTTAGGGGGCGGACTTCATTCATGCATATTCATTCATTCATCTCAGATCGTAATTTAGACCTGGAGCAGAGAACGATCACCTCTGACCCTGTACCCCCAGTGGTATTACCCTCGACATGGAGGACTTTGCGACCACAAACAGATTTAACGAGCGCCAGCCACCGCACACTCGGGGAATCTTTTGGCCTGTGAGCGTCGAACCCGTAACCTAAGGAGTACGAGTCCAACGCTCTACCAACCAGGCCATCGAGGCCTTTACTTATTTGTAAAACCTATTTATTAAACAAAAGGCAAAGAGCAAAAATGATGATATATGTTTGATATCATTAATAAAAATTGCAATGTTTTGCTCCCTGGAGAAAATTATCCTCCCCCATTTACAAAAACCAATATTATAATGGTTGGTATGAAGGTTAATACATTGTATTTCTTCCAGACGATGCAAGACTGTTCATACAATGCTTATGCATGATGAGAATCAAATTATCGATCTGATCTTGGGAAATATCACACCACTCATCAAGCAATGCTCTCGGAAGCTCCGGTAGATATGCAGTAGGTTGTTGTCGGACTGCAACAATTTGACCAAGCATGCCCCACACATTCTCTACTGGATTCGAATCCGGTGAGAATGCTGGCCAGTCCATAGGGAGGATATCTTCCGATCGAAGGCATTCGTTTGCGATAATTGCATGGTGAGGACGGACGTTGTCATTCATAAACACGAATTCTGTGTCCATGGTGCCCCGAAGCAAACTTACATGTTGTTCCAGAGTGACGTCCCGATAAATTTGCTCTGACACAGTTCCATTTTGAACATGATGTTCAGTTCTGGAACTCAAAATATTTCCTCTCCAAACGAGCAATACTTCACTACCATAATGGCGTCGCTGAATGACGTTCTGTTGGTGATAACTGATACCTGACGCTCTCCATATTAAATTCCGGAGAGAATCAGACTGCAAGCTAAAGCTGGACTAGTCGGAAAACATCACACAAGCCCACTGTTGCGGTGTCCTCACTACATGCTCTCTACTCCAGGATAACCGTAGGGGAGTGTGTTGCAGTAAATGCAACAAATCAGACAGGTCTACGAGCCTGTAAACCAATCTTCCCTAAGCCTCTGTACTCGGTCTGCATTGAAATTTTCGCACCAGTGGCTGAGGAGAACTGACTAGACAGGTCTGATGCTGTGCTCCGTCTGTTTCTTTTGGCTGTAATTGTCAAACACTGGTCTTCATTTGGCGTTGTAAGTCCTGTATTGTAAAGTCTACTCACATTACGCCACCTTGGAATCGTTACCAAAGCCTGGAGATGACACTCTGGACGATTCCAAGTTCCTCGATACTTTGCTACGCCCCCATTCCAGACGACTGCTGATTCAACCACGTAAAACATCATTCAAATGCGTTCTTTGCTTCATAACTATGCGGTTATAGCACTGAAAGGCTTATAAAGAGCTTGTAAACAATTTTACTTCTTTGCCTGTATTACTTATACATCACTTTCTTACTTTCTCATCATTGTGTCTCTTACTATGGGTGTCAATTGGCGGCTTCCTGCAATTGGCATATTTCTTTTGAATATGTTTGTAGTCATTTACGGGTGATATACGAATTTTAGAGTTCGATTTCCGCGTGACTCTGAATCATCCTTAATTTATGGACATGGGTGTAAGACGCTCTTGTAATTCTCCATTATCTATTTGGCAGAATTGTTGGACTTAAGAGCACGGCAAGATCTGGTCCCTAAGGTCAAAAAATATTCGTCTAACGGCCGTCCTCTCAGACACTGGAGAAAACCTTTTTGTGAAATCAGTTTTCGGTCTGTAGTTACAATTTATGTTAATTGATTTGTTACATTCAACGACTATTGTTTAAAGAAACAATATTTTATCATTATGCATTTTTTAGATATATTGAGCGATTGAAGAAAAGCTACATTTTGTTAGCTTGACATCATGTTTTGAAGTTATTTACTTTCACACCACAATTGTGACACAGCTTTCATTCAACACATTTGTACGTTTTTTCCGACACGGGAAGCAGGCATTATTTACAAGCAAAAGCGACGACACACAATACAGATTGACACAAAACGGAATGACAAAAAAACTTATTAAATTTTTATCCCTTTGAATTTATAACTTCAGATTTTACTAAGGATTTTTAACGCATGACAATCACAAGTACAGCTCGTGCAAGGTAATCCTAGGGATCTTTGAGTGGAATTTGCAAAACTGGCTAGTTTCTGTCCATACACTTGGATTGTGGGAAAGTAAACGGCGTTTAACTGTTTCAGCAACTTTACACAGCTTCTGTTGAATTAATTAACCAGAACAAGTGGAATTGATCAGGAAATAAAATTAATATTTTAGAATGAAGTTACTATGGCTAACTTAAATTGGATTTTAATTTGAATTTAAATTAAGAGTTTAAAATATCAGTGCGTGCGTGTGTGTGTGCGCGCGCGTGCGTGCGTATTAAATACTAATTAATTTGCTAATTTTTCTCTTAGTTTAGACCACATTGACTTCATTTTAAAATGTTTAAAATGTTCTCTCTTTTTTTTTTATTCAATTAATGCAATAGAGGCTCTGTAGAATTACTGAAATTGACAAGTTCCTACTCAGTCCCGACACGTTTGTCAATATTAACTCATTCTTTTTTGTGAAACGTACTTACTCGTACAGTTGGACAGATAGAAAATTTTCCTGGGATTGTGTTTCATTCAAAATTGGATTGAAAAAAAATCAAATTTGATGCAAAAACTATATCCTAAAATTCATCTAACAAATACTGAACGTTTTTGAACCATCATAGACTGATCTAAAATCCATTTTTTTTTTACTTGAAACGTATAAAAGGGTCAATAATTCAACAATAGAGCGATCGATTTATCGAAACTTTTTATACTTTCTCATTTTATACTTCGCAAATCAAAAGTAAAAATATAATTCACCTGTTATTCTGTTACCTTTTCCCTCGTGCATGAATTTTGTGAAATTATAAGCAAATATAAATAGAAAAGTTATCACGTTTAAAGAAATGAACCTTATCTGAATCCTCAAGTTATGACTGCTATTGTTTCTGTTCTGTTAATTTTTTAAATTTTATAATGACTCTAAATTTAAAAGAAATAAATCTTCTCCTTTATTTCTTTTTCTAATTTAGGAATTAAAAAAATAGAAACACGTGCACCAGAAATTTTAGGTTTCTATTTAATTAGTTTTTTTATCGTATTAAAGATTTATTGGTAACATTGTGTTAAAAGTTCTATATTAGAAAGTTCAAGAAGCTTCTTTTTTTGCAGAAATTTGAGCCTGTAATTTCTTGAATTAATATATTTTAATGAAGCGAAAGTGAGATTTTATTTTTGGATATAAATTCAAACTAATTTCTATAGTTAATTTTTCTTCTTGTCAATACTTAATTAGGCGAAAGAAAAATCGTCGATTTGTTTTATTACTTCAATGTTCAATTCTTAAATAGATCGTGAATATCTAGTAAAAGTATGACTTGCCTTTTGAATATCGCAGTCAGCGATTATAAGGCGAGGTGCGTTTCTTGCGTTTAATAGCGCCAACTAGGACGAAAAGTAAGTCCCAGGTACTCACTCATCAAATTTGCTTCCACAGCCCCTTTTAACAAGGGGAGGCACCACACATATCACAGATAGAACACAGAAGAACAACCAAGCCTAAATCGGGACTCGAACCCAGGATGCTCAGATCCCGAACAAGAAACACTACCCCTGAATGAGGACGTCAGCAAACCATATCTATTATGCAGTTGAGTCAAAAAATAGGTATCACACAATTAAACATAATTTAACTAAAAAAGTTAAGATTTTATTTTAATAATTTTCAATATCATTTTCTAGAACTCATGTTTACTAAGAGAAAATATTTTTTAGAGTGATAGAGGAAAACAAATATTTAGAAATCCTTTGGTTCCGTTTTTGAAAAATGGTAAGCCTGAAGTCATTGGAAATTGCAAAATTGCAGAATTTTTATCTTTATCTAAGTATTTCAGCCTCACCACTTTCTTTTAATATATAAACACAGAGTAATAACGAAATAGTACTGAATTTTAATTCATTGTCTTATGAAAAAGATTATAACAGTAGAAATTGAAAATATATCAAACAAAAAAAATTATTATTATTTTTATAATGGCACAGCTTTCATTTGCAACACATATCTATAAAGCTATAATTCCATTGTACTGTTTTTCTGCTAATTTTATTGTTGGAAAAAGTGACGTACAAAACAGACGTTAAGTGGTGATATATAAGAGAAAATTATGGGGAATGAGAGGCTTATAGTTATAGCTTCATTAGAAAATGAGATCTGGAGATTCTTCTAGAGAATTCCATATGTCTTATGTGTTGAGAGCCTATTAATATTGGTCGAGCTCAGATGAGCAAATCGATCTATCTCTTCGGGAACATCGATCAAAAACTGTGTCTGTGGAACGTTATAACCAAAAGTGATTCGATATCTGCTTCTGTTGCTCATTTCTGTGAGAGCAGTTCATGGGGTACATCTCGGGTTTGTTTTTGTTAAGTGTGCTTTGTGTTTTCTGGGATGTTCTCTGAATAAAGCACCGTTTTCAATTATCATAATACATTTCATTCCCCGAGAACAAACGGACGATGTTTGTAACTATACGGTAATTCAGTTCTTTACAAAGTTATCGGTGTGTGCCATTGTATGTGTCTATAAAACCAATTCTGCATATCATTTAACGATGCTGACAGTGTAGGCACATAAAAATTGTCTTAATTGTAACACCGATGAAAGAAATTGCAAAATCTAGAGATCATAGACACCATCTAAATTATTGATATCCAGCATGAATATCCAGTATGTCTTTATAAAATATCTTCTTTGTAGTTGTTGTCGTTGGGACTTATGGCAATTTACACGCTTGCAAGCAGTTATCTGTCAGCGATTTAAGCCTAGTTAGCGTCTCTTACTTTTTCAGTAGTGCCAACTAGAGCCAAGAGTACGATTTAGCTACTCATAAGTCTCAATACTTTTTACGGGGGTGGACTTCATTCATGCATCTCAATTATTCGTAGTTTAGATCTGAATCAGAGAACGATCACCCCTTAAGCAGGACTTCAAATGGTATTATTCTCGACGTGGTGGACTTTGTCACTACGACATATTTATATGTGCGCTAGTCATCACACACACGGAGAGCCAGTGGGATTCTGCCAGTGGGATTCGAACTCGAAAACCAGGAGAGGTGAATCCAACGCCATACAAACCAGGCTATCCGGGCCAAATATCATTTCTTTTACATCTTAACACGAGCTCTTTGTCTTACATATAGCTCACGAGAAAAAAAATGTAGAATTAAAAACTTAACACTTGCAAATTTTTACTCTCGACTAACACTGGAGAGTATATTATTGTTATTTCTTAAAATTATTATTTTTTGTCATATTCTTCTAATTATTATTATTTCTTTAAAGCAACAAATGAATATTTAGTAATTATCATAAAATCATTAATTTATTCAATTCAAAACTAATCCATTTTTAATTTCAGATTTTTCACGCATCTTCAAATGCATGAAAAAGCCAAACTGTATCGCTCCGTGAATGGCGAAAGCATCTCTTCTTTTGACTTAGCATCAATTTCCTACTTCCGCGCATGCGCAGCATCAAAGCGAACTCTTCTGCTCCATTGTTTGTGAATGGTAAAAGTAGCTATCGTAAATACAGTTGTACGTAAATTGAAAACGATTCATATTTTTTAATTTTACTGTAATAAAATCTTTCTCCAGTTTGTCACCAGAAATGTCAGATTATTAAAGGTAAACAAAAATTTAAATATCGTACGCTACACAATTTTTTCTCATAAATAAATATGGATATAACAACTCCCCATATATATGTATAAAGAAATTCAATTTGACAGCTTTCTTAAAATCAATAATTTTTTCTCATTCTCTAGAATTTAAATTTAACTGTAACTGCCGAATTATGTGAGCGTCTGATTTTTTTCTTAGGAAAACAAATATAAGGCTTAGAATATAGAAAAAATATGAAATGTTTGGATCTCAGCATTAAAAAGAAAGTTCATACAACTTTTTAAATTAACGGCAAACGCTGTGGCTATCTGCAAGGAAATGCAAGCTATAATCATCTGCTTAAAATGGTAGATATTTTGCAAAAATTCGGATATTTAAACTGACAAACTAATTTTCAATTATTAATGGAAATTGTAGATGATTTTTTGATTCAGAAACTGTTGGATTTTTTACAAATATATTTATTTCGCAATCAGATTAATAACTTTCTTAATCGACCTGCTTACGATTCTCTCCCCACACAAAAGCAGCTGTCCAATCGGAATTCTGCCTTTTTTTTTAATTACAAAGACAACATTACTCGAAAATTCAATAAAATATTCAAAACAGGAATAAATATATTTTTGACCGGCTTTCTGGCACAAAGATAGCGCGTCTTCCTCGTGTTCTGGGAGTCCCGGGTTCTAGTCCGGGTTCGGGCATGGTTGTTCTTCTGTGTGCTATCTGTGAGATGTGTGACTGTGCCCTCCTGTAAAAAGGGGTTGTGCAAGTAAATGTGGTGAGCGTGTAGCTAGGTCGTACTCTTGGCCCTAGCTGATACTGCTTCAAAAACAAGAGACGCTCCTTTCGGCTTAAATCTGCTGCTGTATCAGCGAGGAGCTTGTCCATACGCAAGTGCCATAAGTAACAACAACAGCAACATATATTTTTGAAACCAATATTTAATAGAATATTTGGAAATGAAACTTTGAAATTATATTTTTCTTTTATTAAATTTTCAAGGTATTTTATTTCTACATTTTCTTAGAAAAACGGATCTTTGATCAAAGTTAACCAGAAAAATTACTGGTTTTTATGTCATTCTTATTTTCTCAAATATTTTATTAAGTTTCAAATCTTGTAAAATTGAATGAATCTAAAAAAAAAAAATCAGTGGAATTGTCAAGTCCTAAAATATAATAATTTTTTTTGTATATTTTAGGATATTTTTTTATATATTTAGGAATGGTCATTTTTTTCTTGTCTTTATTTCACAAATTAATATAATGTTAGATTCTCTAAAATTTCATTTAAAGCTTTTAACTCATTTTTCTACGTTTATCAAGTCACAAATTTGAAATCACTCAGGACTCCCCCCCCCTCTTTCCCTCTCATTTCTTTACCGCTACTAGAATGTGCGTTAAAAACTCTATTCACAAATTGACTTTGGGAAACATGAATGGCAACGTAGAACACTGCAGACGATTTTTTGGATTTCTTTAACAAAAATTCAAAGAGCACTTTTTTTTTTTTTGCAGATGTAATATTTTTTCTTCTTCTTTTACTCGGAAGTCACCGTAATAAACTGATTACGAAACCAACTTTCACTTTTGTTGGTGATTGCGGGTACACGTGGGGGAGGAGGGGAGAGAAAGACAAGAAATTAATGAAAGAGAAGGAACTCGCATTTCGAAATTTTACCCAAAAGAAAAGAACCGTTCGTTTTTCGCAGAAAAATTCGCCACTTCGGTGAAAAGTCTTCGGACGACTGACGTCAATGTTGCATGAGAGAGAGATCTCTAGCCGGAAGCGCGTCACTGTGACGTCATCCGGCTACTGTATCGAACGAAGGAAGACCGTCAGAGAATGATTTCTGTTCTATCGGTTTTTGGGCGCGCGAACTGGTTGAAATATTCCCTTTTCAACCCTCCTGCCGTGTTTCTGTTTCGGTTTTGTAATGCGATGCACAGAACTCCCCTCTTCTCGCTGCTTTTATTCTTTTTTCAATTTATTTTCGTTCCATTTTCTTTGGAGGAAAGGATAATAATTAATTTACAGTCTTTGTTTAGATTTTTTGGCTTACAATTTTTGCATTGTTTCAAAAATATAATAATTCATCGCACTTTTTTTATTTTTTTTTACAAAAAGTGAAATTTATTAAATCTCCAAGCATTATTTGCTTCAAATTTCTGTATCAAATAAAAAAAAGATGTATTAAAATCATAACTTTCAAATAGGATAAATATCCATGTATTAAATATATAGATACCGAATTTTTATTCAGAAGTAGTGTCTATTGCTAATGATTACTTCTGGCTACCAATTGTTTGTGCTTATGTATTTTTGGCAGATATTTGCACCTATTATTTATGACTTAATGCACTTATTTTTTCTTGTTTTTATATCTTTTCTTCTTGAAATTCCATAAAGTTGGAAAATAAAATTTACAAGAACAAATTACTAATAATTATTATCACTGAAAGGATACCATTGCTATACCATTAGCCTATTCACTTGATATGACCGGAGGGAGAGAACCCTGAATTCAAGCACTCCGTGATACTTCCCAGAAATTGGCATATCAAGTGAAAATTACTTCTACTGCTACGGATTTCATATGGTTAGATGCATATAAGTTCGTGTCATATTTTATATAGTTAAGAAAATTGCATAGTTATGAGCATATAGCTAATTCATTGCAGTATATGATTAAGTCTATCGTCGACGGAATATTGTTAAATACCATTCTGGTAACTAACAATACATACTTGCTTATTCAACCTTTTAAATATTATTTTCCAGTGCGAGATATAACAAATATCTTGATACAAAAAGAAGTATTAGTTAAATTCTAAGAAAATTTCAGATGTGAAAGAATGGGTTAATTTGTGCTGAATTCAAGAAAAAAATTACATTTTGAATAACGCAAGATTAGTCTGAATGATATACTATAGGTACTATATATTGAAATATATAGTAACTATAGTACTATGAATTGCAATAATTGTTTCTAATGGCACTTACTATGGACAAGCTCATTGAAACAGTTAAAGATTTTAAGCCGAGTGTGAGTCTTTCCTTAAAAAAAGACTAAATTTTTTACAGTTTTTTGAGCTTAAAGAATCTTATTTAGTAGAATATACTTGACACTGTTACTTTTAAACCAAAACACGTTGTTGTTGTAATTTATGGCACTTTTCAAACCCGCTGGCAGATCTGTCAGTGGTTTAGGCCGAGGGTGAATCTTTTGTTATGGCACTTGCCATGGACAAGCTCGCTGAGGTAGTCAGCAATTTAAGCCTAATCAGCGTCTCTTGTTTTGTAGCAGCACCAACTAGGACCAAGAGTACGACTTTGCTACTCACTCATCACATTCGCTTGCACAGCTTTTTCTACAGGGGCGCACTTTCAGACATCTCACAGATAGTATAGTTGGAGAGCACTCATGCCTAAACCGGGGCTCGAACCCGGGACGCCCAGATCATGAGGAACATGCCTCTAGCCCTGCGCCACGACGTCAGCATTGAAATAATATTTTTGTTTATTCAATAAATTATCCTGTTAATTCACGTTAGATATTATCCGAAATGCATTTTTTTTAAAATCCCATGCCTTTCCAAATATATGAAATGCCCAAAAATATTATCGAAATATTTTCGTGATATTGTAGGGCATTCAAAATGTCTAGCAGCGTTGTAGAGATTTCGACCAATATTTTATGTTAATGGTATTATTCTAACTTTTGTAACTCTGAAGTTTTATTTGATATAATTTTTTTTTCACCTTAGAATGGGCGCTTATTGAGTGTTTCAGAATGACCATCGGGACAGTAAAGCTATGTTGTATAAGTATATTATTTTCAATTTGCAATGACAAAAGATGCATAATATGTAAGAGCTGTACAAACAGTTTTCTCTACAAGTATTAAACATGACTTCTTATCTTGTGACAGACACATCTTAGTGATATTTATATTGAACTGGGTATTTGGATAATTCTTGAAGTATATGTCCTGCTAAAAGTTAGTAAAGTATCTAGCCAGCTAAGACAACTGTTAACAGCGACACATGCATACAATACATTATAAAATCTTAAAATAAAAAGATTTAAAGGAAATCTGCTATGCATATTTCAATGCATCATGTCAGAACATCATTTATTGAACGGCCAAGCACCACGTGCTCGTACAAGTTAAATTATATTTTTATTCACTTTAATTGTTTCATTGAATTCAGTAACTTAAGCATTCCAACCGATCCCAAAAAAACTTTGTCTCGCATTATTTATTGTTAAATAAAATATCCCACGTCCTATTTATTTCATTTTATATAATCATGTTCTCAAAAAGACATTTATCTAGGTTTTATTTGCAGTAGTCATTAACTTATTTTTTAAATCAGAAGTTTTGTAAATGGAATGACAATATGTGATTAAAAACTGATTTTTTGAGATGCTCCTGCAGATATTAAAATTTTTACTTTTTGCCTATTAAATTTTGTTAACGCCAAAAACCTCAAGCAAAAAACAACATCAAGTTCTGAGGTGATAAAAAAAATCTCTGTGAGTCAAACTCAGTGAACATAAAACCCACAGCTTGCGATATTTTCTCTTGTCCCCTTATTAGGCTTTTGTGAACCTCTTCATTTATCTATTCCTCTGCAGATATGCCAGTAATTATATGTGATGCAAGCGTCTAAAGTAATTATTAAAGAATTTATTTCAGATCCTGATTTACATGTCAGAGGTAATAGAAACACATATACACAAGCATTTATAAATATTTCACACGGAATATTCGCACGGAATCACATCGGTGAGTATGTAGGCCACGACAAATAATTTCTACCATCTTATCTCTTGTAACTCATCAGGATATTGTGAACAACGCCATTTATCAATTCATCTACAGAATTGTGTCAATAAGGATGCCCAATTCAAATTTTTTCTGATAATTGTGAAAACAGTCATAACAAGACATGTAAATAATAATTCTGATACGAATATAATTTCATATCGGAATTTCTCTTCTAATGAAAAAATACTGATAATGGCGTACATGATTTTGGCAGTGACTGACGTGCAGGTAAGAAGAGGAAAAGTAGGAATGTCATAAGTAATAAAGGTAAAGAACTGATGGTTGACCCGTAGAGAACATCACCCTCTTGGCGCACTTTTCAAATTCGCCAACTCCCCGCGTTCTTGCGTCTTATCTCCCGGAGGAAGATATCCTCCAACGACAGCATCGGGTTGCCATATTTGGCGCTAAATATCCTTGGCGGAAAGGGGGTGATGCTCTCTCCCGTCGCACCGGACTTATATAAGTAATAAAGGGGAAGGCAAAAATTCTTTAGTGATATGTGCATGGTAACATGAGGTAAAGGCAGTAAAGGGAATTTTAAAAAAACTCTCGAATGCTCAAAACATCGCTAAAACAGGACGGTGAACAAGGCTATATGGACCTAAAATTATCGTATCAGATTGAGATATTATCAACCGATTAACGCAAGTGAGTTTGACCAATTTACCAATTCATTATCAAATGAGTCCAAAACCTGATAAAGAATACCTGATATGAAGCATCAGGTTGATAAAAAATCGCAATCCTACAACTGAATTGCACGTTCATCAGGGACTATTTTCTGTCGAGAGAAGCTACAATAACATATTTTGCAATCGCACAGCTTGAATAAAGGCATACTCGATCAGATTTTGATAAAATTCTCGTTCGAATGTAAGTTCTGGACGTGTCGTTTCATCCATTTTTCGAATTTTCACCTGGTTGGGGGTTAATATGTCGACAAGCTCCTGGGCATGAAATGCACACAAGGCTTTTAAATTCTGCTAAAAATTAAATCTACCAAATAATTTAAGGCAGAAAACTGTAATTTTATATTAAATCTGTAGCTAGTAAGGGTTCAAAGAAGGACTTGTGCTGATGTACTTGGCGATTATGGCAGTTGTATCAAGTATAGGTTTATACTGATATTTGATTGCATTTGATACTTTTGCACCTGATATAACGATTAGTTAATATTACGTGGTACTGATTCTCTTATTTCGCTGATATAGTAACTGATTCTCAAACGAATGTGATTTCATATTGAGATTTCAATTATTGTCGGTCATATGTAATAAAATGTAAAATATTAATCAATTGTTTGTAATTCAATATTTTGTTAAAAAGTTTTACTGAATTAATCATTTTAATAATTCATTATGTATCCTCTTCATGGCTTTAATATAATTCTTAATATTTTCCTTTCTTTCTAACAAATTTTTTTATTTTGATAACTAAATGATAATCATTTTAGTAGTTCATTATTTACATCCTCTACGGCTCTGATATAATTTGTATTTCTTTCCTTTCTAGTAAATTTATTGTTTTGACAGCTAAATGATCATCTATTTTAATAGTTCATTATGTACCCCTCTACAGCTCTGATGCAATTCTTATTATTTTCCTTTCTAGCAAATTTATTAGTTTGACATCTAAATGATAATCATTCTAATAGTTCATTATGTACCCTATCTACGTCTCTAATATAATTCGTAACATTTTCCTTTCTAGCAAATTTATTAGTTTGACAGCTAAATGATCATCTATTTTAATAGTTCATTATGTACCCCTCTACAGCTCTGATGCAATTCTTAATATTTTCCTTTCTAGCAAATTTATTAGTTTGACATCTAAATGATAATCATTCTAATAGTTCATTATGTATAATCATTCTAATAGCTCATTGTGTACTTCTTCTAATGCTCTAATATAATTCGTAACATTTTCCTTTCTAGCAAATTTATTAGTTTGTCAACTAAATGAAAATATTTCTGTAACGACTTGCTTGCGACAGCCTTTCTGAACCAAAGTTCTAGGCTGCTGCCTAATTAGCCGATTTAAAAATCAAGTTTCACAATGCGCAACAGACAAGTTGAAATTCCGGGATGATTCAAAGAAGAATCATCCGTTAATTAGTATTCACTCTTATCAATATAAGCGGATATTCATTGAGCATTATAAACCCTAAAATCCGCTTTCTTTTTTTCCTCGTATCTCTTTCACTTATCAATCAAAGATGATGAGTACTGATAATGATGAATATCCGTTACGACTGACCCGGTACGCCAGACCTCGATTCGGCCTTAGCTCCGAATTCCAAAGAGCGAAGGACAGCGATAAGGTGACGTCAGATGAGGTCCGAACTCTACCCCTTCAACTCACGAGGAAATGCATGCTGGTTTTGCAACTATCTGGCGAGTGCCTGAGATAATGTTTTTCTGTTTTTTTTGCGTCAGTCTAGTGTCGGTGGGTACGAAGGAGAGTAAATCATTTTATACCCAAGGTGGTCGTTTATCAAATGACTTAGATGAAGAAACTGGATTTTTCTGAATTTTAATATGGAACCCATATTTTTATTAATAATAAAGATAAAATTCAATCAACCTTTTTACATATCGTCTGTCTATCGTGTATTTCGCATCTTTTTCTGATGGAGACTAATCACAGGACTTTATAGCGCTATTAAAAATATAAATATGCGTAAATTTTAAGTTATTGTAACTTTATTTTTTCACACAGTCTATATAGACACTAAACAACATAATTCCTTAGCTTTCAGCGATGGAAAAAAGTCATGAGACCAGATATTTGATGAAACAATAAAAGTCTTTTGAATTTCAGGGCAGCAACGTAATCTATTATTGGATATCAGGCCAAAAAAATAATTTTAAAAATTGAGAAAATCAAAAAAAAAATTTCAGTCATAATTAAATTCATGTTATAATAGGCAAAAAGAGGTCATTCCAAAAATTGCTAAAATTCAACAAAAATTCCAGTGATAATTAAATTGATATCATTAAAGTCAAAAGAGATCATTACGAAAATCGCTAAAACTCAACAAAAAATACAGTGATAATTAAGTTGATATCATTAGAGGTAAAAAATAATATTCCAAAAATTGTCAAAAATCAACAAAAATTCCCATGATTATTAAATTGTTATTATTACAGGCAAAAGAGATCATTCCAAAAAACGCTAAAATTCGACAAAAAAATCCAGTGATGATTAAATTGATATCATTACAGGCAAAAAAATTATTCCAAAAATTATCAAAATCCAATAAAACCCATGAATATTAAATTGATATTATTACAGGTAAAAGAGATCATTCCAAAAATCGCTAAAATTCAACAAAAAATACAGTGATAATTAAATTGATATCATTTCCGGCAAAATAGATCATTCCAAAAATCGCTAAAATTCAATAAAAAATCCAGTGATAATTAAATTGATATCATTACAGGCAAAAACAATTATTTCAAAAATTGCCAAAATCCACCAAAAATTCCCATGATTATTAAATTGATAATATTACAGGCAAAGTAAATCATTTCAAAAATCGCTAAAATTCAACAAAAATTCCAGTGATAAATAAGTTGGTATCATTACAGGCAAAAGAAATCCATCCAAAAATCGCTAAAATTCAGTAAAAATTCCTGGGATAAATAAATTGATGTCCTTGCAGACAAAAGAAATCATTCCAAAAATCCCTAAAACTCAACAAAAATTCCAGGGATAAATAAATTGATATCATTGCAGGCAAAAGAGATTATTACAAAAATCGCTAAAACTCAACAAAAAATCCAGTGATAATTAAATTGATATCATTACAGGCAAAAAATTATTCCAAAAATTGCCAAAATCTAACAATAATTTCAATGATTATTAAATAAATATTATTACAGACAAGAGAGATTATTCCAAAAATCACTAAAATTCAACAAAAAATCCGGTGATAAATTGATATCATTACAGGCAAAAGAGATCATTTCAAAATTTTCCAAATTCAATAAAAATCCAAGTTTTAATTAAATTAATATCATTTCCGGAAAAAAATCATTCTAAAATTTGTTACAATTTAAAAAATTCCAGTGACTATTAGGTTGATATGATTAAGACAATTTAAAATTTTTGACATGTTGCAAAAGTCATTTTTGCGCAATAATATTTTAAAAAATTAGCGGAAAATCTAATATTTATCTTAATTTTTAATTGAAATTAAAATACAAATTTCAAAAGCGCAAATATGCAGGAATCGCACATTCCTGCATATTTGGACTGAATTTTGTAGCAGTTGGTCAAACAATCTATCCTGTAGAGCGCTAACTCACACATTCATCTTTGTTATTAGTGAAAATAAAGCAAAATATGTGTGTGTATGTCCTGTGGAGTGCTAACTCTTACATTTTCACCTTAATCATTAGTGGAAATAAAGCAAAATATGTGTGTGTATGTCCTGTGGAGTGCTAACTCACACATTTTCACCTTAATCATTAGTGGAGATGAAGCAAAATGTGTGTGTGTCCTGTAGAGCGCAAACTCACACATTTATCTTTATTATTAGCGGAGATAAAGCAGTATGTCTGGCTGAGAGCGTATGACATTTTTAAACATAGCTACCAAATTTAGCTTATGCATACTTTGGATTGTGAAAATAGGTCTCTCGTAGAATTTTTTTAAAATTCCTTTTAGAATTTCAATTAATCAAAAATAAAATTAAATGCAGTCTTTTTTCCATAATAATCTCCAAAAATATTACAGCAAAAAAAAGGAATTTTACATTTTTTCCGATTTTTAAATATTGTCTTTTTAATAATATCACTTTAGATATTGCGAATTTTCCCTGATTTTTGGCACTTTTTAAAAAAATATTTGTAATCCGATTTCCAACAATGGATTACATTGTTACCTTAAAATTTACATCGCTTTCATTCTTCTGTAAAATACTTAATTGAGTAATTTTCTGTCATTTTTGAAAACTAAGTAAAAATTATGCTTGATATCTGCGTAATTTTTCAGCATTAATAAAAAAAAAGTGAAATCACAATATCATAAAATAAACGCGTGTATATATTAACATGTTCACACTCTGTAAAGTTATGTAACTGTTCCCATTAGATAGTTTCATGTATACTATAAGCATAATTTAAGTTAAGACAATCAAAATAACACAGCTTTATTGTCAGATAATTCGGCGAAATAATTATTTTACATGACTTTATACCTAAATGATTTATCTGAAATCAAATATAAACAGTACTCCTGATGAATCAGCTGGTCGCCTGAGGCGGCTAGTAGGAAATAACAAGATGTGATCAGGTTGGTATAATATACTGAAAACGTGACATCCGATTCTAATCCAAAAATTTTAGTGGTTTTAATATTGATACAAATGTTCACACGCCCACACTTAATTGCGGTTGCCAAACATCAGAGATTAACTTCAATTTATTTCCGAATTGCTCATTTAAATTAGATATTTTCTTAAGTAATGTTTTAACAGAATATTAATTATCATCAGTTATAAAATTTGCTTTAAATAGTGGATTTTAAAAGAAATCGGAGAAAAAGAGATATCTACCTTTCAATTTTTTATACCCATTAATTAACCAATCATCCATGATAATTTAGTTTAATATAAACTTTCGAATGTGTACTTCTTTTTCAAAAAAATTTTCAGTATCAAAAAAGCTTCCTTTATTTGAATTGAAATTCTTTGATTGTATTTCAAGTGAAAAAATTTAATTAAATGTATTCTTAATAAGTGTACTTAAGAGGAAATTGCTTTTTAATTAAACGCTTAAAGATCAAAAGGAAAATCAGAAAAAGTAAACAGAAATGTTTTAAGTAAACTTAAAATTTTAATTATATTTCAATAAAATATTAATATTAAACATTTAAATGTATTTAAAATTTTAATGAATATCTAGGAATTTCTTTCCTAAGATATTCAGTGCGTCTTAATTTCTTTACGATTCTATTTCCCTTTCATTTCGAAATTTAAAAAATCTATTTCTTTTCACGAAATAATCTAGAATCTAAAGATCACTATTTTTCAAACTGATTTCTAGATGGCGCTATTTATGAAAAATAATGTTTAGTTAGTAAATTAATATTTTGATACTTTAATTGATCTAAAATTATTAAAATATTCTATTTTTATTCGGGACTAATAATTACAAAAAATTTTAAAACAAATCTTATACAAGAAAAGGGAGAATCAGATACAAAATTCTCTCTTTACAAACAGGAAATAATCAATATTAAATCAAATCAGCTAAAAATATTTATTCCTTTTAATATTCCTTAGAAAGCCTTTTCCAACTATCTACAAATGCGTGTTCATATTGAATTTATGAAATCGTTATTAAATAAATTAATCTATCATAAGACTAATTTTATCATTATTACTAAATAATCTATCTTGTATGTAATGGAATGTTAACTACTCATTTACATGATCATATTATATTCCAATTGACAAGTCATGCAAAATAATAATATTTGATGTTACATTTATTCAAATTCAGTTTTCCCTTCAATGGTTATTAATAACAACTCAGTATTCAATCATAATCATCATCATTCATTATTATAATAATAAACATTATTATTATAATTAATGATTATCATAATATTTTTTATAACTGCTCTAATAATTATGCTAATTGTTCATTTATTATAATGTGAGAACATGATGCTATTTTGGTTTGATGTTTTTAAAGCTCAAAATTCTTGATCAACTAATTTATCGTTTTTATGATTGTTAGAAAATAATGCAGAAAGATGTAACATTTGGCGATTTATCGCCAACAAAAAAAAATAAATTGCAAAATGATTTCCAAATTATTCGTTCTCTGAATTCTTACGAATTGTTTGAATTAATTTAACCAATTTACCGGTTTTAACCAGTTTGAAACAATCACGAGACTATCTCATTAAGCATACGTCGATATTAAGAAAAACGATGGAATTTTTTTCCATCTCAAAATCGGTCAAACCCCTAAAATTGGCCAAGCTCTAAAAAAATAAAAATTATTTACTAGGTACTCTTTTAATTAATTTAAATTCAAACTAATTTTCTAATTTTCAATTTAATTTAGTCCATTGAACTTCATTCTAAAAATATTCTCGTATTTTCTGATCCATTCCACCTTTTCTGATTAATTAATTCAACAGAAGCTGAGTAAAATTGCTGAATTGGCTAAAAGTCGACTAATTCCCCCACTCCGGGTGAAGGGATAAAAATTTCCAGCCAAGAACATTCCAATAAAAGACCCCCATGATTCCCTTGCACATTTGACTTGCATCAAAGATCCCTATTAAAATCTAACAGTATCAAATTATCAGGGATAAAAGTTTCATTAGCATTTTGTCATTCCGTTTTGTGTTGTGCTGATCGCTTCTGCTTGTACATAATGCCTGCTTCTCGAGATGGAATAAAACGAACTTCAAAATTCAAAATGCCGTCTCTGGCTTCGAAATCAGATTCAGCTTGCAGCAAATAATAGTTTATTACGTGTGTGTGTGTGTGTGTGTGTGTGTGTGTGTGTGTGTGTGTGTGTG
>JAOUZG010052822.1:715413-738165 GCA_026289955.1 Argiope argentata
TATATATATATATATATATATATATATATATATATATATATATATATAGGGGGGGAATGTGAAGTAATAACAGGAGTTGAAAAAGAAACTAAATAATTGATTTTCTTTAATTAAATGTAAAATTAATTATTACGTTATTTTGAAGCCAAATGATAGATATTGATCTCGCCCTTTGTCTCGGATTTGTCTTGCCTCCCCTTCGGCAAATACCTCCCTCTGAATACTACATAAATTAGATGCGCATCTCCTAAGTTGGCGATTACTCACATGAGTGGGTTTTCTCCCTCCCAATCCAACGGTCAGAGGGAAGCCGCACAAAAGCCGGCCTTCGACTGAAAAAACGGCGGCGGTTGAACTTCGTCCAGCAGCAGATGGGTAAACACTGCTGAGTCTTCGCAGGTTTCGAGCTGCGACGGTCATGCAAATGAGGTAGATTGTAGCCAGTGATTCGTTCATTGCACGGGAAAGTTGAAGTACTACACCCAATCAGCATCAGCTCAAGTCGAAAGGAATATCTTTTTTTCCAGTGTGTCGAACCCATAATAAACAAAAGTATAAAAAAGATTTTTAAAAAAGAAAGAAAAAGAAAGAAAGAAAAATGAAATCTACGATCGCAAGTTTGAAGCGTAAGAATTTAATTTAATCGAAATTTGTATTAATCATTGCTTATTATATGTAATTGCTAAATGAGATAAAAGTTAATTTACCAGATTCTGATATTTAAACAGACTTTTTCAGATGGTTTAACTGGCCAGAAAAAGGGGAATTTAAAAATAATATTTAAAAATGAAATCTCAATGAAATCAAATTTCAAGTTATCTTGTGAGACCATAACTATTTTTAAGTCATTATTTGTTTTAATTAATTTAAGTCATTAACCAGTTTAAACCGGCTAATAACAATCACGAGACTTCTCCATTCCTACAAACAAAGTTTTGGAGCTCGACTGATTTTGAGATGAAAAAACAGCTATGATGTCATAGTCTTAAGTCAACGTTTAAAAAACGCATTTGCTTTCAAAGAAGCATACATAATATTAATGCAGTACTGGTAAAAGCGGATAAAAAATATATGCGATTAAAAGATGTGAATGAATATTGGAATTGACGCTTTTTCCTACGCGATTTGGAGCTTCAATTCATTCGAAAACTCCTAATGAATACATCATGCTCTCAAATGATTAAATAATAATAATAATAAAATATTAATAAAAGAATTAAAAATTTAGATTTTGAAAAATGTGACCTTTTAAGCCTTGTTAATTAGTAAAAAATTTATTTCAGAGTTCATAAGTATCGTTGTGAGCACGAATGCTCCTGAAACGTTCGAATAAAATGGCCGCCCCATTTTTTTTTTTCATATTTCCTAAAGAAAAATATTAACCTTCACCAAAATATTAAAAAAAATCGTGATCTTAACCAAGCATCTACACGAGATCTTAAATTTATATTTTCAGAATCCAACTCATGATCGTTTGGCGTTTCGAAACCAAGGAAGAATATAGAGTACATATTTTGGAAGAATTAATTCGACTGATTGAAATTAAAATTAGATGCAGAATTTCAATTTTATTAAAAAGATGCTCATTTTAATATTACGCCGAATGTATTTATATATACAGGGTGTTACCGAATTCATCTAACAAATTCAGAGAAATGATAGTAGGCATCAAGATGATAAGGAATCCACAAACAAAATAGGGTTTAGTAGGTGAAAATTACAAAAATATAGGGAATCGAAAATTGTTGGAAACTGTAAAAAATTAATAAAAAGATAATAAATGGTGTTTCAACTACGAGTTTTTATTTAAATGAAAAGTCATTCTTAAAAGTTTTTTTTCCTTTAGGTAACACGTACATTTTATGATATAGAGCAATGGTCGGCAATTGTGGCTCTTAGGCTCCTTAAGTTCAGCTCATTGCTCTCATTAATAAATATTTATTAAGTATGACATTTATTTTCATTTAGAGTACTACTTATTCAGTATAAAAAAAGCTAACTAAACAAGCAGATTTGGCTCCCATTTTTTTAAAATTGTTGTAATATATTTGGCTCTTTGGCTAATAAGTTTGCTGAAACCTGATAGAGGTTCGTAAATTACTGAAAAATGAAAAAGGGGTTCAAAACCCCTATTTTCAAAAATATTAAAAGGTGAATAAAAATAAAAACTTGAAAATGTAAGGAGTTTTATAGTTTATCATTTGATATAAGCGTGTAGTATGAGAACTGGGGTGCCTTAAAGATATTCAAGAAAAATTAAAATGTTAAAGAGGAAATATCGCTGCAACATCAGTATCGATATTTTCAGAGAGCGTTGTCAAATTCGAAAGACAAATTCAGAGCAAGAATAATAGGAATTGAGTGGACGAAAAATTACCAGAAAACATAGAGTTACATGTAAGGTTTATTCAGTGAAAATAGTAAAGCAGACGTAGAAAACACAATGAGTCTGGCGAAGGGAATGGCCTATGAATGCAAGGATTAAGAATAAGGTAATCGAGAAGAAGCCTCCATATATGTAAATTTTTCATGCTTTCGAGTGTAAAAATAAAATAAAAGTTTGAAAATGTGTAGGAAGTTTGAACTCGTTAATTTGATTTAAGCGTGTATCGTTAGAACTGGGATGTTTTAAAGATATTTAGGAAAAAATAAAATAAAAACCCGAAAACATCGCTCATACATCAATATTGATGTTCGCAGAGAACATTGTTATATTCGAAAGACAAATTCAGAGCACGTATAATAGGTATAAGTGAATACAAAAATTATCGGAAAATAAAAGGTTGCAGGTAATTTTTTGCACTGAAAATCTTAAGTCGGGGGAGAGTTCGCACGTTGGATGCTTGATGTTACACAGGAAGATGCACATTTTTCTACAAGAATTTAATTCTCAAAATGAAGCCTACTTTACGAGAGAAGGTGTCTTCAACACGAACAAAGCGAATATTTTGTTATTCGAAAATCCGCATACCATTATCTAGTCCAATGCACAACACAAGTTGGATATCAGCATCTGGGCAGAATAATCTATTTGGACCGTATCTTCTGCACGGATGCCTCAGAGGCACAAAATTACCTTATTTTCATCAACGCTTTGCTCCGGATTTATTACAGGGAACACCGACAATTTGGTTAAAGCATGATAGAGCACCTGCACATTTTAGTTACATTTGTAAAATCTGACTGGTTGTTTGGGAATGAAGTATAACGAGCATAACTTCTAAAATACTCGTTAATAAATACTTGCTCGCTGCTTTTAATTTTCTTGAAAGCATGAAAAATTTACATACTTGGAAGCTTCTTCTCGACTACATTGCTCATAATCCTCGCATTCATATGGTAATTCTCTTCGCCTGCCGGCTTTCTGGCACAGAGGTAGCGCGTCTTCCTCGTGTTCTGTGAGTCCCGGTTCGGGCATGGTTGTTCTTTTGCGTTCTATCTGTGAGATGTGTGAATTGCCCCCCTATAAAAAGGGGCTATGCAAGCGTGTGAGTGTGTGTTTCATCCGCATATGAGTCAGACTTCTGCCCTCGGGTGCTCGGTGGTCCATACCCTCAGAAGCTACTGCACCCCTCTTTCTGTGGTAAGAAGCGGACACGACATCATCATTCTTTTCGCCAGACTCATTGTTTTTTCGACGTCTGTTTTTCTATTTTCATTGAATAACCTTACTGTGACCATACGTTTTATGGTAATTTCTCATTCACTCAATTCCTATTATCCTTGCTATGAATTTGTCTTTCGAATTTGACAACGCTCTCTGTGAATATCGGTACTGATGTTGCAGCGATATTTTCTCTTTAACATTTTAGTTTTTCTTGAATATCTTTAAGACAAACCAGTTCGCAGACTACTAGCTTATATCAAATTAAAAATTCCTTCCATTTTCAAATTTTTATTTTTATTCGACTTTTAATATTTCTACAAATATGAATCCTGAAATACTTTTTCGTTTTTCATTCACTAATGGGCCCCTAGATAATCAAATCCGCATGTTACGTAACATGAAAAAATCTTTTAAAAATTTGCTTCCACTTTAAAAAAATCATGACTGACACACTATTTGTTATTTTTTATTAATTTTTGCAGTTCCAAACAGTTCTCTGACTCTATATTTTCCCCAATTAAACGTCATTTGGGACTCCCTGTTGTATGGTGATTCTTTATGCTCCTAATGCCTACTATCTCCCCTCTGAATTTGTCGGTCGAATTCGGCAACACCTTGTATATATGTGTGAATGAGTGTAGAGATATTTTTAAATCTAATTTAAATCCATTCTAATTTCCGAAGTTTTATCTAATTCAGACCCTATTAACTTCACACTAAAATGGTTTTCTTTTATTTCTTAATCAATTTCCCATTTTTTTATTTAATTAATTCAACAGAAGTTCTGTCAATTGTTACAAAAAATGTTTCAATCAATTGTTACCACGCTCTGAGTGCAGAAATAAAAAATCGCTTACCTAAACAAATTCTTCTAAAAGATACCTAATTTCCTCCTACCTAAATAGACACGTATAAAGAAATCCCTATATGAATCTCACTGTATATAAACACCTGGTATTATGCTCGCTTTAGCTGTTGTTTAATTTATATACAATAAGCGAAAATCCATCAGCGCTTATTGTACATAAATTAAAAGTGGTATATAAAATGGTAGTTATTGTACATAAATTAAAAGTGGTATATAAAATGGTAGTTATTGTACATAAATTAATTAGTGGTTTATAAAATGTCTTTTCTGTTTTCAGCTTCGATTCTCAATTTAAAAAACATATATTATGTGTGTGATTATATTTCTTAAAATAATTTAAATACTGATTAAATTCCTAATTTTTATCTTAATTTAGCCCAAATAAACATCATTCGAAACAATACAATAATTTCCTGATGCAATTCTCACTTTTTAGTTAATAATTTTTAACACGCACTCTAGGAAACTGATGACTAATGCATTTTCTCATGCTCGAGCAAAGAATCTGAAGCTCCCTAGTGCTTACAACGTTCTTTTAAATATACCTAAGTTTCCCTTTCCTGAGCTACATGTGTCAAAGAAATTCCCGTCACAATCTCCTTGTAAAATCTCTTAAGAGAGAAATTTGTCTCTTTTGCTCTTGTGTCGTGATATAGACTGATTTATCTCTTATCGCTTTTCCCCTGTTCAAAATATACACTTAATAATAATTTAAAAAATCATAGTTGGAAGCGGGATTCGTCTCTAAAGACTATAGGGTCCTCAGTCGACATCATTCCAACTTGATCGAGCCATGCACCGCTCTAATCTGGCTCGGTGGTGTGCAGACGTCAGTGGCAGGTGGCGTAACGGTCGGCGCGAGCGTAGATTTCGCTGTCTCAACCGTCTGTGAATGGTCATGCTGGACACTGCTGTTTGGGTTGAACGTCTGATGGTTGATAGAAATGAAAAAGGCGCTGTGACCGCTGATTGGACAATCACTCTGTCCTCACCATCTGTTGTAGCCCTAGGTCGACCCCTATTATCCTGACGCTGAACTCTGCCATTTTCCACCCATCCTTGCCAGCATCTTCGAATCACCGCATCGGTTCGACTCAAATGACGAGCGATTCTCCGATTTGTCCAACCGGCCTCTTTCAATCCAATGATACGATCTTTGTCAAACTCTGACGATTGCTCGTAATGAGCCCGAACCCTGCGGCGGGGCATTTCTTAAGTTGTTGAAAAGTAATCTGAATCGCAATAAAACCGAAAGTTTTAATAACCGTTCAAGAAGAAATTTCAAAGCAATCGGGTGATTTCTTCTTGGAGCGTCGGGTTTTTTTTTGTTTTTTTTTATTTATTTGTTATAGAGTGTACCTCTTGAGAAAAAATAAATCGGAATTAAAATTCAAAAAGTCCAATTTTTTTTTATCATCCACTGTTAATTTTGTGACTTTCTACTGTTTGTATCTATAATTTGACATTCGTAAGGACTTACTGCAAAGCTGGTTCCGGTCATCAGATTTGGCAATCTATTATTTTCTTTAATGCCTTCCTGCGATATAGAGGAAACGCCATATTTTCCCGTTTATCTCCGTCATGGTGAAATATACAGATCTACACTTTAGGTGTTAAAAAGCGGGTCCAGTTTTATCCATAAAATTCTTTACATGCTGTAATTATCCCATTCGTTTATACGTAGAAAGACAAACAGATAAAAGTAATGTGGTTAAATTTCGTTAAAAATTTGTCAGAAATACACAAATATAATGTAAAAACCATATAATAAATCTCATCTGACTGACCAAATCGTTTTTTAATTATCCTCTTCAAAAGCAGACAGAAATAATGATAAAAAAATTGTATTCTTGATTCAGTAGTCTCTGAAGCATAAAAATTCATCAAAATATCAAGAAGAATTTTTTTTATGTTTACATTACTTTCTATTCATACACACACAAGGAAAAGTAATAAAAAATCTAATGCAACGTCATGCAACTGATTACATTTATTCCTCAAGTTACGTATTTTTTTTTCGTATTTTTGTCTTTTGTTTAGGCAAAAACTGAGTCACAAGAGAACAAAAAAAGTACGAATTCTAAGAGCTTTGACATTTCCAACCGAATTCGGCTACATCGTAAAATAAATCTGTTTCATTTAAAGAGATCTTAAGTGGTGTTTCACCTACTCTTGGACGTCGTTAACGTCAACAAGTAGTAAAATGGGTGGAGAAGACGATATTTAAGAGAGAAAAAGCAGTGATATGCAGCTCTTTCCAGTTCTTTTTATAACCGAGAACTTCAAGTGATTCAACAGGTCGCTTTTTAGTACCAACTCGTATCTGCCTGCGCAGCTGAATGAATAAGCCGTAAAAAATAGAAGCTGCATTTCGGGAAATATTATATTTTCCAGCAGCACAACAAGGACGTCTGCAAATGCAGGTGGCATGTCTTTGGCCCAGGTGGCGACAATGGTCCATAGGTCCCAGAAAAGCAACTGGATACTGGACGTCACACTTTTGCGCTTATTTGTGAAATTGATATCATTTTATAACCAAACTGCTTTGCAGAAGTAGGGACGATGTGAAAATGATATTATTAACATTTTTCTATCTCGTGCAGTATGAGAAAAAACAAACAAAATATTCAACCTCGAAATCTTTATCTTCACATTTTTCGACCTCTTCCGCCATGAAAAAATCAATTTTAGATTTTCATACACATAAAAAAATATATTGCAATCTTGAAAAAATTCGAATTTGTGTTTTTTACGTTTTAAACCTACCTGAGTTCGAAAAACACATTTTTGGCATTATGTAAGTCAACCTGTCTCTGATAACACAACATTTAGTTCAATTTAATTAAATTAATGTCCTGATTTAAAGCCCCACCAGAGCTATTTTGAACGAACCTGGTAATTTAGAGCCGCGGTCAGATGACAAAGATGAACTTGAACCGATACCATTGCAATGGCTTGATCCTGGTCTATCAAATATACGGGTAGCGTTTCAACACAAATGTTTTATTTACAGCTTATATACAATAAAAATCAACAACTCATCATCTAGATAATTTGCTGGGAAATATTTACATCTGGCATAACAGTTCCACGACTAATATAAGAAACTAACAGGCTGTTAGGGTATCCGGCTACTGCGTGTAGCTCAATAGATCTACGGATTTACCTCCGGTAGATCTTTAATCACAAAACTCGAGATTACGTGTATCTCTTCAGATGTCCAGCTCATCAGAGCTCAGCTCTTCTCGTCTCATCAGATCAGTTCGTCGTCGTCGCCCTTTCAAAACCTTCCATTTCAACCTCGGTCAAACTCCGCTTCTCTGGTTTTCATAGGTGAGCTGGAGATGCTGATCATCCACTAATTCATCATAAATATTCCCAATAGCCAGCAGCTAACCGTGGGAATATTTCCTAATAGTACACAATAGGGAAATTCCACAATAGGGAAATATTCACATCTGGAGGTTTTAGCACTTCTTTCTTCAGAGGGCCGTAAAACGCATGTGTGTTTCATTATATGAACCTTTGTAGCAAGTGAAGGTCACGGTACGAACCTGCGACGTGTGGGCCAGTAGCTGAGTATTATACCGATCGAGCAAAAGGGACCCTTCAGCTCGAAGGATATTATGTGGCTTATAAGGCTGACGCTACTAAGTCTGTGGCTTATAAGAGAGACAAACGATTTTGAAAGCGCCAAGCGTATGGCGAGCATGCGAGTTCGTTGGTACGTCGAGTTAGCAACGACTATGGTGCGTCGAGGAAGAGACGACTTTGATGCGTTGAGTTAGCGACGGCTTTGTTAGCTGGTAGATGGCGCCATGAGTTTGCGGAAGGTTGCGTTGTCAAGGTCACCAATGTAGCGATTGAAGGTCGCGGTACGAACCAGCGACGTTTGGGCCTGTAACCGAGTATCATACCGATCAAGCAAAAGGGACCCTTCAGCTCGAAGGATATTATCTGGCTTATAAGGCTAACGGTACACCTTATTCAAGTTCGGGTGGTCCCCTAGGAGAAATAGTTACATCTGGGGTTTTAACACAATTTCCTCCTTCAAAGGGCCGCAAAACGCATGGGTGGTCTAATATCTAGGCTATTCACGTCCAGATGGTGACACTAAAGGGGGAGAATTCACAAAGGCAGTCACAAAGGAAAGAATCGTCCCACAGCTGATTAGATGTAATAATGTTCAAACATGTTCTCTTAGAAGGGAAGGGAAGTTTTACAACTTCTTTACATCCTCCTTTCTCCACAACACCAGTGGGAGGACGTTTGCCCCGGACGGATTTAACGTGCACCAGACCCACTTAAACGGCGGTTCTTCGGTGGATTCGGTTCGCGAACCTGAAATCCTCTTCTCCGTAACCGGGACCTTACCACCAGGCCACCTCGACCCTTGATAACTCAAGAAGGCTTTGAATTAGACAAATGAAATCGTGGACATAGCATTCAAACAAAATTTGGAGACTTCTATCAAATTTTGAAAGAAATCCATTCAGATTAAATCTGTCTGTCCAACTTTCAGATTGCAAGTGAATTCGATTATTACAAAATACAAAAAGCTAAATAAATAAAATTTGGTAGACAGATATAGAATAGAAAGGCAGAATTACAATCGAATTTTATCAAGATCGTCTATCAGCTTTCCCATGCATGTAAACGTAACGCCTTAGATAAACGAAATTTGGTATGTGACATTTTTTTACTCCAACTGTCGTTCTAACTCAACTTTTGATCCACAGTTTTATACGGTGAGACAGAGATAACACTTGTATTAAAGGCCTTTTTTTTAAAAAAAAAATGAAGAGTTAGTGTGATAATATTTGATCCTGTCATTTAACTTTTAAAATTTGCAATTGCATCAAGTTTGGAGTTGTATCCATCAAGGAGTTAACCATCTGTTGATTTATGCTTTTAACAAACATGCAAACATGAAAATTCAAAAATGCAACAGGTATTCAAGTATTTTAAATTTAGAATATGATTTTTTTTTTACTACAAATGTAGTCTTTTTTTGAAAATTTGGTTTTAGTCGAATAGAAAATAAAGCATTGAAAATAAGCATTCGGTTTTCTGATACATATTCACCATTTACCAATGATTAATCGCCAAAAACAACTTCCAAGTTCACAGTTTAATTGCCACGTTTATAACTATGTATAATTCGCCAATGACATACAGTTAATAAATTTGTAAGTATAAAATGAACCATAAATTCATTAAAAATTTACGAAAAATAAAAAAAATGCTCGGATTTTTGTTTTAAAATTTGCTACAATATAATCCTAGTGACATTGTATTTTTTCTATGTTTAAAAGAATTATTCCAAATGTAACTAAAAGATGGCACTCGAACGTTATATTGAGATGTTTTATGAAGTACAAATAGATCGCAAATAACATGACTGGTCGCATGATTGTGTATTTATTTTGAAGTACAAAATATTCAACCTAATCATCATCATAAAGTATTAAATAAATGATTCGTGAAATTATTTCTATTTCAACTGAATGTAGCACAAAGGCATTGAAGCCACCGACCGTTCGCTGAATGCCCTCTTTAAATTCCATCTAAGTGGTTGGGGAGCTCCCGGGTACACACAATACTTTAAATGTACCCGAAACCAAAAAACTAATGGGATTAAATCTGGTGACCTTCAGGGCCATTTAAATTTACAACTCGATTTACTGATGGTCTTCAGTGAAAGTATCCAATATATATGTCTAGACTTCACTTCTAAAGTGAGTCAGGTTTCATCTTGCATGATTCTGATAACAAGTAACATGCTCATAACAAGTAGTCCTTTTCGCTATACTGGCGCTGCATTATCATGCAGAAGTTGACGTACTGTTTTGATATTTAACAAAGAATGATATACGTCATGAAACAATGCCAAATAGTCACATGAGGAAAACGCAGTAACTTAGTAAGGTTGCTTTTAATGTTGTTCAGACATAAATTTTTTGGATATTGACATCACTATACAGTGGAAAGTGGACCTCGTCATCTACATGATCTTTAGCAGCTATTGTGAATCATGTTCCATTTGTATCAGAGTTCAATTAGCAAAGTTCAGTGTTTATTTTCTAGTAATAATTAATTAAGTGCCTGTGTAGAGATCAAAGATTATGTGTGGAATACTACGAATGGAAGATTCTGGAACCTGCATTATTCTTCCCGCTTTTCGAACAGCTCTATTTTCCATTTGTTTCAAAGTTCGGAGTCCACATCATGCCTGTATTTGCAGTGCGAGAATTTCACTCCTTTCATCATTGTACTGAATCTTCTCATCTTCCTTTCTTGTATAAAGATTCCAGAACTGAATTTTCATATCTCCCATTGCAGTATTATGATTCCAGAGAAGAATCTCCACTTTTTTCTCTACTGTACTATGATTACAAAGCACAATTTCCACATATTCCTTTACTGTATTATGATTCCAGAGCAGAGTCTCCACTTCTTCCTTTAATGTATTTTGATTCCAGAGCAAAATAGAGCAGAATCTCTACATTTTTCTTTTGCTTTATTATGATTCCAGAGCAGAATTTCCATACATTCCTTTACTGTATTTTGATTCCAGAGCAGAATAGAGCAGAATCTCTACATCTTATTTTATTGTATTATGATTCCAGAACAGAATTTCCACTTCTTCCTTTAATTTATTTTGATTCCAGAACAGAATAGAGCAGAATCTCTACATCTTTCTTTAATGTATAATGATTCCAGAGCTGAATTTTCACATCTTCCATTACAGTATTATGATTCTAGAGCAGAATCTCCACTTTTTTCTCTACTGTACTATGATTACAAAGCACAATTTCCACATATTCCTTTACTGTATTATGATTCCAGAGCAGAGTCTCCACTTCTTCCTTTAATGTATTTTGATTCCAGAGAAGAATTTCCATATTTTCCTTTACTGTATTTTGATTCCATGGCAGAATAGAGAAGAATCTCTACATTTTCCTTTACAGTATTATGACTCCAGAACAGAATTTTCACATCGAAAACCACTGTATTTTAATTTCCACAAGGTTTAAAGATGACATATTTGCACAATATGTTCTTCTCTTTATTACAAACATGTATCCTCAATCATCTTTAGATGACAAAACAAAAACAGAATTCACAAGGAATTGCACTGTTAGTTCAACTCAAATTATCAAATATTGCTTTGTCTGGAATGGGTATCATGATTATCCAATTTGAATCACTAACCCTGTGAGGTCCATGTTAAGAAATCATCATATGACAATACACTGTTTTATCCACCTCAAAATCTTTCCAAATCAGAAGTTGTATTTTTCATGCATGAATGCATATAATCAGATTCTTAGTATAAATCGACACTGTTTTGCTTGAGTTATCAGCAGAGGTAACCTCATTCTTTATTGATAAACTTTCACCACTGATTGATTTTACCACACACAATGTTACCTTAAATGCACTGCTGAAAACAATTAAAGGATATTGTAAGTCTTTTATTTAAAAAAAACGGTAAAAGACTCTTTTTTGCATAAAAGGGAAAAAAGAGTCACAAATGCAAATATTGAGTTTGGCGTCGATGGCGACGTTTTAGCGGCAGCGAATTTGCATTGGTTTTCAACTTAATTCAAGACAAAGCGAGAACGAATAATCGATATATCTGAAGCGTGTTGTTTCGATTAGTTGGATGTTTCTACGAAGTCATTTAACCGAATCAATCGTTTTCAGAGAAAGCCAAACACATGGTGAAGAAGCAGAAGTCATTGAAGTTTCACAAACTGGAATATGGAACCGGTTTTAGGAGACTGGAGAGGGAAATCCGAAAATCAGGGAACTGGAGGTGAACTGGAAGAGGGTATTGGTAATTGACGAGTGTAGGCGGGCAACAGCACTGAAGACCGTCATTTAACATTAACGGCTTGGAGACAACGAAATATGATTTCCACTCTTCTTCAACAGCACCTTTGCTTGGCTACTGGAATCACAATTTCCACACAAACTTCCCGAAACTGTTTTCACACAGTAGCTCCATATGTGCTCATCGACCAATGGTGTGTGTCACTTTAACAGCAAGACAGCGCCACTCCAGCAGGAAGTGGGCAACAGAGCATGTGGACTGGAGGAGGAATTAATGTTGCAATATTCTTTTCTCTGACTTGTACCCTTTTTCTGTTCATCCTGACAATAGGCGTATTTTTATTTTTAGATAACGTGGCACTAGAAACAATCCTGCTTTCGTGAACAAAAGTGTATGATTTGGCGATGGGAGAGTGATGGTCTATGCTGGCATCTCCATTGATGGAACACCGAGCTCTATATCATTCCAAATGGAGCTCTGACCGATCGCCAATATAGGGATGAGATTCTGACACCTATTGTAATCCTGTATACTGAAGTAAGTGCAGATGACTTCATGTTAATGGACGATAATGGCAGGCCACATCGTTCTAACTTGGTAAATGATTTCTTTCCGAAGGAATTATATGAATGTATTTACCTGCGTGTTCTCCGGACACAAACCCATTCGAGCATGTTTTGGACATTCTAAGCAGACGAATTTCTGGACGCCTACAAATTGTCCAAGAACTGGAAAGTGATATTCTGTAGGAATGGCACAGAATACCCTAGCCCTTATTTAATAACCTCATTTACTCGATGCCTCAAAGGTGATAAAAGTTGCTGGTCGTCCGGGAATACCATATCTCCAACTAAAATCATTTTTTTTCTTTAAGAAACACCCTTTTTGTGTTTTTACCAAATGCACGAATTGTGAGAGTGTGTGTTTTTTTTGTGTCCATATGCTCAATAAAATGCATTTTTCCCTTTAATCAAATGTCATTTTTATCTCATATAGAATACTTTGCCTTTGGATAATGTATCCATCATTCAAAAAAATCTCCAGGTGCAAGATCAACCCACAACCTCAATATCTTTTAATGGTTTTGAGCAGTGCATTAGCCAATGAAAACTCGTTTTCTCATTTCCGAATCTTTAGAAGTTAAAAGTTGTATTTTCCATATGTGGATGCAGATGTGGGCGTGAGCATAGGTAACAACATTTCTTATTGGTAACATACCATCTTCTCATACACAATCTTACTTTATTGATATAACCATCTTATCATACACAATCTCACTTTATTGATATAACCATCTTACCACACACAATGTTACTTTATTGATATAAACATCTTATACACAATGTTATTTTATTGATATGACCATCTTATCATACACAATGTTACTTTATTGATATGACCATCTTATCATACACAATGTTACTTTATTGATATAATTGATGGTTATCATAAACAATGCTACTGTATAGACATAACCCTTTAATCATACTCAATTTTACCTTAAGTAATAGTAAATTAAAACTTCTTAGTCCCCTCAGAATTTTTCTGAATTAAAAATTGTCTTTTAACTATGCGGTTACAAATGTTACTTTACCAATGTTTTGGTTGTTTTATGTTTGTTAATGTTTTGGTTGGGCTGTATAATTTTTAATTGATAACTTGTTTGGCATATTAATACGGGAGAATTTATACCCGGATAGCGTTGTAGAATGAGATTCCAAGGGATGTGAGCAAGTGCCTACTGAACCTTAATTTACGAGATTTTGTCTCAAGTCAAGATTATGGAGTTAAAGGTGGACAGCAAATGACATTTATGTAAGGGAATATTCTGGATCAGCGTTCTGTGTCTCATAAAGAAACTGAAAAATTTGACTGGATAGAACCATCGGAAACGACTGAAACGACTCCAAGCAAATGCATGTGAAGCCTTAATCGACGAGATATTGTCTCTGTCAAGATTATGGACATAGAAGTGGCATTGAAGTAACAGTATCGATGAAATGGTGGGGAAAACAGAATTATCAAAGAACTTACGAAGATGCATTCTGTATCACAGCAAAAAGTGCGGAATGATCAGGAGAGAAAGAAATAATAGTTGCAAAAGAACAATAACCGTACAGTGAAATAAGAATGTTGCTGAATGTATAGGAAATTATTGTACCGTGTAATAAAAAGCATCACACTGATAAAGTAATAGCTGTGCTCGTTACAGATTTATTTAAGGATAGGGCTGTCTCATTCTCGCTGAATTTTGAGGAATAGGGTAAAAATATTTTGATAATTTCATTTATTGCATTATAAGTAATAAAATAACATTAGTATAAATTTCGTTGGGGATTTTTTTTCAGAGTGAAACGCATTGTCAAATCTTGATAACCTGCTTTTATAACAGCAAGAATCGATGTAATAGTTTCCTCAGACACATGTTGTCTTATATACGCACTGTCGACTGTATGACGTTATGCTAATTGGTTGAAAGTCTCCATCATTTGCATACAATCTGCAATATCAGCCTCATTTTCTGCCTCCTCAGTATAGATAAAGTTTATAACCTTGCCTAAAAAGCAATTTTAATTAGCCTGACGAAGAAACTAGATTTATGATTTCTTTTCCTTCTAGGGACACTTGTCTGTCAAGAAATCAAAGATTTATATCTTATTAGGATTCCAGATTAATATTTTCTTCTACTTTTCAATATTCTTGAAATTTACAGTGTAGTAAAATATTTATAAATAGATATTTATATATATTTCACTACAACGGAAAAAAATCTTTTCATTTATTATTCTTTCAAGATACGAATAAGATCTTGTCTCACATTTGTTTCATTGCATTTCTTAGCATTTGAATACCTTCGGATACAACAAATGTTAAATACGAAAACTAGGACTTAATAAACTACTTTTACACGGACAGGATTGCTTAATTGAAAGATACTGCAACAAAACTGGATAAAAAATTGGAAAATAAGATCAGTATTTCTTCGACTCGCTATCTAAAATTTCAGATCTGGAAAGTTCCAAAACTTTATCTAATTATACATTTAGACACAAATTCCCTACTAGTTAGACTGGACAAGCTATGTATCTATTTATATAAACTTTATTACCGTTTTTAAATTCATGAGCCTGAAATTCTTGGGTTATAAAAACAGGCATTTCGTTGAATAACATTCGGATAAAAAATATTCCATGAATATACGTGATTGCAAAACCCGATTTTTTCAATATGTTATATAAAAATGCTTTTTTAGGTAAGGTTATAAAACTTTAACTAATTAAACCTCTAGAAAAATAGTTTTCTGATACGAAGCCTTTAACTTCATTTTTCATGATTCTGATTCTTTAGAATAGACTGGATATTCACAATATCTATTTATATACATTTTACTACAGCTATAAATTTCAGTAATATTGTAAAGTTCTAGAAAATATATACCTGGAATCCTTATAAGATATATTTCTTTGTTTAACATTTTAACATTAGTGTTAGGTGCAATTTCTTGACTGAAAAGTGTCGCTACTAGGAAAAAAATCAATCGTAAATCTGGTTTCCGTAGGCTAATTCAAATTGCTTTTTAGGCAAGATTATAAATTTTAACTAGTTATAAATCTTGAAATAGTTTTTTGGAACGAAACTTTTGAATTCATCTTTCCCGATTATGATTTTTTTAACAGATTAAATATTCTAAATTATCTATTTATATTTATTTTACTACAAGTGTAAATTTCAAGAATATTCAAAAGTAGAAGAAAATATAAATCTGCAATCCTAATAAGATACAAATCTTTGATTTCTTGACAGACTGAAAAGAAATCATAAATCTGGTTTCTTCGTCAGGCTAATTAAAATTGCTTTTTAAGCAAGGTTATAAACTTTATCAGCACTGAGCAGGCAAAAAGACGAGGTTAGTATAGCAGGTTGTAAGTAAATAATGGAAGTGTTCAACCAATCAGCGTAACGTGATGCAGTCGGTAGTGCGTATATAAGACAACAGGTGTCTGAAGTGGTTATTACAAGGATTCTTGTTATCATAATAGTAGATTATTAAGATTTAAGCGATTTTTAACAGTGACTAATCGACGACGCACAAGAGAAGGAGAGCAGCATTTCCGAATGAAAATTGGATTTTCGTTCCCTATCATTTCTAGGGTGTACTGCGAATATCAGATTACCTGTAAAACTTCAAATCTTCGACAGAGGTGCGACTTAAAAATGTTCTTGATAGAATGGGATCATAGGCGTCTGGAAAGAATCGTTACACGAGATTAGACGTTCAACATTAAATCAAATTGCTGCGGATTTGAATGCAGGCATGTCCATAAGTGTCAGTGTACACAGTATGCACCGTAACTTAATGGGTTTTGACAGTCGCAAACCATCTTATGTATTTTTGGTGACTCAGCGACACAAAGTTCTGCACCTTATCTGGGATCGCCAACGCTACCATTGAAATCTTAATGATTGGAAAAACGTTCTCTGGTCTGAAGAGTCACGTTTCCAAGTATATTGGGTGGATGGCTGTAAACGGGTGTGGATAAAACCCTATGAAACCATGGATCCCTCATCCCTACAAGGAACTGTTCAAGCGGGTAGAGGCTCTGTCAGGATAAAGAGCATGTGCTGTTAGCATGAAATGGGACCGTTGATGTGTGTAGGCTCGTCCATGACAGGTCAGATGTTCTTTAATATCCTTTCTACCCCTTTACATGCATTTATGTTTTGTGTGCATTCCGACAGATGTAGACAATTCCAACGAGATGATGCTCCTCTCCACACTTTTACAGTAGGTACCGAGTGGCTTGAGGAACGCTCATCTGAATTTCTTTATCTTTCTTGGCCATCTGATTCTCCTGACATGAACATTATCGGCCATATCTGGAATGTTTTGCAATGTGAGTCCCTTAGGAGATCTGCACCACCTCGCATCCCCATGACTTTGTGGATTGCCCTACAAGAATCACGAAGTGAACTGTCCATAGAAAATTTTCGAAAATTAGTTGAATCCATGCCATGCCGTTCTATGGCGCTTCTTCTCTTCTCTTGGAGACTCTACACGATATTAGATAGGCCTACTAGTTTTTTGGTACTTCAGTGTAGTTAAAAATCCTTGAATCTTTTTTTTAAACGAAACTTTTGAAATCCTGTTTCTTTAGAACAGACTGAATATTCTAATTATCTAATTATATATATATTATAACAACTATAAATTTGAAGAATATTGGAAAGTTGAAGGAAATATAAATCTGGAATCCTAATAAGAAACATTTCCTTGTTTAACATTTTAAAATTAGTGTTACGTGTAATTCCTTGGCAGAAAAGTGTCGTTTCTAGAAAAAAATCGACCATAAATCTATTTTCTTCCTTACACTAATTAAATTTTCTTTATAGGCAAGGTTATAAACTTTATCTAGAAACAAATCTTAAAATCGTTTACTGAATCGAAACCTTGAATTCATCTTTCGTACTTAAGATTCTTTAGAGAAACTGGACATTCTAAATATCTATTTATATATATTTTACTGCCGGCACACATTTCAAGAATATTGAAATTTTGAAGCAAATATAAATCTGGAATCTTGATAAGGTACATTTCCAGATTTCCACAAGGTCTTTTCTTAACATTTTTCAGCCAATCAGTCACATATAACATTTCCAATGTTATATGTGACTGCCTGACTGAAAATGCTTTAATAAGAAAAGAAAAAAGCATTGATTGCAAATCTGGGTGCTATCCATACGCTAACCAAAACTGAATTTTAGGCAAGGTAAAAACGTTATCTAACGGTACATCTTGTGATCGTTTTCTTCACCAAGCAGAACGGACTGGATTCTCTAAGTATCTATTTTATATACATTTTTTTAACTGCCATCATAAAATTCAATTATCTGGAATCTTTATCTCCTCAACCCCCGCAAGGTCAAGAAATGGCACGGAAAATTATATAATCTGATAAGAACATCTCAAAATAAAGACATTCCCTTTGATGCCCAGCAGCGCTCGGGTTATTTATACTTGGATATGATCTAAAGACACGTTTTTGTTAGTTCGTTGAATTAATATCAGGTTTTACCTGAGCCATGGAAAATATTTTTTTATCGTTTCTTATGAGAATTCTTATAATTTACATTCAAATAATTTATATCTTTTGAGAGTTTTATAGCCGCGGTGAAGGTTTTCCAGATAAACGTGTTTTATTGACGGTTGCTTCGGTAAAAGTCGGATCTTGGAACATCGGAAACTTGGTACATTATGTCATGCTACGAAGTTTGGAAAATTAAGCTGCACTGCGCAGTCGCAAATGTTTAGGTTGTTTATATTACATTATATAGAGGTTTTTAGGTTGGCAGGCAGGCTATTTTTAAATTGAGCAATGGCATGCTTTTAAGTGTTTATGGCGATTTAAAAAAATGTGCAATAGCGGCTCATACATTGGAGTGTAAAAAATGCAACACTGATTGAATTTTTTTTTTGATTACACTATTTTTTTTATGGAATTTGATTATTTTTCCACTTTGAGAATTCAATATTCATTGTTTAATTTTTCAATCTGAAAGTTGTGGTTGTTGTTATTAATGGCACTTGCCATGAAGAAAAGCGCTGACAACCATCAGAGATTTTAAGCCAAATGAGCGTCTCTTGTTGTTGTTTTTTGAAGTGGCTTCAACTAGGGCTACAGGGGTTGGGATGGCCTGGTTAATAGAGCATTGGACTCTTACTCCTTAGGTTACAAGTTCGAAGCTCACCGGCCAAAAGATTCCCCGAGTGTATGGCGACTGGCCCTCGTTAAATCTGTCCGTGTTCGCAAAGTCCTCCATGTCGAGAGTAATACCACCGGGGGTATTGGGTCAGAGGTGATCGCTCTCTGTTCCAGGTCTAAATTACGATCTGAGATGAATGAATGAATTTGCATGAATGAAGACCGACCCCCCCCCCAAAAAAAAAGGGTTGTGACCTGTGAGTAACTAAGTCGTACTCTTGCCCCTAGATGGTGCTACGTGTGAAATTAAAATCTGCTGATCGCATCAGCGGGGGCTTGTCCACGGCAAGAGCCATTAGTCACAACACAGGGCAAAGAGTACAATTTAGCTATACAGCCTCTTTTTACAGTGGGACACATCTCACAGAGAACACATAGAAGAACAACCATGCCCGAACTGGGACTCGAACCCGAGAAGCCTAGATCAAGAGGTAGACGCGCTACTTTTGTGATAGGATTCCGACCTCAATCTGAAAGTCCATTGGTTAACAAAAATGAAATGGGGAAAACAATGAAATAGAAATGAAACAGGAAAAGAATCAATAAGCAAGAGCAAACAAGTCTGGTCTGTCATGCAAGCAGCTCATGTAACCGCATAAATCCCCGACAGATCAGTGATTGATCTGAAGATCAAAAGTAACCTTTCTTCGTTTGAATTTAGAAGCTCTAGAACCTGCATAAAGGCTAGACTAAGCTTGGAACAAGGCCAAGGGGTTTTTTTTTTTCACACTAAAAGTTCACCTTCAATGTCTTAAGCATGTTTACTTTTTTATTGAGTATTTATTAGTTTGTTTCAATTTTTGTTCCTTCGATAGAAACACATCTAATTTGTTCAACATTCATTTTGTTATTGCGAGTTGATCTTGGTAAAAATGCTATATTTTAAAACTTTATATTGCTATTCAGATGCAAATTTTTATAAATGATAAATTGTTATTATTAAATACACATAAGCAATGTTAAACGTTGTAGATCATTAATTTGATCATTACATTTGAACGAGAATTAACCCTTTATCTGCTGACGGTGCTTATAACTACCATTTAAATCTGGATTATATTTTCGTAATATGACTATTTTTGCCGATGGTATTCTGAAAAACACGGAGAACGTAACCCATGTAGCAAGAAATTAATATAAGCTAAAAGTAGGAATGAAAAATATTTAATAATTAAATTAATTAAGATATTTCTATTAATTAAATTTTTTCTCTTGGGTTCTCTGGGATTATTCTGTAAGGAAACTTAACTACTGGTTCAAAAATGAAGTTAAAAAATTGATGGCAACATAATTCAGTAGATAAAGGATTAAAGAGTTCATTGGAGAAAAATGGAAGCCTGTACAAGGTAGGAGGCTCTGATACTTTCAATCTGTTGAATTATACTTCAAAATTAACGTAATTTTCTACTGTCAAAACTAAAAGGAATTTATCTAATATATTGATCATTTAGTAGATTTGAAATTCAAATAATTTTTCATCTGTGATTTTCATTTGCGACATTGAAATTTGAAAATTCACCAATGGAAAAAAAGCTTTTTTTAATGAAATTACAATCTCTTGAATTACTTATGGATAAAAAAATTTTTTCTTAAAATGCAATCTTTCACACTACGTAATGGTAAAGAAACATTTTTCAGCATCAACAGAAAAGTCTCGTGATTGTTTCAAACCAGTTTAAACTGGCTAATGACTTAAATCAATTAAAACAAATAACGACTTAAAAATGATAATATCCTCTGCATGATAACTTGAAATTTACGATTGTAGATTTCTTTTTCTTTTTATTGAATATTTTTTTTTGATTACCTAATTCATTTTTATTTATTTTACAGTTTTAGATTCTTGCAGGTAGTAGAATTGCCAAAATTTGCAAAAAAATTATTTGAATCTTTTTTTAATAATTTAGTTATTAGTTGGTGTTGTTTTCAAGACAAAAAAAATATTGCCGTTTGATTTTAATATTAGCATAATATTTAAAAAATTATCTAATACTTTTACAGCCTATTAAAAGCGTTCTTTTAAAATATTTTTATTATTATTTTCTGCCTTATAATTCTGAAAATATTTGATAATATTTATTATAAATATTATTTAATCATAATTTTTTTCTGGCTCAATAATAGAAAGAATTTTTCCGTATATCATGAAAAAGCTTCAAAAATATAAAAATAATACGTTGTCATCATGAACACTAAATTGTATATAATTTCGCAGCTCCAGTGCATTTGTTTCAGCAACAATAGATAACAAAATGCTGTCTTCACAGACATGAAACAAGTCTAAAAGGATTGCAATTTACTGCAATTAAATTTTACGTCTGGTCTTAATGCACTCCGCTCCATCTTAATTTTATTACAAACACAGAATGAAAAAGGGGTATTTTATTGCTTTTTCCTTTAATATTGTATCTAGCGTCTAAATGATACAATGAAACTGGCTTTATCTTTTTCTGCCTTGATGATATTTAGTTTGAAATAAAAAGTGGTTTTTCCAAACCTTACCTACAGCTGGCTAAACATTTTTGTCTCTAATTTTCTACAATAGGTGAAACTGAATCACTTAAGTAACGGCTACAGACAAAACCATCATGTAGTTGCCTATTACATATTTATTATCGTGTTTATGGCTTAAGATCTTAAAATTATGTAACTCATTTTCATTACAATTCATTTTCATGTACATCTATTTGTTTACATAAAAATTACAACTAATGATAAAAACGAAAATATGTGTTGACAATCTATAGGCCACATTATTTAATCTAGCCTTACTAATTTGGTTCATATAATTTGGTATGTTAAACGTCTATAAGAGTTTGATATGCTGGAAATGAAATTTAAATTTAAAAAAACATGACAAAACACATCTCAAAAATAGTTTTTTCGTGTCTATCGTTTTGTAATAACGGCAAGTTGTACTGTGAAACAGCAAACTAGCACTCCATCCTAATTTTTTAAAACTTAAGTCTTCATATACCCTCCCTCAAAAAAAATTATGCTGTGTGTGTTAAAATTGGACCTAAATGATTTGATGTATAACATTTTTAAACTAGTATGTTTTAGCAGATGGTCAATACATTCTAACTATACAAATTAATTCAACTATTTATAAAAAACTAAGAAATATAGCAGCCTGAAACACCATTATTTACAAAAATATGGTTAAAATTTGTAAAAGTATGGGTAGCTGTATTTTATAGCTTAATGACTAACAAATCAAAATGTGTATCATTTGCTATTATTTCAGACATTTGGTTTAGTTATATCAACTTCCCGTTATAAAACTTTTTTACTAGGGCTATTTTGGGACGGACCTCTCAGTTTTTAACTGCGATCAGAAGACAAGGATGACACCTGAGCTGACTCCCCCCCCTTTACCCCACACCATGGGAGAATGCTTGACGCTGACGGATTTAACGGGCAGCAGACCCACTTCCACGACGGTTCTTCGGTGGAATCGGGTCTCGAACCTGAAACCCTGCGGCTCAAGAGCCAGAGACCTCACCACACCGCCACCCTCCATGGATCGGATGATGAGTTTTAAACAATATCACGCTTGGCCCCCGGACGGATTGAAAGTGCAACAGACCCCCTTACACGACGTGTTCTTCGGTGGAATCGGGTCTCGGACCTGAAACCCTGCGGCTCAAGAGCCAGAGGCCTCACCACACCGCCA
>JAOUZG010052822.1:742436-758449 GCA_026289955.1 Argiope argentata
CCAAAACATTCGCTGAATAAAATTGCCTTGCATTTCCAAAACATTCGCTGAATAAAAGTGTCTTTTATTTCGAAGAAATTCTCTGAATAAAATTGCCTCCATTTCCAAGGCATTCATTGAATGAAATCGCTCTCCATTCTCAAGGCATTCATTGAATTCAATTACCCTCTATTTTTAAAGCATTCACTGGATAAAATTGCCATTTATTTTCAAGGTGTTCATTGAATAAAATTGCCACCTATTTCCAAAACATTCGCTGAATAAAAGTATTTTTCATCTCCAAGACATTCGCTGAATAAAATTGCCGTCCGTTTCCAAGGCATTCACTGAATAAAATTGCCCTTCATTTTCAAGCCATTCACTAAATTAAACGAATACTTCTACTTTCAAGGCATTCACGGTTTTAGAATGGCCCTACATTATCAAGGCATTCGCTAAATAAAGATGCCATCCATTCTTAAGGCATTCACTGAATAAGGCCATCCATTCTCGTATACTTTCTAAGACATAAAGCTAACAATGGATGATATAATTATTATTCTGATATTCCCACTTTCATATCTCTATGTTTTCTGCAAATATCATAAGATGATTTCCTCCTATTTCAATGCGAATGTCTATTACAAGTGATCTTCTTGAACGATTTTTTGGGGCATATGGCGCCATAAAAGCTAACACATGTTATATCATACTTTTAGAAGGATTTATAGGCTTCGAGTTTTCCTTAATTCCTGCAGAGCAATTTAAAGTTCAAAATTTTGTCCACTTCATGCTGCGAAGCTTCATGAATTTTGAGATGCATAACAAGCAATGACTTACTAGAATCCTAATCAACGTAATGATTATCGATACAAAACTAACATAAAATTAATTTTTTCTATAAACTGTTTAGAAAAGTAAATTTGGTTAACTCTACGATTTAATAATTTTAGAAAATAAATATCGGGATAGAGCTAAATTTTTTTCAATTTGACATATCTGTAAAATAAATTGAATGGAAATGCAATATAAAATATATAATACAATTTTTACAGACTCTTAAAAGTGAGTTTATTAGTGAAATTTATTAAAGATTCCTGCCCTTCTATTTCGTTTATATAATAGGAATTCTAAATAAATTAATTTTTGTATGCTTTCTGGAAAACTACCCATTTTCTTAAGCTTCAAACTTTAGCTTGAAAAATCGTCTTAAATTCTCAAAACTGAAATAATATTCGAAGAATTTTAAAATTCCATCGGATTGTTTATTCTTTCAACTTAACAGCACATATTACAAATCATTGCCAGATTCCAAAAGCTTTACAAATGATCATCAGCTATTAAGCAAAAAATAAACAAAATAATATTAATAAAAACATGTTTATATAAGAAAAATTCGTTTGCTTTTATCTTTTAATAATATTTTAATTGACATAAAAATATTAGAAGTTATAAAATATCTGAAGAGGAATTGTCTGCTAAAATTCTAATATCAGATTTAATTTATGATATTTACTGAACACTATTTTTTTTTTTTGCTGATTGGAAAAATATGTTTAGTGAAGAAAATTATTTACTTAAAAATATAATATTCGTATATGAAACTTAAATAGTGAATTTGAGATAATTTATTATATATGAATATGAAATTGGGAGGAGAGGAATTTTTCATTTTTAACAATAAAAAGTTTTGTTTTAGTTCTTGGAAATAAAATTTTTAAAAACACTTTTATTAAATTCTCAATTTATTCCACAATTTTTTGGCCCCCTGGTAATGGCGCTCAGGAAGCGCTTGCCCCAAACTAGTTACGTCAATAGGCGCGGATAATTCTGTAATTTTAATTCCACTGTCACACCCAAAAAATTGTCTTCTATGTTGCTTATTCTGTCCTCTTTTCAAAATGAATTTCAACAAAGAGTAATATTTAGAAAATGTTAAATGCTGGGTCAGAAACGCAAAAAATAGGGTGATCTCTGAAATTCGACAATAAAAAAAACTAGGTCACGATTTGAAGTATTGACAGAAAAATAATATTCAAATAAAAATTCACCATCTTATTTTATGTTTAAAAAAATTCAATTATTTCAATTTCATAACTAAGACATTGAATTATTTTCTATAAATAGTGAGAATAAATAGAAAGATTCTATAATTTTAATGAGTGTTAATGAACTCATTAGAATGACACCAATTCATTATTTCCTCTTCGATGTATCATTAGCCGAAACTGACGTTTATCGAATAGATCCTTGAGCAAGGCGGTGACATAAAACGTGCGATCCTTTGTCACGTGAGATAGATATTGCGGATGTTGCGTGATTTCTATTGAATCATGAAGTGTTATATAATTCGTTGCCATCGTCGTCATCATCCACCTGTTACTTTCTAACACATCAAAGTTTGCATATAAAGGATGTCCCAAAATTATGCAAGATTTGAGTTTGCCATCATTCGTGCAATCAAGTGTTGGAAACCTCATTAGAAAAAACCATTTGATAACCAAAGATGATAGTTTAGGGTTAGCAAATCGTAACGTTATACGATTGAACAACGTGTTAGCGCAAGATTTGAATAAATAAATAAAATGTTTTTTTCTTAAATTTTTGTTCTTTTGTTGAATTGTAAAGTATACAAGATAAGGTTATATATGTAATAAAACATGGGGTACTCTTTGGCTTTGCGGGTACTCTTTTATCGTAAATTTCCGAGACCATTTTGCATAATGTGGCTGAAATTCTTTCATGCAGGGATGAATTTCTTCCTTCATTGCATGGCTGCTTGTTGGCACAGACCTTCCACTTCAAATTACCCCATAAAAAGAAATACTATAGTATTAAATCACACGATCTAGGGGGCCAATTACTAAATTTTTGAACGATGGCAGCTAAATTTTCATTATTTTTTAAATATTGTTCAAAAATGAAAACAAATTATTATATCGTATAACTCTCCATTTTTATTATCCCCCCAAATTATCAGTTGCTAAAGGGATTTTCTTATAAAGATTATCAATACTTAACTGCTCAAACAATGGGAAATTTAAATCTTGCCTCAATTTTGTAACACTCTTTACAAATTATACAAAGAGAAAACTTTGTAATCGTTAGAAAATCCGAAGAAAGGAGCGAAGTTGTATTCTCAGGTGTATGCTCCACAAACGCGGTTTTTAGCTTTTGCTGGGTTAACCCTTTTACTACTGACCCGGCTCAAACGAAAGAACAAATTTTATTCTGGATTGTCACTTTCTGTTTCAAAAGAAAAATGCAAGGTGTAAAACGAGAAAATCCCTGTTTATTACTCATTTTACATCCTGCTTTCACCGTTTGAAACAAAAATCGGCCTGTCAGGATAGAATTTACACTGCAGGTTGGGTCGGATCAGTAGTCAAAGAGTAAATAGAAACAAGAGTCACGAATGTCATAAAACAGAAAATCCGAACTCAAGATTTTGCTGAATTTGTAAGTTGTGAACTCCCCGAGACTATAAAAACATATTTCTGGAATTATGTCTATTCAGACTCTGAACAAGTTAACTGAAACATACTTTGAGCTTGTATGGATGAGATTTTGTATTAGGTCTCTAATTTAAATTTGTAAATTTGATTAACATTTTGAACTATTTCCAATGATATAAAGTCTGTCTAGGTGTCCGAATATAAGTTAAGACAATAACTATAAAAAGAAAAGACTTAAAAGAATAATATTTAGCGCATTGATTCAATATAAAATATATATATGTGTGTGTCAAATTTTGGACCCAATCCTCCAAGAGGTTCACTGTCTGTTGGTCTGTATATTCATAAGCATGTAAATGCAATACCTCAAGAACTTAGTGACTTAAATAAATGAAGTTTTTATTTGTACTATGTAACTACAAATATAGTTCTGTTTGCAACTTTGATTTCTGTTTGTCAGAAAATCAAGGCGTTCAAATTACCTAGTCGATTTTCTGATATATATGTATTAACTGCCTTCCAGCGATTATTCGCCAAATATCGCACTCAAATAAGCTCTTTCATAAATATTTTTACCAATGGAATGAATAAATGTTAATACGAGATTGCCTTTGTTATATATGTGTGAAAGTTTCGGAGAGACATTCCCAATGGTTAAAAGTTGTGTTTTAATTGTTTTGTTTTGTTTGGTTATATTAACGTCCCGTTGTAAAGCAACACTAGACCTATTTTGGAACGGACCTTGCAATTTTGAACACCAAGCAGATGACAAGGGCGACACCTAAGCTGACATCCCCCTCTACGCACCACATCAGCAGCAGGACGCTTCGCCATGACAGACTTAACGTGCAATTGACCCCCTTAAACGACAGTTCTTCTGTGGAATCAGATCTTGAACTTGAAACCCTACGGCTCACTGGCTGAAAATTTACTATCAGGCCACCGCTACTCTGTATTTCAATTGTATTCAGTCTTGAAAAAATAATTTTGAAACACTGCTTATTTCTCAACTGGAAAGCCGCTGTGATTCTTAAATATCCAACGACATCATCGCGAGTTAAATACCATCGAGTGTTGTTTCCCTAAAAGTTTCTTACATACTCTCTAATAAAAACTTTTGTTTGAGACACATTTTTTCAAACCAATTGAAACCAAAATTTAGCAATTGTAGTCCCAAAATCAAGCATCAAATTTGATAAATCCAAGTTATTTCAATTTGAATTATCTCGTTTACATGCTTCTGAAAGTACAATTGACAGATGTTATCAAAACTCGATAGCTGTCTACAAATATGTGTATTGAATTTTATCCAGCTAGCACTCTTCATTTTGTACTCATCTTGTTAAATTGTATTCATTACAGACAGACAGACAGACCTTTGAATAAATGTTGTACAAAATTTGATAATAATCAATATCTTTGGTGTAAATATCATGAACTAAATTTCATTCGTCTAGCTTAAAACGTTTTTAAGTGTTATCTTTCTAACATACAGACAGACATTTTCCAGAAATGTGTTTCTCTGAGGAAAGTATAAAACAAAAAGATTTATCAAAGTCTCAAGTTCATCTCTTTTGACGATAATAATGCTTTCTCTATACTTCACACACGAGAAAGTAAAAAGCGATATGAACAAAATTTCAACTAAATCTTACATTATTTGACTGTTAAACAAAGATGGGTTTAACAAATAACATGCCATCTGAGTCTGTAACCATACTTAAACTTGATATCCAAAACAGAGATAAGATCTCCGTTCAGTTTCTTCCATAATATGAAGTGTTTTGTGTTTAGTATCAACGTATAGAAATGACAATCGAATATGAATTTTAAAACAAAATAATTTCCATAAATTTAGCTGTAAAATTTAATATAACTCTTCTATTTCAGTAAAAAAAAAGCATTTACAATGCGCCGGAATAACCTGGTTGGCAGGGTGTTGGATTCGAATCCCTTGAACTACGAGTTCGAACTCGCCAGCCGAAGACTCTCCGTGTGTGTGTGATTGCTGACGCATGTTAAATCTGTCGTGGCCAACAAGTCCTCTATAGCTAGACTAATACCACTGGAGGTACCGGGTCAGAGGTAATCGGTTTCTGCTCCAGATCTAAATTCCGATCTGTGAAGGAATGAAGTACATGAACGAAGTCCGTCCTGTAAAAAGGGTCTGTGACGTGTGTGAGCTAGAAGTCAAATTTCTGCCCTCACGTGCACAGTGTCCATACCCTGAGGTGCCTCAAAATTGAGGATGAGATGCTTCTGGTATGGTGGTTGGATCTAGCCAACCTGGTGGGTAAACTAATAGGGGGGGGTGGATTCCTCCCATTGATGGCGGGACGCACTTCCCACTGGGAGGGTTGTACCGTGGCTGGTGATTAGGACTCAACCCCAATTCCTGCAGGTGCTGCTGTTGTTGCGGTCAGGTCATTCAGTTTTATAGTTAATCCATGTGTATTCGTGAAGGGTCGGAGAATCTTTCAATGACTTACCCTCAGAAGCTACTGCACCCCTCTTTTCGTTGTAAAGCGGAACATGAGAACACTAACCACCACTTATAATATTTTATGTAAGTAGTTCGTTGAAGCTTCGAACACCTTCTCATAGAGTGGAAGATGAAATGATAAACAATGAACACTCATGCATTTGGGCGAAATTTGGATATTTGTTTGAAATTTTAAAGATAATGCTATGTGTAATATTTCAGCCATCTAATACATTGTGGAATTTTTGTGTTCACATTCTAGTGCATGCTTTTGGAAAGAGATTTCCTACCGAAGGATTTTATCTAAAATCTGATTCAAGACCACCTGTGAATCATTCTTTTATTATTTTATAACTGACTACAAACTTGATAACTGCTTCTCTTTAAGATTACTTGAAACAATCTGTGAATCCTAATAACAAACTGTCACAGTGGTCGTAAATCAAATCATGGTCGAGTTTCGAAAATTCATTTCGAAAGTTTGGTATGAAAGTATTTTGCTGTTTGCCTACTGTTTTTCTCCAAACATCCAGTACACATAAAGGTAGATATACCAGATATACAGGAACCTTTCTTTATTTCAAGAATATGACCTTGATTGAACACTTTTTTTTCTTTCCTTTTGCGTTTCTTTTTAATGCTTCACTTGCAACAATGTTCGTCGGAATGGTAAAAAAATGATAAGATTTCGGCTTGCCCACTGTTTGTCAGGAATCACTTAATCCATGCTTGATTTATTTCCCAAACTCTACCTGTTATCACTTGGAAGATGACTGATCCTCAGATTAATGAGAATTCAAACAGACTTTATGTCTTTATCCCACGGCGGATGGTCTCTAAACCGTCCTTACTTTTTTTTGTCAGTTAACATTTATACCCATAAAAAAGGGGATTGAATATTGTTTCCAAACTACTTCAGTAGCTAATCTTGATTTTTTTTATTCATACTCTGCAATGACTCATGATTTCATTTGATTTATATTCAGTAATGATTTTGAAACTTTGATCGGATATGATTTAGCATAGAACACCACAATCTGAAAGAATTTTTCACCAATTCTCAGAGGCCTTGTATTGGGTTTTATATTTTATTGAATATTAAAGTCATTTCTTATCTTTTGAAACGACAGGATGAATTGGCATTCAGAGTAATCTGTGCTAAAATTGTTCGCTAAACTTTACTATTCTTTGTTTCGTCCTATCAGTTTTTCTTAAATTATTATTGTTGTTTTTGATATTTATATTGGTTTCTCCCCTCTCATTTCCCACCAAACGACATTTCAGGCATGGGAATTGCCGGCTTCCAATAAAGTGGTTGTTTCTCTCATTTTTGGTGAGTACATTAACAATGTGGATTCGAGTAACCCTTTATTCATTGACGGATTATACCTCTTTATGAGAAGTCGACGTAAGATATCCGCTTTAAGGAAAATTATAATGTATCCATCACAGAGCACACGCATTTTAATATTCAAGGCCAAATGTTTATTCAGAAAATACCGGGAGGAAGATATTGAGTGAGGGTTAACAATTTATGATTAAATTGATTTCTATAACGATATGATCGGTATTATAGAATAATATATATTTCTATGTATAGTGACAAATCGTCCCTGTTAGTTACATGAAACTACTTTTACATGTTTTATTATTTGTCCTGGACTATGTTTTTTTTTTTCAACTTTATGCCTCCTCTCCTATTTTTGTTACCATGCGAGAATATGATTGTTTTATATGAGATTTTTGAAGTGTCAAAATGCGTAGGCAACAAATTGGCAATTTATCCCTTTTGAGCTATCAGTTTTTCAATTTTATGGTTATTAGAAAATTATGCAAAAAGTTGTCACATTTGGGGGTTTTATGGACAAAAAATCATTTTAAAATATAAATTTAATTTGTGATTCAAAAGTTTAAGTCAATGGTAACGTTGTTACACTTATTTTTATGTTTAAATGTTTTTTATCATGCTAGAACATGATGTGTTGATTTGAGGGTTTTGGAGTCACAAAGTGAGCGGGCAGAAAATTGGCGATTTATCACTTTTAGGGTTATTAGATAATAGTAGATGGTTGTTACATTTGGCGATTTATTCCTTGAAAAAAGTTTCAACTTGGTAAGAATGTCCGCCATGAACCCGATTCTCGATATATCTACGCATGCGTAATCTGATAGTTTTGTGATTGTTTCAAACCGGTTTAAACTGGTTAAAGACTTAAAATTATTAAGACAAATAATAATAAAAAATAATAATGTTCTCACCTGATAACTTGCTATAGTATATTTTATTTTTTATTTTTATTTACCTATATTCGAAGTATTTAAAGTGAAAGTATTGAAATCTTAAAACTAGAAAGGGGGGATTTTTCCAAATTTTTCCCGCATTTTCTCTTATAATGGTCGCATCTTCTTTCCTTCATAAAATTCAGACCTTCGGTAAGACCGCGAACATTTTACATGGCACTGGTGAACGATAATTATAAAATATATAAGTTTTTGATATGAATTTAATTGAATCTATCGCAAGAATGCATATTTTGAACGCTTTTTTACTGGACGGTTGATAAGAATATTATAGCTTTATACAAAATAACTCGCCGAATTTCAGTTACTCTTTCTTAAACTTTGAACAAGAGAGACATGCGGTCAATTGATTGATGGATTTGATTCAAAATTTAATAATTATCTTTATTTTAAATGTTAAACTTGTGTACCAAATTTTACCTACTTAGCCCTTTGCATTTTGTAACTATCGAGTTCCCTTGTACTAGAAGAGCTAGAAATTCTGAGAAGAAATTTCGTTTAAAATAGATGAAAAATTTATAATTTCTCTCGGAATTCCATATACCAAATTTCAGTCGTCTATCTCCAAGTATATGCGAGTCATTGCTTCTGAGACAGAAGATATAACGCCAAAATTGTATTTTTTGGACAGGGAGAGTTACGAAAAGTGAAAATCCATCAAAATTTGTGATTCTACTTTTTTGACGATTACAACTGTTCCTGTATATTTCATATACCAGATAGTAAAATTTCGATTCTCCACGTTTCACAGCCTGTTCGAGTCCAAAAATTATATTTTTGATATTATATTCTGTCAGGCTATCTCTCTGTCGACTGTAAACGCTATAACTAAAAACACTTTTGAGCTGGATAGAGGAATTTTGTTACCGGATTGTTTCAGGAAATTTATAGATTTCCGTCAAATTTTGAGCCAAATGAAATCGAATGAAATGATTTGCACTTTGAAATAAAATTATAAGAATAATAATTGTAACACTAATTTGTAATAATTCCTGTCTGGATGCCTTGTGTAATGCACGTTAGTGCGATAATTATAAAACATTAATAACCTAGATAGATAAAATTTGTGCAACAAATTAACATTTAGTCCACGGTCAAGTAGTTATTTGATCGTCTATCTGTCTGCATCTCAAAAACTCTACGAGTATAAATGACCTTTGGTACTCAGTTTTTATCATTTCAAATGAAGATTTGTATTAAATTTTGAATCAAATTTATGAAAGGGTAAACTGTCTATTAGTCTACATATTCTCATAAATATAAACACGATCACCCAAAAGCGCAACAACTTAATTCAATAAAATTTGATGCCCGATTTTGTTATTGAAATTATAGTTCTGCATCATCAAATTTTGGTTCCATTTGGTTGGGAGGGGATTTATGTGCCGTTTTTTAGTTTTTATTTGCTATTTCTAGTGATATCTTTAACAGGAAGGATGCGAAGCATAATTATGGAAACAATTTTCGCTGTTTTATATAGTTTATTTAGTTATTAATCAGAAATTTGGGCGTAGGAAATATTATTTTCCCGTATATAATTGTTTAATTATATATCGTATCATATTGTTAAAAACTTACAATGCTGCTTCCCAGCATTACCAGCGTTTAGTTCAATCATTGCAAAGACTGTTTTACGTTCAGCTCTGTTGAGTGCCGATCGGGTGCCTCATAAGTAAAAAGTGTTCGGGGATAAATTTGGACTAGGAGGATAATTTTGAGATGAATTTGGGCAACAAACTAGATATTATTAATAACTTCGAGAATTGTAGGCACTCAGCCAATAGAAACTGAAATATGACTTATTGGTCCAGAACCTTCTAGGCCCACCTTCCGGGAACTATAAAAGGCCGGCAATCTCAAACATTTATCGGTAAGAGTCGTAGCCAAGTGTATAGTCGTCGAGGCGTTAGCGAAGTAACGAATAAAAAGCATTGTATGGAACTCAAGTGATAACTGAATTGAGCTGTGTGTCGAGTCTTTTTGTTTATTCTGGAAGCAGCATCTAATCCTTTGAGGAGTAGCCAATCGTGTAGAAGTGTGTCAGCAGTTGAATACAGTGGAGAATTGCAGTCGTTTAGAGAGACCATAATTTGAAGCCACGATGATTTCCTCTCCTGCTGAATTCTGTCTGACCATTTTGTGAGCTGTGGTTGTTATTACTACCTATGATTACCTGTAGTTAACTGTTTTATGTAGTGTGATGTTGTGTATTGGTAGCCTGTGTTCGTCTCATTCATGTATTTGTCGACTCTTCGTGTTTAATAAACGTCTTTATTTTCTATTTTAGTTCGCTGATTGTTTTCCCGCTATGCGCTCACTATTCGCATTCGGCGACTCTAAGAACTTTTTGGAATTAAAGTTCCATTAAAATATGAACTACCATAGCCTGTATATAGCTTTTTCTGGTCTTTTTATGAATTTCTATAACCAAAATTTGTAAGTTATATACATGTAGGAAGTACTGCCTAGTATTTTTGCGGTATAACAATAAGTAATTTAATTCCATTGTATGCAGTTAATTAGCTTTGTGTTTTTTTTTTGCCGGATTTCTGGCACAGAGATAGCGCGTCTTCCTCGTTTCTGGGAGTCCCGGTTCGGGCATGGTTGTTCTTCTGTGTGCTATCTGTGAGATATGTGAATGTGCCCTCCTGTAAAAAGGGGCTGTGCAAGCGAATGTGATGAGTGTCTAGCTAAGTTGTACTCTTGAGCCTAGTTGACACTACTTCAAAAACAAGAGACGTTCATTCAGCTTAAATCTGCTAATGTATCATCAGCGGGGCTTGTCCATGGCAAGTACCATAAGTAACAACAACATCTTTGTTTCTGAAACTGCAAATGGTTACGTCGTAAAACTTTTGACTCGCCCTCCATCGCTACAAGTAAAAACAAACACATGAAAATGTTTAGTTTATTTTATCTAGATTAAATCGTAATCTTATGCTTGCTAGCTAAGGCGTACTCTTAGTCCTAGTTGACGCGACATAAAACAAGAAACGCACCTTCGGCTTAAAGTCGTTGATGTATCAGCGAGCTTGCCCATTTAAGTGCCATTAGAAACAACAACAGATTAAATCATGAAAATTTTAGTCCGCTTTGTTTCATTGACTTTTTTATTCACGATCAATGCAAAAATTTCATGGTTACATGTGAGGCAAATCAGTAGTAATTGAAACCTATCACAAACTTTTAGAAATTATTGTCAAATACCAGCCTATTCTACTCAGAATCTATACTAAAATTCTTCCAAAACAATCTAACTCGATTAGTAATTGAATCCTTCCAATGATGCCGTAAATTCCGACCCAAGTGCTTTGGTTCCTGATTCTGTAACAACCCGTTCTGGGCGTGTGGTTCGCCCGTCAGAAAGAATAAAATATTAATCACTCTTCTGCTTTTTTTTCTTATTATTCAAATGCTTATATTTAATTATTAATAATTAAATGCATTTTTAGTTATTAATGATTTATAAATTTAAATTTTTCATTCATTAAATTTTTAAAAGGGGATATATTTTTATGTTGAGAAGTGATCTCCGTCACACATTTATCTGCTTTTTCCATCTAAGTAAGTGCACCTGACGACAGCCAGTTAAGTGCGCAATTGATACTTCGTGCAATGATTTAGCTCCTAATTGACTTTTATCTTGTTTACCTTGTGTTTAATAATTTACGAAGTTGTTACAATCACCATGTCTTTCCTTTTCGATGTTTCCATTTTTTTTAGTATGGGTTTTGCTAAAAGCGAGTCGTATGGGTTGCGGCTTGTTGGTAGCTTGTTGTAGTAGCTTGTCCGTAAGGAATGCAGAGTTGCAACACTCCATTGAAATTATTTTTAATACGCATGTTTCGTTTTTTTAAATAGAATTTGCTTATTTTTTTCACACTTAGAGTCATCAAGAAAACGGAAAAAGGTGGCAGAAATACAAAAGTAAAACAGATAATAAATCAACAAACAATGGAAAGCTATTTAGAGGGTATCTATCGTGAAATTGTAGACAACTGACTCATTGATTTAAAATTTTAAAAACCCTGTTTTCCTTTAAATTTATAGGCACTAGAAAGACTGTATTAGTTTTAATTAATTATCAATACTGTTCCATTTTAAAGTAACATAAGGCTATTTTGGAATGGACCTCGTCAGTTTAAAACTTAGTCAGATGACGTGATCAACACCTGAGGTGGCTGTCCAGTCCGAGCTTCGACATCACATCATGAGCACTTCGTCAACACATCAATAACAGGATATTAGAATAGGATATTAGAAAGACATGATGGTTTTAATGTGCATCAGAGCCATTTGCATCAATTTCTTCGATGGAATCGAGTTTTGGACCTTCTGGCTCGAAGCCATGACCTCAACCCCAGGCCTAGAGACATGTCAAAGGATGCAGACCGATTTGCAGAGAGTCCAAATAATCCCTTTTTCCCCATCCCTTCCAAAAAAATTCTTTGTCCTCCCTTTTGTTCTTCTTTTTATCATTGATTGTTAATAAATTTCATTTTTAATTCTTGTTAGACAACAAAATATTATTTATCTACAACAAAATATTATTATTATATCATGTCTACAACAAAATATTATTTATTTAATATTCATTTTTCTTTCGTTAGAAGTCGCACCTTAAAAAAAGGAACAAGAATAATTTACAAATAATGTCTTTTAAATCCTAATTTTTTATGAGGGCTCTATTAAGGTTATTTATTATATACAAAAAAAAACTCCGTAGTTTAATTATTGGACCTTATTTGATAATCAGTTTTGAACGAGCCTGATCGAACTGATTAAGCAAATATGGGAGTGTGGAAGGGGGTGAGGGTAGAAGAGACAGGTTCTGATAATACTTATCTTCTGAATTTTAATCTTTTTAATTATTTAATTTAAAAATTTTCATTTACAAAAATACGAAGAATTTATATCATACACTGGGTATTTAATATGCTTGAAATATAACAAATTTGATATGCAGCGTAAGATTTTTTTAAAAAGAAATTCAGAAATTTTTATAAATAAAGTAATTTTTAAAAAATATTCCAATCTCTTAATTTTATATCAATGCTCATTTCAATGCATTTTATGTAGCTAAGAGGGGAGCAGGCTGATAACCTCTTCATTACGAAAGTACTTGACCCATTTCTGCTGATCTTATCAAAATTTATTCAGTTATCCCATACAATATTCAGCGGGAATAATCTTCCCAAAAATTTCTCATATTTTGCAAATTCTCTAATTAAAGAGAATTCATGTTTTAGATGTATTTTTTCTCACCTGACTGGAACCAAAATTTGATACAAAGCTACAATTGCAGCCGGAAAATCGCATATCAAATTTGATATATATTTCACGATATATATTTCGTTTTTGAGCTATCGCGTTTGCAGGCTTCTCATCAACTGCTTGTTGGAATTGGCTAAAAATTTAATACGTTTCCATAATATATATGCTAAATCTGTGAAGCAAATTTTAGTCATTTAAATCTGTGTGTTATGTAATTAGTGCATCAATTTAAATTCGATTAGCTGGACAGAAGGGCTTCTAAACTAAATAATGCACAAAATCTGATAGAAAATTGCAAATTAGGCTAAGGACTATATGCAAAAGATAGCCTTGAGTTATGTTTGTCACAGACAAAGAGAATTTTACAAAAGTTGTATCCAGGTTTTCTGGCACAGAGGAAGCGCGTCTTCCTCGTGATCTGGGCGTTGTAAAGAAGTCGTAAAACTTATCTCCCCTAGAAGAGACACATGTTCGAACATTGTTACTTCTGGCCAGCGGTGAGACGATTCTTTCCTTTGTTGCGCATTGTGTTTCTCCCGCTTTGATGTTACCCTCTGAACTTGAAGGGAGTCTAGATAACAGACCAAACATGCAGTTCACGGCCCTTTGAGGAAGGAAACCGTGTCAAAACACTAGATGTTACTATTTCTCCTATGGGACCACCCGGACTTGAATAAGTTCCAATAATGAACAACACATGAGTTTACGGCCCTTTGAAGAAAGAAGTACAGAAACCTCCAGGTGTGAATATTTCTCTATTGTGAAGGGTCTGCTAGTGGCGTGGAGGAGTAGAAAATATTCCCATGGTTAACTTCTGACCATTAGGAATATTTCTGAAGAATTTTGGATGATCAGCATCTCAGCGCGCCAATGCAAACCTGAGAGATGGAGTTTAACCGAGGTTAAAATGGAGGGTTTTGAAAGAAAGAGACGACGAGGGAGCTGATACGACGAGGAGTCGAGCAAATCCTAGATGAGCTGTGAGCTCAGCTGAAGAACTGGACAGTTGAAGAGATACCACGTGATTTCGAGTTTATTGATTAAAGATCTACTGGAAGTAATCCGTAAATTTCTTGAGCTACTTCAGTAGCTGGATAAGTTAATATCCTGTTAATTTTTCTTGTTATAGTCGTGGAACTATCATCCGAGATGTAAAATATTTCCCAGCATATTAACCTAGAGTACGTGTTGTTGTTTTTAGTTATTGTATAAAGCTGTAAACAAAGCATTTGTGTTTAAACGCTACCCGTTTATTTGATCGACTAGGATCAAGTCATTACAGCTACCTAGTCGAATCCCGACCAGGCCATGGTTGTTCGTCTGTGTACGAACTGTCAGATGTGTGAATGAGCCCCCCCCCCTGTAAAAAAGGGCTCTGCAATCGAATATGACGAGTGTGTAGCTAAGACGTACTCTTTACCCTTGTTGGTGCTACTTGAAACAAAAAATGCTCCTTCGGCTTAAAATTCCCTGGCTGTGTGTTCGAGCTTGTCCATGGCAAGTGCCACTAATAACAACAAAAGCTGTGTGTCCCGAACTCATGATAGTCTAAAACGTAAAAAATCAAAGTTTCAAATTCGAACTTTTTGACAGTTTCAATATTTTCTCCATAATTCATCACACTCAAAAGTAAAAATGTTTAGCTCATCCAAATGAGACATTTTACCTTCAAAAATGAAGTTTGACACCATGATAAGTAATCAAATGAAATTTTAAAAAATAACGTTAGACTCAACGTCTGTTAATTCTTGAAAACCAATGCAACACCGTATCTAAGCCGATAAAATACCAACTTTGCACTGTGACATCACAATAATATGAATTAACCCGTTATCAGGCAAAGATGCGATAGCGCGGCTTACGCCAAACATTGACTGCTCCTTATCAGTTGGACTTCAATATCTTGACGACGTAAAATCACCCTTTGGAATCAAAATTGAACCATTTTTCAAGAACGGGTTCATTTCTGCAGAGCAAAGTGCGTTTTGCTAGAAAGATAAAATTTATTAAAAAAAATTTTCATTTATGCCATTGCACTGTGAGGTAATATGTCGGAGAGCTTTATCTAGATTATTTCGAAATACCCACAAACTTTGCTTTGTGGATATATCAGTCTGGGTATTACAGCATCGGATTCTTTGATTTTTAAAAGTACACCCACGCTAATAAACCGAAGGAAATGTAATCCCTTCCCCACATTTAAGTCTTTTACTCACACAGCAAGGAAGTTTTGAGTTGAACTTTTTCATAAATGCAGCGGAATCACACTTAAGAGCAGCCAGATTAACAGAACTTCTTCAACAGAAAAACTATGCTTATTGCACAATTACAAAATATATATAATTATACCGTATTCAATAACGTTTGAAAGGAAATATTCGCTTTAGATCAATTACTTTCAATTATAAAGGAAGAATTCCAGTGAAATTTAGTTAAAATTTAAATATGCGTCAATGTCTCTACTACTCTTAAAGCTGTGTGTGTGTGTGTGTGTGTGTGTGTGTGTGTGTGTGTGTGTGTGT
>JAOUZG010052822.1:758459-788988 GCA_026289955.1 Argiope argentata
GTGTGTGTGTGTGTGTGTGTGTGTGTGTGTGTGTGTGTGTGTGTGTGCGTGCTCGCGCATATTTACATGCATATGTATATGTGCGTGCGAGTGTTTGTGTATGTGTTCGTCTGCGTATGTGTATGTACATCTGTGTGCGTGTATGTGTATGTATATGTGCGTGCGTGTGTTTGTGCATGTATGTGTGTGTGTGTTGGCTCTCTATAGGGCAAACCGTTTCACTTACAATAAGCACACAAATGGCAGTCTTCTATAAAACTTGGAGCGTCTAAATGCACACCTAGGGGGTATTTTTTAAAAAACAATTGTAATTAGTTAAAGATTACATTAAAGTTTGTTAACTTTTGAAGATTTGATTGCACATAGATGAATTTTATACAGTTTCCAATTGTAAGAAAATGTTACTTATGTCGCCAATTAGATAACCGGTGAAATTTTTCCTAAATTTTTTTAAATATTTTTTTCTCTAATTTCCGAGAAAAGATTATATTGTTGTCCTAAACTTCAAATTGATTTTATTATTTTATCAAATATTTAACCACGTGATTTATTTCCATTGCTGAAGGCTGAAAAAGAAATATATTTTTTTTTACGTCTGTATATATTATAAGCAGAATATACAAGTGAAGGCACAGTAACTAGAAATTTATAAGACAGATAAAGTGGACATTTCCCTTTTTCATACAGGAATGTGCCGGCTTTCTGGCACAGAGGTAGCGCATCTTCTTCGTGTTCTGTGAGTCCCGGTTCGGGCATGGTTGTTCTTCTGTGTGCTATCTGTGAATGCCCCCCCTGTATAAAGGGGCTGTACAATCGTGTGCGTGTGTGTTTCATCCTCATATTAGTTCGGACTTCTGCCCTGGGGTGCTCAGGGGTTCATACCCTCAAAAACTACTACACCCCTCTTTCTGTGGTATAAAGCGGACACGACATCATCATCATCATCATCAATAGAGGTATTTTCTGGAATGGTTTCTATTAGAAAGGTTCATGTGCGCAAATTACAGAATTCAAGTAAAATAAATAAATTTGCCTAGCTTTAATGTTTATTAATTTGCCGGAATGAACAGAATTTAAGTAAAATAATCAAATCAAATAATTAAAATCTTATCAAAAAATAAATAAATAAAAATAATTTAAATACCACGGCTTTAATGTCTATTAATTTTTCGAAATAAACAGAATTTCAGTAGAATAATTAAAGTAGAACGATTTTAATGTCTATTAATTTGACGGAATAAATATAATTTAATAAAAATAGATAAAGTAGCGTATCTTTAATGTCTATTAATTTGATGTAATAATGGGTATGAAGTGTATCGAAACGATTAATCTAAAATTAAATATAGTCAATAATCCCAGTCGGTCACCAAAAACGATTTGTAGTTTAATATGATTAAAAAAAAAGAAATTCCATAAAAAATTACGGCTCATAGATATGGTCATGTGTATGAAAATCATCAAACGAAAGTGTAAGTTTGATTAGGATACAGTTTTTGATGTCAACGACTTTACAACCATTAGATTAGGAATTTAGCGAGCTGAGAAAACATTACATTTGTAGTGAATAAATCTTTGATGGACTCACCTAGACTGGATTTGAAGAGGGTGAATTAAATATAACAAAACCAGCGGCCTCCCCAAAACTTTTTCGCACATTCTCCCATAAGCTTGCCATGCCAGAGAAAACCTTACATCGCATTGCGTACAACAGTTAGGAAATATTAACTTTTGGCGAGAATTTAACATTTAAACTTCATTTATGGTCAATATTGGGCAAGTTATTTGGCGATGAATCTTTGGCATCCGTTAAAAGTATCCACGTGTCAGATTTATGTTTTAGACCTGTTTTTCTCTGCCAAATAAAACAAAAATTTGGCACAAAACTGCATTTGCAATCAAAAACTCCCATACTTAATTCAATATGTTTAAGTCTTTGGGTTTTTGAATTATCACTTTTATACATATTTCAGAAAATACACAGGGACAAACAAAACTCACACATGGTTAGATTGGGCTCAAAATTTGACAAGTGTCAACACTATCAGATGTTAAATCTGCGCACCGAATATCATCTGTCTAGCTCTCTTCCTTTAGTAATTAATGTGTTAACTTATATTCCAACTACGGGCTTCCTCTGAACTGACTTTAATCAAAATTTGACAGAAATCTGAAAATTTTACCGATTTTCAATCGTTTGGCTTAAACTATTTTTTGAGTTTTCTTTGTCATAGACAGACAGACATTTTCCAAAAATTTATTTTTCGAAGTCAAGGAGGTCTGGAACGTGGAGATACTTCAAAATCTCCAGTTCGATTTTGTTAACGATAACTATACTTTATATTGCGTATACAAGTAAGTTATATTGTGTAACCAAAAAACAAACGAGAGGTGGGATAGCCTGGTTGGTAGAGAGTTGGATTCTCATTCTTTAGGTTGCGAGTTCGAACCTCGAAGGCTGAAGATTCCCCGAGTGTGTGGTGGCTGGCTTTCGTTAAATCTATAGCGGTCCCAAAAAAATCCTCCATGTTGAGAGTAATACCACTGGAGGGTACCGGGTCAAAGGTGATCGTTCTCTGTTCCAGATCTAAATTATGATCTGTGGAAGAATGAATGAAGTCCTTCCCATAAAAAGGGTTGTGACGTGTGTATAGCTAAGTCGTACTCTTGGCACTTATTGACGCTACTGAAAAAAAGAGACGCTCAATCGGTTTAAATCGCTGATAGGCCTGTCAGCGGGCTTGAAAAAGTGCCATAAATAACAAAAAGCAAACGCAAACTCAGATTGCAAGCCTTAAAAGAATCAATCAATAAATGAAAAAAATTAACCAAAATGCATAGTTTTTGAGAGCTGTAATGATCTAGTTATCACATATTTTCATCTAGAAAAATAACTCTGTAGGAACTCGATTTTTTTTCTGAAAATCCACCTTTCCGGCCAGAAGTGCATTTATCTAAACTATTTATGTTGAAAGTTTTAAGAACAATTAAACCATTCTTGCTGGAGGTTGACAATGCATTGAGAGTGACCACTGTAAAAAGCCGCTTTCTCTTTCTTTCTTTCGGAATGCTATTAGTATCAGAAGAAAAGGGTGCAGGTTGGCAATTAGAACAATAAACAGAGAGTACGAAATTGACAAAACTGCAATACAACCGCGAAATTTACATTGTGACAAAAGTTCAATTTGTCTGACAGTCACACAAAGGACTGCAAAATTGTGACGATCAAAGCAAGCCGACAGAATAAATCAATAGGAAGAGGTGAGAAAAAGCAAAAAAAAAGGGAGAAGAAAGAAACCAGAAAAAAAGAGAGAGACAAAATTAATGAAAGCAAAAATGACAAATCAAGTAAAAAGAAAAGAAAAGATTGAAATCTTTGAGGAAAAGCCGAATACAAGAGATCGAATGAAAGATGAAAGGGGAGAAGAAAACAGAAAGAAATGCAGACATTTGATAAACCGATACTGAAGAAAAAGATGATCTGATACATTGTAAATCTTGTAATATAAGCGTGAAGATTAAGAGTCGTCAAGCATATAAGAGTTTGGAAGTGACAGAAGATTAGGTCTTTAGGACACACCTTGGCATGGACAAGATGCTGCGATCTTGAAAACGATCTATCTTGGAAGTCGCGATGACTGTAACCGTATACGAACATGAGAAGGAGTTGAATCTCACGACAAATCAGTCTTTTGGAAAATGATTCATTGACAGAATATTAATTTTATTAAATTTTCAGTTTTGAAAAAAATAAGAAATGTGCAGTGTGGTCACAAAATTACTTCCTGATCTCAAAAAATATTGCAAACAAGCAATGAAAAAACAATTTTTTGAAATCAATTCCCACTTAGGTTGACAAAGAAAAATTTTATTTTAGTTACTCTTTATTAAATATTACAATTAATATAAATATATATAGAAATATGACAGAGTCACAATATCAAGCGGCAAATTGAAAAGCGAATTCCCTGTCAATTTTCCATTGTCCTTTCTATAAATGGTGTTCGAATTCGCAGCCCAAGGGATGGGAATCCAATGCCGTACCAAACAGACTAATTCAACCAAACTATTACAATTACTATAAATAATTGATAAAAAATTATACTAACGTTGAATTTTCAATGCCAATAAAGGATTTAAAACCAGTTGTCGCAAAGAAAAATGCGTGATTTTTCTACATAAGTTGAGGTACGCAATACAGATTAGAAATTTCTAATTTTCTATGTTCAGTAGTGTTTTAATTCGAAAGTACCTCAAAATGAATCGGAAAAGTTTATTGGTTAAGAATGTTTGATTTAAAAGGCATAAAGCATCATGAAAACAAACAGAATCGTTTAAATAATTGGCTGAAAACATGTTAAGCCTAACTTCAATGTCGTTAGAAAAAACAAACTGAATTCGTTACTTATTTGGCGGAGGGGAAATGAAGATTCTTGGCGAGAAAGTTAGTTTTTAATTAAATAATACAAAATGAATGAATTACTATTTGAAAAAAAAAAACTGTATTGACATCAAGCATCATCAACTACAAGTTTTAAAAAATGTACTTGGATTTGATTGAATGAATAAATAGTATTTTATTAATGATTGAAAATTTGTACAAGATATATATATATATATATATATATATATATATACAGGGGGAGTGTGAGCTGATAGTAGGAATTGAAAAATTTTTCTACTTTAGATTATGATTATTTCTATATGTAAAGATGCTTATAAAGCTCTAAATAAATCATTTACGAAAATAAATTTCAATGAGAACCCCGTTAGTAGCTCGAAAAATATCATGGCCATTCATGGCAAGAATTGTCCAACTTTTTGACTGTCACACTAGGCATAGAATTTCTTTACCCGAGCTTTGAATAGATTAATATGTAAAATCAGTGTAGCATAAACTCTGATTTATGTAACAGCAAATTTGGGATTGAACAACAATGGTCCATTTGAATGCCATTAAACCAAAGACCATATTGAAATTTTCCTTCACAGACGATTTAATAGCAATGGAATGTAAAATCACCATTTTTGTATTTTATTTGAGTTATTTATTTTACTAAATAATTTTAAAACTTGACTATTCCAAAGTAAATGTCTTAAAATATAAAAAAATCTTTACACTAGTTTTTTTATAAAAATCTTTGTTATAATTAGGGGAAAACTTTGTTACAATCCTGTTATATAATATGCTGCAAAATATTGCGATTTTTGCAATCTCCATTTTGTCATTTGCAGTTGCAATCCCGAAGATTAAAACGGACGTAGACACATTCTATGATTTGCAACGTCCAATGCATGGACCCTGATATCTGAGAAAACTGGAATCTCAAGAATATCCCATTGATTCCATTTGAACAAAGGACTATATAAAATTTAGATTTTTTTTAATTTTTTCATCAATACATTTATTTCAATTACATTTTTTTACATTTATTTTTTATAAATACATTGAATGAAACAAAATAAAATATTAATATTTACATCATTTAAATCTTTTGGTAAAAAAACTGAAAACTGAATTTAACAAAAAAAAAATTCTTTAGAATTTTGCGTAAATTATAAAAAATACTCGTAAATGCGCATACGACTTCTTTCTGAATGATTCTATTTTCTGCATTGATATTTCAAAAAATATATATTTGGTTTCAAAAAGTTCCCATTTTACGAGAGTTGACAGAAAATTAGAGATATATATAGTACAATAAACAGAACCGCGTGAGTTCAGTAATAGTTTTTTAACTAGTATGAGTTATATGGCTATCAAAATTTGAAAATTAAAAATATTTCACTGAATAACCTATTAAAGAAATTAATTGCTTAATATATCTAATTCTAAAATTTTAACGGGCACTGATCACCAAAGTCGACTAGTTCTAAATAAACAATGTAAAAATACAAACTCTATCCTTTAATATAATATTCCGATTAAATACTTCTATCCAGTAATCGTATGTCTTCGAATGAAAGAAAATTCGTGTGTGTTGGCACTATAAATCAGACCATTTGACCTTCCAGACAGTGTTGTTTGTTGTTACTTATGGCACTTGCCATGGGCAAGCCCCGCTGATACATCAGCAGATTTTAAGCCGAAGATATGCATCTCTTGTTCCAAGTAGAGCCAACTAGAGCCAAGAGTACGACTTTAGCTACACACTCATCACAGTTGCTTTCACAGCCCCTTTATACGGGGTGGGCACATTCACACATCTCACAGATAGAACCCAGAAAGACAACCATGCCCGAACCAGGACTCGAACCCGAGACACCCAGAACACGAGGATGACATGCTACCTTTGTGCCAGAAAGGCAGCCCCAGAAAGTAAATTTGGTGTAAACATGTTTTAGAAATTGATAATGTTCGTTTCGGAATATTTTTTTACAAAACTCAATTAGGATCTTAGATAAAAAAAAATCTAAGCAACAATTCTTTATTTTTATATGATTATTATGGAAAAATGATTTTCTGAAATAATCACCATTTTAAAATTTAAATATTGTCATTTCAAAGATGACAATTTGATTTTTCTGTAATGTTTTTCTGATTTAACAAAAATTAAATGTTTTTTATAATCTTTTATTGTTGAAAATTTAAGAAAATTGTTGAAAATTTAAGAAAATTGTTGAAATTTATTGTTGAAAATTAAGAAAATTTATTGTTGAAAATTAAACCATTGTGGGATCTATCAAAGAACTTATAGAGTTGCGTTATGTGTCACAGCAAAATGTTGCGGAGGAGATTTGGTCAAGTTTGGAAAAAAAAATGTGAACACAACTCTTCAACGAAATAAGAGAGATACTGAAAGCGTGAGATCGAATATTGCGAAGTATCACTTCGATGAAGCTGTTGCTATTAATGTTACTAACACCTTTAATAATAATGCTATAACTTAATTTTTGAAAAATATTCAAGCGTAATCAAAGACAAATGTCTCTGGTAAGACATTCTTGGTTATAAATACTCTTGTAAGACATTCTTAGTTATAAATAATGTATTACATTAATAGGGTCAGGATAGCCTGGTTGGTAAGCCGTTGGACTCGCATCCTTTGGGCTGCAAGTTCGAACCCGCCAGCCGAAGACTTTCTGTGTGTGCGTGGCTGGCGCATGTTAAATCTGTCGTTGTCACAAACTCCTCCATGCGGAGGATAAGGTTCTGAGTCAGGGGTGATTGTTCTTTGTTTCAGATCTAAATTACGATCTGTGGATGAATGAAGGAAATGTATAAAGTCCGCCCCGTAAAAAGTGTTTGCGACGTGTGAAAGCTAGAAGTCAAACTCCTGCCTTCGGGTGCTCAGGGGTCCAAACCCTCAGAAACTACTGCACCCCTCCTCTTTGTAACAACAAAAACAATTACATTATTATAAATTTGCTTAATTCTTTTGAGAATGGAATGGCTTTTAAACATATTCCGATTGATTTTTTTTCCGTCTAAAGAATGTTTTGCATTGAGTAAGATTCAGTAACAAATTATGCTTGTTAAAGGAGGATTCAATGTGTCATAATTTCATTTAACTTACTTCCATTAGAAAAAGTCCATGCATACAATAAAAAGAATATGTGTAAGGTTGCAATAAATACGGGTTTATAATGTCTATTTCTATTTGAAGCTTAATCCTTATGCTCTAAAAAGTAATAAAATGAATAATTAAACATTTGTGAGAACAAGGATTCATTTGAGCTCTTGGAAAGTTCAAAAATAATTATTGGTTTGCTATAATTCTTGAAAATTGATGTGAGATTTTACTATTTTTATGGCTTTTATATTAAACTTTATTCAACAAGAATATGAAAACGATATTACCGTCGAAAAAGTGAATCATATTTAATATAGGAGTGCAAAAATAACATTAAGTTATTATTAAGTTATCATAAATATTAACTTAGAAATACAAAAGAAATTTAATTAAAATTAAACACAAACCAGCTAGTCATCAATGATGACTCCTCTTCTGACCTTCTTTAATATTAAAATTAATTTAATATTAGAATTTTTAATATTAAAAACCCTCGAGGGTAATTGACATTTTATTACTTTCTGCTTTTCAAAGTGGGAGTGAACTGTTATCTTAAGCAAATCTATTTTAAAATTTCCTTAAATAATATAAATTTATCTTTAAAAGAATCCAATAGAAAGGGGGAGGGGGGAGAAATTACTGATGAACTTTCCGATAACGTTCTGACATTCAAAACAGGATATTTTCTCCTCAAATATTTTAACGCAAAAAGGGGAGAATGCAATAATTAATTGAGATGGATTTTCACCCGTTTTCGCTCAGTAACAGCATTACCGAGGAATAAAAAAAATTAAAACAAAGAATTAATAACGAAAAAAAACAAGAATAGAACCATTTTCTCATTTCAATAATCGTTTCCCGCCCAAAACACACCTTCCGAAACTCCTCCAAAATAAAAAGCCGCCATCTATTTTTCGCGCCAACATATAAAAAGTTAATTACGGCCCCGAAATAACTCAAACGTCGAGCGATTTTCGATTTCGCTTGGCAACCCGCGACGTTGCCATTGCAACCCTGGAAATGATGACGTCCTTTGCCAGGCAGTGACGCACACATTTTCGAGGGAATAACTGTATTCAGGAAAAGGGATGACCTTCATTCAGACCAGGCTCTCAGAATTAAACTAGGCCTTTTAGATAATGTGGACCTCTTTTTTTTATTATTTTATCATGAAAATTTAGAATAACCTTTTTTTTATTAGTTCCCGGGCGGTCAATTCATTTCAATGAGTAACTCGGCTCGTTCCTTGATCTCTTTCTCGGTGATTTTTTTCTCCCTTGGACTCTTAACACCAAAACGAGTGGATTTTTTTTATCGTTTATAATTTTTATTGTTAACATTTTTATTTTTATATTTCGGAATGCTAAGCACTTATGTCATTTCTTTTTTATATATATTTATTCGCACACAGTTTTCCTTGCACTGTTCTTAAAATTCAATCCAAATTCAATTTTAATTTCCCTTTAAATTTTTAACGCTTTCGTAAAGTAATATTAAAATGCGTATAATTTTTCAAAAAAATTGTACCGCTTTGAATTTAGGAAAATTAATTATTTAACCTGCAAGTTTCATTAAGGTAGTTATTTTTCGTATCATATTTTACGAATTCGTTATATTAATGCGAATTAACCATTTTTACACTTTAGAAAGTAATCTAATTCGTTTCGGCTTTTTATGTGAAACAAATATTTACTTCTTACGTAAACAAATATTTTATAATAAAATAAATATTTTGTTCCTAGGTTATGTTTCCATCAAAGATGTATTATTTCATTTTATAAGTTAAAAACTCTTTTTTTTTTTTCAATTTCATTATCATTATTTTATAATAAACAAAAAAAGTTCTTAGAATTCTTACAACTTAAATAGTTTTATTTATACTAAGTACAAGTTAATTGTTTATCTACTAAAGAACAGAAACTCTTCTTCTTAAGTAAAAGCACTTAGAATACTTAATAGAAATACTTAAATAATGCTTAATAGAAACACTTACATAAAACACTTAGAAAACACTAAAAATTTCGATTTAATTCAAGCCGAATATGTTGTCAAATTTATTAAAATATAATTTTATAGAATAGAAATATAACTAGTTTTTAAAAATGCTTTAAGAATTTTCATTAAATACTACCTTATTAATAATTTTGACACAAAATTTTCTTTCTGGTAATTTATAACTTAACCCTTTGCTGTCCGATGTCGAATGTGACTCCCCATTCAAGACTGTGCATCATTTGGGCGTTTTATTTACTTATTTTTCAAATTTAATTGTTAAAAACGCTTACATAATGGTTAAGAGATGCAGATTATTTTTTCAAAGATATTCGACTTAAAAGAATTATATATATTTATTTTTCATAGCAATAAACAAATATTTGTATTAGGTGAATAATTTTTCATCTAATTATTTTTTGGACTGCAAAGGGTTAAATTTCAAAGAAAAAATAAATATTTGCTACAACACATTATATACTATGTGAAAATAATCAAAGTTTACTTGAGCGTTTTATTTTATTTTTCTTTCAACTATATTCTATATACCACTCGAATGTTCTGATTGTATTCCGGAAAAAGAATCAACTTCATCGAATCAAAACATTAAAAAAAAGTGTATTCTTGGGTTAGTTAATATTCTGATGATAAATACTATTATGGGCATGTTTAAATTAATTTTGGAACATAGATTTACAACATTATAAATTTTCGATAAATAAAAGAAGGACGTTGTTCTCTTTATACGAATAGCCCAAATGAAAAGAAATTCGGATGGCTAATTCTAATCGCATGAATATCCGAAACGGTTGTCGACACTTCTCACGATTACCAGAGATTCCGATCTGGATTCCAACGTGGCGCCGCGGTGTGGCCATTCCTAGAACCGCATTGTACTGAGTTGGTTTCGACTTTCAAGGCGCGTCCATGTCACCTACTCGGCCAAAAAACATCTCCAACTCTTTCAGTATCTGGTAACACAGCGAAATCATTCTTTTGCGTTTCAAGGACGACTGCAACAGACTTTTTTTTTCTTCCCTTCTCTGCTTTCTTTATAGAATCCATATTTTTGTTATTTATATTTCTTTCAACTCGGACGTGATGCGGTTCAAAAGAATTTTGACCAGCTTTCGTCGAGTGTGATCGTGTTCTATTCCCTCTTTCAAAGAGATCGTGGAGTAGTTTATTTACGAGTTTGGCAACGAACAAAAAGCAGACGATATTCAGATAAGAAAGAATTGAATACAATCACATCTTCTTTAACTGCACAATTTTTTGTGCGCAACTTCTATATATTTTTTATTTCTATTTGTTCGCATTAATAAACTTTTTTTGAAGTTATTTATTTTTTCTGAGAAAAATAAATTTTGTTTTCGTTTGCTTCTGAATTGTTTAATTTTTTTCAGTTTAATACTTTCAGTGAGATCTACAAGCTCTATTTTTTATGACTTAAAAAGTTTCATTTTGAAAGTTCTGAATTTTTTTTTTTAAATTTCTGTTCAATTTTGTATTAGCATAAAAATTCTAAATTTGATTTCTGAATTTTTCATGTATTCTGATACTAAGGAAATATTTTAACAAAGTTATACGAGTAAGTTATAACTAGCCCGTCAAACGAGAAAAAAAAGCTTTTAACTTATACTTTTAAATATATGTAGTAATTTATTGTGATTGTTATTTTATGTTGTTGATTTCAAAAACACCGTCCATTGTGCTCTTATGTAACCTTTTGTTTGGTTTTGAACATGTGCATCGGTTGTGCGTATATCAATCTGTTTTTTATTGTTAAAATTAAATAACAAATAAACTAATAAAACAAAGTATGTAATATGATAAAATAAAAAAATCATTACATGAATAGGTAGCAAATAAAATTAAAAATGCCTTTTTATCCATTAAACCATTGGATTCGAGCTAAGGAATTCTAGCGATCTATAAATCTGTATGCATTCAATATATAAGCAGTCTGTGTCAAAGACTCTTGATAATATACTAAGAATTGTTTTTTATTTGTAAAAAAAAGAATTTGTGTAGCAATTCCAAGCAAAATCTAATGCGACTGGAAGCTCTGAAGATGTCAAAAAAAAAAAAAGAACTTTTAACCCTTTGCAGTCCAAAAAATAATTAGATGCAAAATTATTCACCTAATACAAAGATTTGTTTATTGCTATGAAAAATAACTATTTATAATTCTTTTCAGTCGAATTTCTTTGAAAAATGAATCTACATCTCTCAACCATTATGCGGGTGTTTTTAACAATTAAATTTGAAAAATAAATAAATAAAACGTCAAAATGATGCACAGTCTTGAATGTCGAGTCAAGCTCGACATCGGACCGCAATGTGTTAAAAGTATTAAAATAAATCAAAATCTTTATGTCGCAGTGAATTTTTAAAGTACTGAGACTTTAAAAATATTTTTTAAGCAAAACTTACTAGTTAATAAAAAGGCGTCTAATCGAAAAATAAGTAATATTTATCATGATTAAATAATTTCTAATAATCTTAATCGAAGAGTTCTAAACTTCAACAAAGAGAGAGAGAGGAAATTAATTGGTTCTTCAGAACTTAGGATACTAGGAGACAAAGGCCATAGCAGCTATAAGTCCCAAGAACTGAAATCAATCAATCAAAGAGAGAGAGAGAGATTACTTTCTGTTTGCATGGATAATTCCTTTAGTTTTGTTCGATTGGTTGTGGGAAAACAAGTTTTGATGGAGTCTTTGTAGGGGTATTAGCAGATTCAAATGGGACAATATTTTAACATTAAATCTGTTTAGTTATTATACCGAGTGTCCAAAAAGTTCTCGTACTAATGATTTGTGAATTTATTTTACAAAAACAACAGGTTTAAAAAGAATAATTTTTATGCCAATGATAAAAAGCACTTTTAACGTAACTAAGGAAAAAATACTGAACTTATATTTATAATAAATGTTCAGAATCTCCGCCTCTTTCTTGGAGACAAAGCTGAACTCGTTTGCGCATGATTTTCGAAACGCGTTTTAAAATGCTAGGAGAGATTTCTTGTAACCTTTGGGTAATTGCGATTTTCAAATCATCTATTGTTTGAGGATCACCTTCATGAATTTTGTCCTTTAAATATCCCCACAGAAAAAAGTCCGGGATGGTCAGATTAGGGAATCGAGGTGGCCAAAGATTTTTTGAGATAAGTCGATCGCCGAGAAAGGCTTCAAGCATGTCCATGGTTTCATTACTCGTATGGCAAAAGTTAATATATTTGATAAAAAAAATCATGGACAAAGATGTTTTTAAATTTGGAGTACGGGAACTTTTTGGACACCCGATAGAATAATCAGCTTTTAAACGAGTTTTATTTTCTTGTAAAAAAAATCAATGGCCCAGAAACGAATAGAAATTTCGTTTGTAAAGGCACGGATTTTAACAATACTGAACCAATTTCAGAAAAAAGTCCTCTTTACGTTAATCAGAGATCAAAAGGCCAAGGTTTATGACAAATATTTCTTTTTCTGGATTTAATTACCACGGTTGCTTGAATCTTTCTTCCTTCCTAGAAAAAAGAGGAAACTCATTTTTCTCCCCAAATTAAACTATCAAATTTAATTTCATGCTTTTTTTGTAGACGCATGCTTTAAAAAACCAGATCAAATCTTATCTCACACCACTGACGGCAACATTTTTTGAAGAAGGGATCGAACATCTGATCTACCGATTTATGAATCAACACTGAAATGATTATGAATTTACCGATATGAATCATCTCGTCGATTATCTCAAAAATCAACCACGTTTTCCAAGTTTCTACAATACATTTATTTTGTTCTCCTGTCTTTTCTCTTATGATAACATCGGAGTTTAAGAAAAAAATGGAATTTTTATTATAAATAGTAAATTCTATCATCGGTTCCGGATTTTTATTTTACTTATTTTTCGGAATTTTGCTTTCAGTATATACTAATACTCCTTTCTCTAACTGGAATCTTCGAATATAAAGGTAGAAAATCTGATCAGTTTTAGTTAACCACATTCTGTAATCATAATTGTGTTATGAAAACCTGTTATTGCTCTAAGAACCTCGATTCAAAAGTCGCAAAAGCACGCCCACAGTAAATCAGAATAGTTCGAATATATGTTTAACCCTTTGCACTCGGAAAAGTAATTCGATGCATAATTATTCAGTATACAAGGGCTTGTTTATTGCTCCATTTGTGTGCGTGTGTGTGTTTAAAATTGAATTTCTCCGTCTTTTTACCTTTCTGTAGGTATTTTCAATAATCAAAATTGAAAAATAAATAAACAAAACGTCAAAATGATGCGCCGTCTTGAATGGTGGCCAAGAGGCAACTTCGTGTGCAAAGGGTTACAATTGTGTAGTGCGAATGATAAAATGACACATAATGAGAAACGCGGTTTTAAGACCCTTTTATTTAGATGCAACCAATATGGCGGACCCTTCTTATTAATTGCAATGTAAATCATTTCTCCTCCCCACTTTTTAGCATATTTAGACAACCTATAATCCTTTCCCTTTCTATCCTCCCTTGTATCTCCTCAGGGGGTGAACCCTCTGGCTGTGTAATTCTTTAAAATAACTATTTAGATCCGATGTTTACAATAAATTCAAATATTTTTCAGACAAAGTGAACTGATAATAAAAAGTTTTAATCTTAAAAACAAACACACTAAAGTGCGAAAAAACGCAGGATTCGACAAAAAATGATCTGATTGCCAATCGTGAGATGTGCTGCTGGATGGTCAAAAGGAGAATATAAAAGACGGTGACAGTGGCATATCTATTACCTTCTTTATTGGTCTTTGATTGGCCTTCTTTCGCGTGGCCTTCTTACCAAATCTTTAATTTGGTGTGGCCTATTCTCCTATCCTACTCTGCATCCATTGAGGTGCATGGAAGAAGAGAGACCATTCCATAACTTGGAAAATATTTTTTAGTAAAAAAGGGCGCTAACCCTCGAAGGTTACGAAAATCCGCAAGCGTGAGTTCACCTTTTTTTTTTTAATTTCTGCTCGTAGTAATACAGTATGTCTAGTTTTGTTCTCCATAATTGAATGGAGAAAAGTATGTGCTGAGGATGCTTTCCTGTCCATCGATTGGATCCAAAATATGGCACAGATCTCTAATTTTGGCAACAAGATGCACATCAAATTTCATTAATGTATTCCGTTGCCTTTTGGAGCTGTCTCGTGGACGAATGCTCTGATCAGTCAGGAAGATAGTATCCTTTAAATAGAGTCGGTCTACATTTTACACTTAGCTTCAATTTTGATTATAAATCTGCATAAAATTCATTCATATAGCTCTTTATGATTTAGTCTTGCATACAGACAAACAGAGAGAATTGTCTCGTAATTTCATTAAAATTTTCATAGAAATCTACAAATGTGGTGTTACGGTTAAGCCACACCAAATGCCATCACGCTAGCTGGATACGTTTATGAATTATCGAAACACATTCAGCTGACTATGTTTTTGAGTTACAGACAGACAGGCATAGTTCCAAAACAGTCTCCATTCCTAGTCGCCTGGATTGGGGAGATTCGTTAAAATCTCGAGGTAGATTTTTTTAACGAATTTCAGTATTTTATTTTTGTACGCATTGTTACCAAAAAAGGATAGTAAGTTACGAAAGAAAAAATAGTTGTTAATACTTTTTTATCTTTCTCTTTTCTCTCTATCTCTCTCTTTACAAACACACACACACACACAAACAAACATGCAAATAAAATCTTTTAACCACTTAACTGTTTTATTTACTTTACTATCGAATAAGATGACACCTTCTATTTTCGGTATATTTTCTTATTTTGATTCAAATGGAAATCAATCGAATACTTGACTAATCAATGTATTCGAAGTAATTTTAATATTCATTTATAATCGTTATGAAAGAATTTTTTTTGTTTACAACTATCAAATTCGATAAATCGATGCGCGTATGGCATATGGGCAAAAAGTTTAAGTGATTAAATCTGTAACAAATCATTAGCCATACAAACTATAATTATTTATTGTATAATTTCTTCAACTAGAGCATTGCTTTTAAAATATTTATGCAACGAAAAAGATCCTTACCAATAAAGAATCCAGAACCTTTCATATTGTCGTGCAGCAAAAGTTTAGATCTATGTCAAAAAAACAGTAAACATGTTTTCACAAAACATTTGAATAATAACTACTAATAATGAAGATGGATGTGTACGTATATAATTTCATTATCTACAGGACATAGCAATAGACGTAGAGATGCCAAATTTGATGCAAATATATTTTGGAAAGAAGAAATTGTGCCTTTTTAAAATAATTTATTAGAGATTTTTATACATTAAAAAATAATCAAAAGTTTTTTTTTTCAAACAAAAAATGATTTTTTGCTGATACCAATTTTATAACCGAACATTTTTTTTTCTATTTTTCATATAACATTTAAAAAATCGAATTCTACAATGATATTTTTCGGTGTAAAATTCTGTAAATCTCAAATTACTTTTCATAGTTTTTGTGAATATTTCATACCAGATTTTTTTTGTTTTGAAAGAAATTATGAATATAAAGTTTATTTTCTCATATTTAAAGGTTTCTGTTGCTGACATACTTTTAATAAGAATTTTGAAATGTTATTGTACTTACATTAAACTTTATCAAAGAAGTAATTGAACTTTCATTTGAAATTTAAGATCAAATTTTAGATGAGTTTCTAAAAATTCAGAGATAATATCCTATTCCTTATTTAATACAATGAACAAAGTGACTATAGATTTTTAAATAGTACGAATTCCTTTTTCAAAATTTCAAATTTAAAATGATTTGCTTAATAATTGCAATTATAACTAAGTTGCAGACAGTATTTAATTGAAGCTTGTGGCAAGCTTTAATCTCAGCTAGCTAAACAAATAAACATAAAAAGAATAATAAATTAAGAACTACTATTTCTATTAATAAATCTTCCTTGGCAATTATTTTACAATTTTTTTTAATTCGGTTGCCTTTTGCGCCAAAGTTTTAATCAACATTAAAAATAAGATCTCTTATTCAACAATTATTTAATCTTGCAAGTAACTTTTCTTTCATAAGTTTTACCATTTAAAAAAGTGCACTTCTAATTGGAACAAATCATCGTTGCTAATCTTGGGCACGGTTCAACAATCAAGAAATTTATATCCACAGATTATTTTTAATAACACCATACGATTATGTAATAAAAAGTCATTTTAAAATCTGCAAACGATTTTAAAAAATGTAAACCCGATACGAGATAATACTGGACGAGTAATTTGAGCGAACAGGAAGCTCTCTCTTCACCAGTTGGTGCCAAACGATATTTTAAAATCGTCAGGAAGCAAACGATATCTCTCCTCAATGGATTCCCTTTTTATCTCTACGATCTTCTTGTCTCTGGTTATTTCAGCCAAGAAAATAACAGGTTTATAAAAGCACCCTCCAATAAATAGAAGCAACTGTGTGCGATAATACTCTTTTTTTTTCTTTCTATCTCTGAAGTGTGAAAGGTCCTTTTGTATGGAAGTGCAAACGATCCGGGCTTACACCTCTTCCATCCTTCTTGGAGCGATTCGTCTCGGCTTCCGCTTTCTTCTATAGCTTTTCTTAGATGACTCAGAATACAGATCTATCCTAGCGTTGAATGTTCCAAACTATCCCTTACTGGAAACGAACTTGGTGTTCGTTGACTCGTTTTTTATGACGTCATCAGCAGCATGCGAAACACTTGCACTTGAACAGAATGCAAGTTCAGTCGCAGCAAACGATTCTGACCCCTGCTGTAATCGTGACTTGAAATGCTGCGGAACTGTTCTACGTTCTTTTACAGATTTCATTCTTAATTGTTGTAAACAAAGAATTTTTTGTTCGAGCTAATCGCCGAAATTCTGAGTGACTCCTGTTTTTTATCACGTACACAATGCCCGAGAAAAACTAATTACTAACAGGTCAAACTTTTAGTTGATGTTAGGTAAGATCAAGTTTTCGATTTTTATATCGGAAAATAAAACGTCATTTTTTATATATACTATAGTAATATACAAAAATATAAGACTTTACAAGCTATTTTTATAATTATATATAAACGTTACCTTCTTTAATTAGACATTCTACTAAAATATTAGAATGACCCAAGGAACATTTGAGAATATTTATCACAATCATTTGTTATGGATTACAATGAAAAGGAATATTTATTTACTTATAGTTTAATTTTAGTTTGTTCTTCGCATACAAATAGGGCATGGGGCGTTATAAATTCAATTTTTCTCACATTTTGTCAACATCAAATTTGGTGATAATCAGAGTCATAAATTTAATGCGTTTTATTTTTCAATTTACTTTTTTTTGAAAATAAATTTTTTAAAAATATTTTTTTAGCGAAAGCTATTGCTTTTTAAGAAATCTGTTAAAAATCCTATCCTCCTAGCCTAACAAAATATATATTCAAGAACATCAATTAAACTTCTTGATATCCCAGAACGATAGAAAGAGCAATATTGAGAACAATATCTTGGTATCCAGAATATAAAAAGAGCCGTATAAAACTTTTATGTGTTAACAGATGCGCATATTTACATTAGTTACAATTTAAATGTTTCAAAAAATGCAGGTAAATTTCCTGGTTTCTTAAAATGCGATTTATTTATAGCATTTTAGATTTGAAATTTCAATTAAACAATAATTGAAACTTTTTAATCAATGGACTTTATCCAATACTAAAAAAGTATAAAAGGAAACAGCTGTTAAAAAATCAACAAAATGAGAATGGATCCTTTCGTAGTTAAAATAAAATAAAAATATATTAGTTCTGTGAAAGATAAAAATTCTCTTTAACAATTTTTATCTTATGTTTTTTTTAATTATCACCTATAAAAATAAATTTTGAGAATAAAAAGCAAAGAAAAAAGGTTTTTATATTTTATAATTGTAGGTTTAATATTTTATTAGCCATTCAAATATCGTCTGCAATGTTTTTAATTCAATATTTTTAGAAAGATGCTTTGGCAGCAAATATCTTGCAAGAACTTATTTATCTGCTATCCTCTATTTAAAACAATTAATTCGAATCTTTATATCGGTAGAAAAAATATTTTGATTTCTCATGACGATGTATGTTTGTGAGTTATAATTAGGGACTTATAAGATTTTTAAAAAATTACAATCCAAAAAAAATTTCATGTCTGATTATATCATGATTTATCTGAGCATTATATTTCACATTAATGCATATATATTTGAAACAGCTGTGTGATTCTCAAAATAAAATGGTGATATGATATACGATGCATTTTTGTTTGTTGTCGTTTCGTGCAATATATTATTTTTGTTTCGCATTGAAATTTTTTTCAACTATTTGGAATTTCACGATCTGCATATTTTAACTACGCACGCATAATAATTATCAATGTCAAATAAATAAAAAAACTTAAGCAAAAAAATTAAGATTACTATAAACTTGTTCTGTGGCCCAAATAATATTTATAAATAATACACAATTATCTACATGTAACAGAGAATTAACTGTTCTTGATATAATATCTATTTTCTGATTTTTTTAAAAAAACTTATTTCATTTATTTATTTAGGATTTATTAATTTATTTATGTGTAAAAATATAAACTTATCATTACAGAAATATGAAAATATAGCATAAGTCTAATTAATCTTGCGATAAAATAAATAAGTTTTTAAATTAACAATAATAAATGCGACCAAAATTAGAAATACAAATAACAGAGGAAAAGTGTTACTTACTTAATTGCTGGCTAGATCAATATAAATTTTCTCGACATAATTTCTTTATACTAGGCCTTCAATAAGTCCTATAATTCTAATATCTCATTTAGAATATTCTCTGAAAAAGTCAAATGGTTTCAGAACATTTTTGTTCCAATAAGTATCTTTTAAAACTCCACTGACCTCAATGATTTATCCAAATATATTTCAACATTTATCAGAAATTTCTCTCAAAAATAATGACTTGTCAATTCAAAAATTGCACCCTACATGATAATAATATAGGTGAAAACTTCTCAGCATTCCGATCAGAATGTTTTGGCTCATTTCTGCCATGTGATTATGACGTCACACAAATTACGTCCATTAATCTAAATTAACTCTAAATTAGTTCTTATAATTATTTTCCCAAATTCCTTACTTTCTTTATATCAATTTAGTCATCTGTGCTTGAAAAAAAAATCACACAACCTGAAAATATTGAAAGAAAGTAGTCTTCTCAAATTTTTCTCGCATTCTTTCCAATAAAGATTTTACCCCATTTCCTTGCATAATATTGGGAATGTTGCATAAGGCCACGAATACGTTGCACGATACTTTGATCAACGATAGTCAAAACATACATATTTTTGGTGTGCATCAATTATTACGTAAGAAATTAACATCTCAAATAATCCATAATTGATTTTTCAAAAACACACACACATATTTTGATATACTATGTTTTAATTGTCAGAATAAAGAGTCATGTGAGAATGTGATGAAGATGATTAACTGAATGTGACATTGCTTGAAAAGCACCAATTTAATTTAATCAAAGTTTGTATTAATGATTACTGATTATTTGCGATTGGCTAAATCAGATAAACATTAAATTATGAGATCCTGTCATTTAAATAGACTTTTTCAGATGTTTAAGTGGTCAGAAAAAGAGGAAATTAAAAATAAAATCTACGGTAGCAAATTTCAAGTAATCATGTGAGAACATTATTATTTTTAAGTCATTATTAGTCTTAATTAATTTAAGTCATTAAGTAATTTAAATTAGTTAGAAAAACAATATTAGTAAAAACATTTCAACCTTTTAAAAACGCGTCTGCTTTCAAAGAAGTATACATAATAATAATGTAGTGCTGATAAAAGCAGGTAAAAAAGTATATGCGATTAAATGATATTGATAAATATTGCCATTTATGCTTTATTTATTACCTATGCGATATCGAGCTTCAATTATCCGTTGCCTTTAATTATTTAAAACCCTTTAACAAAAAAAACATGTTCTCACATGATAATAGGAGATTGAACTTGTTATTAAAAGTGAGAATTGTAATTTCTAAAATTAATTTGAGCTATTTATCCTTATTTATTTTAAAATGCTTTTCGATTTTTTCTTTCCTGTCACATAAAAAAAACCAGCTGTAGTGGTCTTCTTAAAACTTTCTTGCCTAATAAATTTGCCATGTCAGAGAAGGCCTTACATGGCATTGGTGTACAATACTTATGAAATATTAAATTTGGGTCCGAACTTTGAATTTTTGCTGAATCTGTCCTGTCATCATTGGCGAGATATTTGGCTATTAATCTCTGGCATGCCTTAATAGTGTTGGATGGTCGAATTTTTTTGTTTTAGACAAGTTTTTCTCAACCGATTGGAAAAAAATATTTGACGCAGACTGTGCTTGTAGTCACAAAATCCCAGAGCAAATTTGCTATAGTTAAGTTGCTGCGTTTTTTAACTGTAGCACTTAATTGTTTCTGAAAGTACAAGACGGCATACGTCAATCCTTTATTGACTCAAATTGGCTTGGATTTGGCCAAAGTTTGGCCAAATCCAAGTCAAAGTGGAAGTGTTTACACTATAGATGGTAAATCTCTGCATTGACTTTTATCCATCTAGTTCTCTTCTTTTTCTAGATCTTGTGTTATCTTATATTTGAACCGTGTGACTTTCTCTAAACAGATTTTTCGCAAAGTTTGATATAAATTTAAAATATTATGCCAAATCCGTATACCAAATTTTAACCATTCAGCTCAGAGCATTTTTGAATTATCTTTTTCACAGACAGCCATTTCCCAAAAATGGGTTTTTCGAACTCATGAAAATCTAAAACGTGGAGATTCGAAAAAATCTTGATTTCGAGTTTTTTGAAGATTACTTTCTTTTTCAATATTACATATACAAGAAAGTAAAAATGTTTGAATTTTATTTATGTTTATTTCCCATTAAAACTGGAGATAGAGTGATTATAAATTACTACAAATTTAAAGTATTGAATAGCTATGATGGTTTATATGCTATTTTCATTGAAATGGCATATTTTTTATTAAAAAAAACCCATACGAAATAAGCATTTTAAGTTATTGAGAAAAACAACCTAAAAATAATCCGAAATACGTATATACCTAAATATGAAATAAATTCCAAAGCAATGAACAGTATTTTCTCATCATTTAAATCAATTAGTTACTGTAATGAGAAGCCAAAACAGGTGTTCCCAATTACCTCATTGCCTCTGGGGTAACTAGGAATCTGTATCGGGTAATTATGAATGTCACTGTACTTGAGAAATTAATTAATGTGGAAAAAAAGGTATTATTTAATGTGCTCTCCGGACCCTTATTATGCACTAAAAAATTACAAGCGTATTTCTCTTCTCATACTATGCTTTCCAAATCGAATGAAAATTGCTACGAAATCGTTCCCATTACCCTAACTAGCTTTATATTAGATGCGAATTTTAGCTTCAATTGCACAATTGCTTTGCTAAAAGTACTGTGTTGTTTCTTTTCTAAAATAACTTTTTTAATAAAACATTTTTGTTTAATAGTAACAATTCTTGTAATTTAAATCATAATAGTTACTTATTTTGTTAATTACTTACTTTTCATTACTTAATTTTGTACTTTTTATTAAAGTATTGAAACTTTAAAAAGAATTTTTTCTGAGTAAGCTAGAATGCAAAGATAGATTTCTTTATATCTAAATTACTATCTGGCAATTTAAATTGTTGATGTTTGATTCTGTCAAAATTAGAGCTTCAAAGTCTTTATTTAGCCACTAGCTTCTAAGATATTGCTGTTATAAAAAATGGAACAATGATATGTTAATATGAACAATGATATTATAATGATTGTTCATCTTAATGAGATGATATGTTTACTAATTGGATTTTTTCAATTCCTACTACTAGTTCACATTCTCCCTATATTATAAATCTTGTTCAAATTTTCAATTATTGGTAAAATACTTTTTATTCATCCACTCAAATTCAAATACATTTTTTAAAACTTGTAGTGGATGACATTTGATGTTAATCCAGTTTTTTCAAATATTTACTCATTAGTTTTGTTAAATTTTATTAATTAATATTTAAAAAATTAATTTTTAAAATTTAATTTTATTGAAAATTCACTTTTTTCGCCAAAATTCTTCCTTTCTCCTCCGCCAAATGAGTAAGACTTTGGTTGGTTTTTCTCCCACGCTAATGAGGTTAGGCTTAGTAGGTTTTCGATTATTCCAAACGATTCAGTTTTTTTTCTTAGCGTTTGATGCATTTAAAACTAAGTATTGTTAATAAATCTAACATTCAGATTCATTCTGAAGGACTTTTCAATTAAGATAAAACAGAATAAAGGAAATTAAAGCATTTTAATCCGTATTGCGTTACCCCAACTTGCCTGGAAAATTCACACATTTGTATTGCCCAATTGATGTTGAAAATTCACGCATGCGCAGTGTGCTCTGTTTTAATTTGAACGAACTTGATTTTGTATTGGCGGGACATAATTTTTTGATAAATTATTTATGTTAACAGTAATTATTTAATAAAAAAGTAACTAAGAAAACTTTCTTTGCTAACCTAAGTAGGAATCGGCTTTAATTTTTTTATATTAGTTGTTTTTATATCTTTAATAGTAAAGACGTTACAGTGAAATGAAAATTTCCTCGGTCCTTTTTAGCAAAATGCTTGATTTATGAACTCCTCTTAGATTTTTATATTTCCAACAACATATTTCGGACCAGATAAAATCCTCACAAAATTACTCTAGTTATCCCCTTCATAAGATAACATGGGCAAAGCGTAACTGTCATACTATTTAATAATTTTTTGAACGAAGGTTGGTTTTGCGTACTAGGCACTTTGATCAGTAAAGAACAGGAAAAAAAATTCTGAAGTTTTATCATGAGAACTATTGCTGTAGGTAATATTCCTATAGGTATCTACCTAATATATTATTCTTGTCAATTTTAGCATTAAAATTCTCGATTTGTCCTGTTGTATTCATTATCATATCAAATTATCCATTATGGTTCGGATAGGTTCAAATAAGTAAAAGTTCAACTTTTCCCTTTTTTTCAAACTGTTTCTCTAATAAGGAATTCTTGAAATATCTGTCTAAATTAATCAGTGTAATTACAATTATCAAAATACTCTCATGTCCATAGGTCAAGGATAATGCAAATTCAGGAAAAGAAAGAGCTAGAAGCAAAACAAATGTGACTTATCTGTAAAGCCTATTTATTAAACAAAAGACAAAGAGCAAAAAGTATTCTATATATTTGATATCATTAATAAGAATTGCGATTAAATATATTCAGTAAGTTCACAGCAGACATTGAGACAATACGCTCCTATGAGCTGGAGAATAAATATATACCTTACCAACATTTCATTGGTCGATACAACACATTCGACCAGTGAAATTGCAACATTCAAACGAACGTATTCGATGGACAGTTTTCGAACTTTTAATATAACAGACAAAATTATACAATTGTATTAATTATTTTAGCTATGGAATTTTGTCCTTAGTTATGCTCATACTTCATGTAAAAATCATTCAAAGTAGATTCACGTTATGAAGACAGCATCTATTTAAACTATATTTTATGAAGAAAAAAAATTAAAAATTTGTAATAACTTTGTAAAAAAAAGTGGTAATATAATTGTTTATAGAATGTTGCAAATGAAGTTTCATGTTTTATTTTTTCCTGCATATTGATTGATTCATTTTTTTCAGTTATTTTTATTTTTTTCTTATATTAGTTTTACATTCAAAATGGCAGCTTAAGAAAATATATCGTTTGCGTGAAATATTTTTTATTATCCTATAATATAAATAGAAGAATCCGAAGCTCAAAGTAAAATAAAGTTCGTTTAAATGTTGGTTAAAGTAAAAAAAGGTCGTTTGCTAGGAACGTTTTTATTGTATAATTCTAGAAAAATAAATCGTCAGTTAGCGAATCAGATTCCAAATAAAATATTACTACAGTTCGACTCTAAATCTTGAAAATACTTTCTTAAACAGAATAAATATGTTAAAATTATACAAATTACGAATAATTTGCATTATTTTATTTATTTCTTCGAACATAAGTTTACGAATAAATCAGACACGTTTTTTTAAAAGATTGTTTAATTAATTTATGCAAAATGGTAGGTACAAAAAAATATGTAGCTCGTTTTTGCTGATAGCGTTCTGAATTTATAATCTAATAAATAAAACTTTTTATTTGTATTATTAATAGAAAGACTTTTTTCCTTTCATAAAAAGCGAATGAAATGTCTTTCGAAGTACGCAGTCGTCTGCAAAACGACCGGGACGAAGGTCAAAAAAGGAATTGCGAAAACTGGAAAAGAACATTTTTAGGTCATTCCAAGGAGGAATATTTCTTAAATGGTTGGTTACAGAGTTTGTGACATGCTAAGAAAAGTGGGAAAAGATGAACCCGAAATATGTCTCGTTATTCTGAATATGCACATAATTACTAGCGGGAGAGCTCTTAAAAGGATTTTTCTATATACCAACAAAAATAGATTTCATGTTTCACAACGAAGAAAAACTAACTTACATTTTGAAGTATTCAGTTCACAGTTTGCTACAGATCTACACTTTTGTCGATAAGGACATATATTAGATTTCATTTATATTGATATTGACATTTTTGAGTTAATGCGTTTTAATAAACATAACACTTAAACGCACATTTTTATAGATAGATCAACAAATAACACGTTGATGGATATAGTTTAAAATTTAATACAGATATTTAGTTTTGATGGTAAAACCATGTACTAAATCTCATTCATTTATTTTATTAAATTTTAGAATCATTACACAAATGTTACTGGTAAATTTTCAGAATCGCCAAAAAATTCAGTCATGATTATAAATAATCACAAATAATCATACACAATCACCGGATAAATCCCATTTACCGTAAGATGCGAACAGACAGAATTTTCTGAAATGGATTTGATTCAAAATTATTTGATACGAGTCTGCAATTTCATTAAAAAACATCCCGAATTCTGTAGTTCATTTTGTTTTTTAATTATTATATTCACACGCAAGTAGATACATTTTAAAAAGTTTTTTTTCGGACTCGGAAAAATCTGAAACATGTAAATTTATCAAAATATTTATAGCTAGATTTTTTTTTGAAAATTACCTGTTCATATACAAGAAAGAGGAAAAAAAATGTATTTGTTATCATTTCAGAGCATGATATTGTTTTGGGAATGTGGTATTCTGACGTCAACAGAAATCCGAAGGCGAAAAATTAAAATTTTATTATCTGCCCGAGCATCTCAAAAAATCAGCTTTTAATAACATGATGCCATTCCATTTACAAAGGCTTTAAAAAATTAAGTTGAAAATAAGACTACAGCAAATAAAACCTACAAAAATGTCATTTTGATCACGTGATTATGTGAAATGAAATAAATAGGAACAACAAATACGATACAAAGTTTTTTATGATCGTTTGCCATACTAAAGTGACTCATTAAATGAAATAATGGAAATCAATAAAAATATAATTTAACCTGCACGAGCACGTGGTGCTTGGCCGTTCAAGAAATGATGTTCTGACATGATACATTGAAATATGCGCATCAGGTTTCATTTTAATCTTTATTTTAAATTAATTTGATGTTTTGCTTATTATCTCAAAACATTTGGAAAAGATACTGAAATTAGAATATCAAATGCGCCATTCTATTTTTTTCAAGATTTTTGTTTTATTTACCGAAAAACTGACTACAGTTTAAAAATTTCTCAAATTTCAATAAATTACGCTGAACTTTCAAAAGAAATTTTTTAGAACCATAATTACTTGCTCAATTCGATGGTTTATCGATTTTTTTTTTTTTTTGCAATAATTAGACCCTTGACTATGGACAATTTTTGAACGAAAAGTTCTCAAGACAACAACAAATTATTATATAAAAGTTTTCATTATAACTAATATTGGACTAAACTTCATAGTATAAGTTGGATGGATTCGTCTGGACACCACACTAACACAAATATTTCTTTTAATAAGTAAAAGTTCAGTATTTTTATACGAAATTAAAATTATAAAAGCGCTTGCGATGATAAAAATTAATGCAATTTAACTCCAATATTTAATATTTTTCTTCCTAAAATAAATATGAAAACCTTTATGAAACAAACAGAGAACGTTATGTAGAATTATTTTTTATAAAAATAACTAACTGACGAAGAAATGCGCAAATAAACAAGAAATTCATTTCACGTGCAAGTTAAAATGTCATTTAACTATCCCGTGCAGCTTACATTAACTTAGATAGGAAGAAATTACAAATTCAAATTTCCATATCTGCTAATTCTATTTTAAAATACAGCAGTTTAAATGTAATAAGTATAGCTGACCTTCTTAATAAAAGTTTTTTAAGTTTAAAAAAAAACCAAAATTCATAAATAAAGAAAAAAAATCCATCTTATCATAAAAATTCCAGTCGGTGTTGTTTGAAATACCCGCTTTTCATATAGATAAGGAAAATCGTGTCAAAATGCGTCTGAGACAATGAGACAGACGAAGAGGCCGCGTGAAATTGGAAGAGAGAGAGGGTACATTTGCATAGCCCCATGCTAATGGAAGTCGGCAAGGCTACTGAAAATCAATCCCCGAAGAAGGATGAGCGATTTTGGCCAAAATGACCTCCACATCACCACGTTCCAATGATTTCTCATACGCCCAGGAAAGAAGAAAAATAGAGAAACTGCAGTGGAGCTCTTGACCTTAATACGGAACTCGCTTCTCCAATGCAGATAACAGAAAATTGTGTGTCACTCCGTTTCATTCAAATCAACTGGCGGCAAGCTAACGATTTTAAAATCGCGAAAACCGACGTTTTCTCTCTTTTAATAATCTTCTTTTGTTTTTTATTTCAGTACTTTGGATTTTTCAAAACCATTTTCGATTGTTTTCAGTTTGTTGACCTGCACTTTATTTTTATATTTTTTTATTATCATGCGATCATTTTTTTATTATCATGTTTTCGTTAGGGGTTTTTGAATAATTGAAGGTAACGAATTATTGAAGTTTGAAATCACGTAGGCAATGAATGAAGCATAAATGACAGCATCATTTAATCGCATATATTTTTATCTGCTTTTTCTAGTATTGCATTATTATTATGCCTATTGCTTTAAAAGCAGATGTGTTTTTAAAAGGTTGACCTGCTTTTACCAGTATTGCTTTTTCAAACAGGTTTAAACTACTTAATGACTTAAATTAAGACAAATAATATTTTTAAAAAGAGAAAATGAACTCTTTGGTCGCAAAATTTAAGTTATCAAGTAAAAGTTTAATTATTTATCTTAATAATTTAAGTCATTAAGCAATTTAAACCGGTGTGAAACAATACCGAGATTTCTCTTTCGGTCTCTATTCTTCTTATATATATATATATATATATATATATATATATATATATATATATATATATATATATAATTTTCGTTTTCAATTCTTTCTAGCAAATAAAGTTTTGGCGCTCGACCGATTTCGAGATGAAATAACAGCAATGATGTCACAGTTCTTCGCCAACCTTTAAAAACTTATCTGTTGGTAAAGAAGCGTACGTAATAATAAAGCAATACTGGTAAAAACAGGTCAGCCTTTTAAAAACACATCTGCTTTCAAAGAAGCATACATAATAATAATGCAATACTGGAAAAAAGCAGGTAAAAATATTTTTACCGTAAATTTCGGAGACATAAAACTTCTAACCTAGCAACAACATGTTCTCTCATGATAATAATGACTTAAAAGAAGAACAAGGCTCTCACATTATAGGATGCATCACATTATAGGATGCATTTTTTTATTTATTTTTAATATCAACATTATTAACCTTAACACCCTTAATTTTTGGATTTTATATTTCATTTCTGCAGTGTTTTTGAATTATTAATGCGGAAATCATAACTTAAAATATTACTTACGTAGTTTATTTTATTGTTAATTTTCAGTTATTTTGGTGTAAATTATAGCAATGGCCAACAAAGTAATTCTAATTATCTGATTTTGTACATGAAAAACAAAAAAATGTGTGACATTCATTTTTATTTTTAATCGTTGGTGCTGAATAAATGATTTTATTTGAGAAAATGGCTAATCTTACTTTTGTTCCTCTTTCTTTTTCCCTTTTGAACATTCCTATTTTCTTTTAATCCTTTTTATAAAGTATAATTTAAATTAAACCATTTTTTATTTTTTATGTAATTTTATTTTGAATGATTGATAACTAAGCAGAAAGGTAAATAATTATTTATTTTTAATTGCAAATATTCTATTCTTAAGGATTAAATATTTTTTTTGTTTAATTTCAATTCCTGCCTCATTTCTAATTGTTATTATTTCATAATTAGTTATTTATTTTCTTGTTAGCTTTAAAATTCATATAAAATTTCGATCTTTAATTAATTTAAACAAAATTACGATAAATAAAAAGTTTCCTGACACTTTCTACCTATCCAAGCTTGTTTACTTCCAAAAATATTCCAAAATGCCAACAATTTTCTATCATATACACTGCATAAAAGTTAGATTTTATATATCGCAAATACTTTCTATTTTATTTTAATTTTAAGAAAATGATTTTTCAGAAAGTTTTTTTAATAGATACATCATCAATTCAGCTATTTAGCGCTTTTTGTTCAAAATCTGTATTTTTTATTGATTAATTTTATAATTAGCACTTTTTCTTACAATTATTATTTTTTATAAACTCACCCGAGAACGCATTTATCTGTTATCTATTTCTGTAATCAATGAGAATTTTAAAAAATTCTGCCGTAAATTTTATGCTGAAAAAGATAAGATTCAACAAATCGAATTTATAATTTTTATTATGAGAATTTAAAAACATTCTGCCGTAAATTTTATGCTGAAAAAGATAAGAATCAACAAATCGAATTTATTATTTTTATTGTAAACATTGAAAGAGTTCCCTTTAATATGATTATTAAATATGTGTGTTTATAATTTTTTTTATGTTTTTAAAAGATATGTATTGAATATTATTAAAGCTTCAACATTTAAAATTCTTATAATGTATAAATTGAAAAAAGCTTAAATTTTCTTTATTTTTGTTGGGCTTATTTCATGTGTTGAAATTTCTACTTGTATTAATTTATGTACCTGACGTTGCTCAAAATGAAAAAAAAAATCATGTTTTTTATTTATAAAAAGGAACTTAAAAAAATCATTAAATATTCAATAATATCTTTTTATTGTTGTTGTTGTTTCTTTATTGTTGACATGGACAAGCTCGCTGAGGTAGTCAGCGATTTAGGCTTAATCAGCGTCTTTTGTTTGTAACAGCACCAAATAGGGCCAAGAGAAAGACTTAGCTACACTCTCATCACATTCACATGCACAGCCCTTCTTTACAGGGGGGAGGGACATTTATTCATGTTACAGATAGAACACAGAAGAACAACCATGCACGAACCGGGACTCGAACCTGGGATGTCCCGATTTTACGGATAAGACTCGCTACCCTTACGCCTGGACGCCAGTATAACTTTATATGCTTTCAATAACTACGAGCGAAATTTGAAGTCCTTATAACATAACAAAAGTTACAGTTATCGCTTACAAATAACTAGTGGATTACGTCACGTAAACGCGAAAAGCATATAAGTTAAAAATATGTTAAACGTTTGACAAAACTCGATGGAATGCCAGGTTAAAAATTTAAAAATGTATAATATTTAAGATTCAAAAAACTTTTGTATAAATTATCTTAAAATATTAAATCTCCTCATTATCTGAAATTTTATTTTTAATTAAAATAAGGATATTAGTAGTTGTAAAAAAATTTAAAATCTTGCAAAATGTAGCGTCGAGCGATTTTTAATATCTAAAAGCTAATTTTTTCCATAAGTTTTAAATAATTTTTAAGAACGATTCAAAATTTAACTAAGCATTAAAATCCGCAGTTCATATATATATATATATATATATATA
>JAOUZG010052822.1:789388-820330 GCA_026289955.1 Argiope argentata
AGGCTTTCAAACAGGCTATTGTTTCCATATGCATTCGAAACATAATTTTAAAATATAAGTAAATTGCTTCAAAGGATCAATATTTTCAATACTTATTTTTTTAAAAATTGGAGCAACTGACCTTTTTTCTAAAATAAGTACATTTTTCTTTCAGAAGCTGGATTTAAGAGATTCGAGAAGATACTTAATTTGATATATATTTGGCATTCTAAATTTATCTACTAGCCCAATTTCGGATGCCATTTGCTGTTTAATAAACTGCACAACATAAATTTTCGAATAATAAAAATAAATGCATTCAAATTGGTATAATTATCCAAATTAATATGGAAAGAAAAATACATGTGTGGAATAAATTTCACGTTTGGTTTACTCTTTATGTATTTTTCACAAGGACAAATTCCCAGAAATAGCTCAAGGAACTGTGAAAAAAACTTTTAAAGAAGAAAACCTTTTTTTTTTCTCGAAGGAAATTATAGACTAAAATGATTTTAAAATTCATATGTCAACGAATTAAGGTATATTTTTGAATCCTATAAAATTAGTTTTTGTTTCATAAAAATTGTAATGCAAACGATGTTTAATTTTTCTATTCATCATTATTTCGTTCTATATAATAGTTATAAAGTATATAATTATATTTCTGTAGCTATATTAATATTAGAATGCAAATACAAGGAATTATTTTGAACTTCGGAAAAAGTTTCTAGTCTTTCAAATCGTTTACTGTACACCTTCATCTGTTTTGGTCTAATTCTACCGAGAAGCTATTAAAATAATTGGATTTAAAACCTCTTATGTATTTCAGAATTCAATACTTCTTTTTCAGAAACATCAAATTGTATATATTTAAAGAATGAAAGATTAAAGATCTTATTAATAAATAAATTTAATAAATTCTTCGAATTCAAAATCTTATTTCTTTGCCATTTAATCATATTAAAAACCAATCAGATCTTTTGAATTTCTGCTTTCTGCGGTTTTGTACGAGCCAGATGATTTTAAAATAATGAATATCTGCGTTATTTTGATACAATGTATAGAAACATTACACATGATTCAAATTAAAAGAAAATATCTCGAAAATTAAGTTGAATTTTAAAACTGCGAAATAATTAAGATAACAAGCCAACAACCACAAACAAACATATTTCACCAAAACTTGATAGAAATCGATAATTATATAACAAAGATAATGTACCAATTTTCATCGGCCTGACGTTGCATTTTTAAATTATCAAGTTAATGCACATACAAGCATAATTCCAAAAAGAATTTTTCGGGCCAATGGATATTTAAAATGCAAACATTCGTCAAATTCTTCAGATCTACTTTTTTGATAATTACAATATGTTTTTTTGCACTTAATTTACTAGAAAATAAAAAAGAACTACTAATTTAATATTTTAATTCATTTGCAATTAGAAATTTCTATGAAACAAATTATTTTAATAATTTGATTTTATGTCTTTCAGCTATGAATATTTCATTGCGAAAGGAATACATTTAAAAATTATTAAAATAAAAATTACATAATTTTTAAATTTACTACCAAATATAATTCTTGGAATTTATTTAAATTATCAGCCAGCAGTAATAATTCGAAATGCTTTTCCAGAAATTCCTTTTTTTTACATATAATATTTAAATTCTATGCAAGAAAATTTATTTCAATTAAAAATAACGAAAATTAATAATTTTGATAACGTAATAATAAATCATTTCCTTCCAGAAAATTCGAATTAATATGCAAATATCTTTGAAACTAAAGCCAAGGATTCAGACAAATGAAAGAAAAAAAAAGCGTCGCGGTTGATTGAATCATATGCTTAACACGAATTCGAAAAAAATTTGTTCGTTTAAATAATTTGCAGTAAATTAGTGTTCTTCAACCATAAATTCTAAACTTTTTGAAAGAATACCAAATATGATTCATCGGAATCGAATACACTTGTCTTTAGTGGGGAAAATAACTGATTTTTCCCCCTCAAATTCGGGAACATTTCTATAGAGTTCTTTTCTACATAAATTGTTTCTTCCACCAGGCAACTTCGGAAGCGTGCATTTCAAGGACAACAGGTGTTGTCGGACCAGCTTGCCTAACATTATTCATTACATAATACTTTTTATCTCTTGCTGTTTCTTTCGTGACAGCACGTGGTTTAGACTCTCCATTTTTATTTGTTCTTCAACAGAGAAGTCAATAGTTACGTAAGACTCAAATGGCAGGATTTTGAAGTTTTAAAAAAGGGAATACAAAAAGAAGAAGTAGAATTTCCGACAATGATTTCATTTGAAAACTTGTTATTTTGTCGGCTCGATGGTTATCGCCTCTTAATTAATATTTTTTTAGACATTATATAAGTGGGTTATTTTATTTTTTAAAAAGAAATTTTAAGAGTGTTATACGACACCTTGCACAATGCTAATAATATTTTTCTTTCAAAATGAAACGTGTCAACGTCATTTTTATTAATTCGGTTAAAAGGTTCTAAAAGAAAAAAAAAATATTTTATGTACTTTTCTTATGATTATTTTTTGATAAGTTCTTTGGTGTTATATTTCAACCTAATTTACAAAGCAAGCGGCTTTTACAACCTAGAGTTGAAAAAGATGTGACGGCTGCATATTAAAATATCTTTCGTTAAACATGAGAGGGTAATTAATGTGACGCTACAGTCACAAGATTAAGTATCTACGCATGTCATTTAAATGTGGAATGAATGCTGAATTGTATAATCCAATGGGTGCGTAACTTGTCACGCGTCGGGTGGAGATTTCTTAAAATTGCTGAATATTTATTAAGTAGAAAAATATATCACTGTAATAACTGGTTGTTTCAATGTAAAATAAAGAAAATTTATGTTGTAAACAAAGAAGTTTTTAAAATCTTGCGCCATCATGAATCTTACAGATTCACTATAATAATGTCAATGAAGCTGTTCTTACATTATGCAGTATAGCTGTGTTTCCGTAAACTTAAAAATGTTTTCTGAAACCTCCATGCAAATATTAATTAAATAATTTTAAGAAAATGAAAAATAATCTATCAGTTATGTCAATTAATTGCAACTAAACAATATGTATACAAATTTAATATCTGATAATTAGATCAAGCTATATTATTTAATAAATTTATAATGCCGACTGGAAACGCTATTGCTGCCGGTTCGCGCTACATTCGGCCGGTCCGCTAAAAATTGGCGACAAAATATTTTTTGGCGAAAACTAATTTTAACGGAAACATAATGATACGGTTTGTTGCCCTTTTACATTGTGATCAGACCGCCAGTTCTCATACATACACATCAAAATGCAGGCTTTCTGGCACAGAGGTAGCGCTTCTTCGTCGTGTTTTAGGAGTCCCGGTTCTGGCATGGTTGTTTTTCTGGTGAGCTATCTGTAAGATGAGCAACTGTGCCCCTGTAAAAAGGAGCTGTGCAAGCAAATGTGGTGAATGTGTAGCTAAGTCGTACTCTTGGCCTTAGTTGGCGCTACTTCAAAAACCAAAAAAATGCTTCTTTCGGCTTAAATCTGCTGCTGTATCAGCAGAGAGCTTGTCCATGGCAAGTGCCATAAGTAATAACAACAACAGCACATATTAAAATTTCCACGCGCACGAAGTCGCGGGTAAAAGCTAGTACATAATAAGATAAATTAGGGTTACTTTTATAATGTTAAAAAGCACAAATGATTTGAAGGTAAATAGGAAACTATATTAAAGACATTAACTAAAATTTATGAATTAATAAATAAAAGTTTAAAAAAATTCATACGAATTTCGCAAATAATCGAATCAAAATCGTATTTTATATTTTAAGAATTATTCATCGGTTCAAACAGTAAGCTTTCCAATAACTGAATTTCCCATCCCAATAATTGTTTTGGAGCGAATCTTCTTTTTTTTTACCACTTTTAGTATTCATTGAAGTCATTCGATGAGTTGACTTTTAAAAAAATGCAGAGGTTCTTATTGGCAAGTGCAAGAAAGGGTTTATATGTTCCGATTTCAAGAAATTTGACGAATAAATAGTTATTTGGGTAATAGATCCATTGGAAGCTCAAGCTTTAAATTCTTGAAAAATACTATACTTAGACTATTATTATTGCCATTTGTATTATAGTTTTTAGTTTTAGTTTAGTTTAGTTACCTTAAAGTCTCGTTGTAAAACAACGCAAGGGCTATTTTGGGGCGGAACTCGTAATTTCGAACTACGGTCAGATGACGACGACGTCAACTGAGTTGGCACCCACTCTTCACTCCACACCATACCAGCGAGAGGACGTTTGGCCCAACAGATTTAATGTGCAACAGACCCCCTTTACACGGTGGTTCTTCGGCGGAATTGGGTATCGAATCTGAAACCCTACAACTCACATCGCCAGACTTTATAACCAGGCCACCAAAGCCTTATAATTTTGCTATGAAGACGCAATTATTGTATTGAGAAATGGAGTTATGATTAATAGATACATTTGGGCTAAATAATATAATTTTACAAATGTTTGGTTCCGTTATAAAACTAAAATAGTCTTTTGTTCATTATTTAGTCATCAAAACAAAATTGTAAATGCATGAAAAATTGATAGAAGCATATTTAAATAAAGCATTGCAGTTCCGTCAACTTATCCGTTTATAAAATTCATGATACGTTAAAAATTGAAATAACTAAGGAAAACTAACAAAATAAAAAGAAACTAGCTAAATAAAAAAGTAAAAAAAACTACTCAGGATAGAAAACTGATCATTATCGTGTAATAAAGCAAAAATAAATTAAAAAAACAAACGATTAATCAAAACAGCAATTGTGAGAAGTGATTAAATATTTTCCTTTTAAACAAACAAAAATGAAATGCTATTGGATGTTATTAAGGATTATAAGAACGAAATATAGGTTCTTTTTACATTATTATTACACTTTCCTTGCAAAATTAGTTCCGTTTTCAATTGTTCTGATAAACAAAGTTCAAATTGCGAAGGACAAAATGGAATGAAATAATGTGTGGAAAAATTGTTTGCACAGGCATTCGAAGCTCATCATCCTTCGTTTTTTGTATATGAATCATTATTGTCATCACAGGCAAAGGACAGATTCAGAATAATAAATCACTTCAACTCAAGTTATGTAACCGGCAATTTCTTCCTTTTGTGTGTGCATATCTCATTTCATTAAATCTGAAGAACATTGCCCCCGATGATAATCGAATTATATCGACACTCAACTTAATCGATTTTTCTTCAAATACGATTAATTCTTTACGGAGATCCAAATCAATCCGCAAAAATTTGTATTATTACAAATATCAAATAAATTACAGGCAACATTAATATTTTATTTTCATATTATAAAAATATTTTTAAATGGCATAATCATGTATATATCTTTAATTTATACATAAATATTTTATTTGCTTTTATCGAAAATGCAATTTTTGATACTCCAGACTTTTCAGATCCTATACTATTATAAAGAAATTTTTACCTATAAAAAGTTGTAAAATTTTGACGATTTCTTAAAAAAAAATTCATGACTTATAAACAATAGCTTTCGTTGGTTTGATTCAACGATTTTTAAATCGTTTACATTGTTTCAAAAAGAAATCGCGTGATTTTCATTCATTGTTGAATGCAAAGGAAAAAAAGATTCATGTAATTTACATGAGAAATCAAAAGCAAATCACACGCAAAGTCCAGAGTTCAATTTGAAACGGAATTTTCAGGTTCTTAAATTTTTAATACCTCTACAATATCATGGAAATTGATTTTATTGGAAAATTCCATGTACCCAATAAGGGAACAATTACAAATTTATTAAAATGACACTGCATTAATGTCTAGCAAATTTTGGTTTTTAAAAAAGCTTTATAACAGAAATAATGAATAAAAATTTAAATAATACTAAATTGAACCAATATTCACTGTCAACAGGCTATTTTCTAAAGACGACTAGTAAATTATAAAAAGCAGGCATCGTTTTTCTGTATGCAATTTCTTTTACATGACTTTCGTTTTTGGAAATTTTTCTGAGACCTTTCCATGCTGATAATTCATTCAATATAGTCTCTTCCATTTTTAGCATCACAATAGAATAAAAAGAGAGATTGTATAATAAATACAATTTATTCAAAGATATTGATAATTGATACAACTCATTTAGTTAATAAATACGAATCAATTCATTATCAAATTATGCTTTGATCTATGAAAGCAGCTATAAATTAAATTCATTTGATAAATTATTTTGATAAATGGCTACTATCTTTGCTACATGCTTTTTCATACCCTGCGCAAACCGCCACGGAACATAGTAATAGAGTTATTTCATCGTTATGGAAAATAATATATTTCTAAGTGTACTTTTTCTTTCTTACTTTTAATTTTTTTATCCACATCAGATACGAACAAGCATTTTCACGCTTGCAAATGATATCTCTTTTAAAAGGATTGAGATGATAATTTCAGGCTAATTTATTGAAATAAATATTCAGTGGTCATTTCATCAATAAAATATCAGTTACATTTAGTGACGACTCTAAGCTGCACCCAGAAGTTCTTTTCATTGGGAATAATTATAAATAATTCAAGCAATAAATAACAGCAATGTCAAAATTAATTGATTAAGCCAAATTATTGTCATAAACTGTTTTCGTAGCCAATAGTGCGAAAAAAAATCGCCAGCAGTGTAATGAAATTAAACTGCATCCAATATATAATGTTAATTGAGAATAATGATTCATAATGTGAGCAATAAAAAAACTCAATATTAAAAGTAATTTCCTCAGAAATCATATATTGAAATAACCTTGCAGCCATTAATGTGAGCAAGTAATATAAAAAAAACATTTTTAAACCAATTTCTACTTACATTAACAAAGAAATTTTTTATTTTAGTTACTTTTTATTAAAAACTTACAACTGTTGTTGTTGTCTCGTGTTCTATTTTACAGCGTAAGGAGGGATGCTGTAGCTTCAGAGGATATGTATTCCTGAACACCCGAAGGCAGAAGTCCGACTTCTAGCTCACACACGTCCCAAACCCTTTTTACGGAGCGTACTTCATTCATTCATTAATAGATCGTAATTTAGATCTGGAGTAGCAAACAATCACTTCTGACCCAGTATCTATAAAGGTATTACTCTCGACATGGAGACATTTGTGACCGCGATAGATTTAATACATACTCACAGTCTTCGGTTGGTGGGTTTGAACTCGCAGGACAAGGAATGCGAATCCAAACCCCTACCAACTAGGCTATTCCGGCCAAATAATTACACATAAAAAAATTACATTAGCGTTGAATTTTTAACGTCAATTGAGGATTCATCCCAAATGAGACAGCGGAAAATATCTGAATTTTCTACGTCAGTTGGGGTAACGCAATACAGATTAGAATTTTTTTAATTTTCTTTATTCTGTATTATTTTAATTCGAAAGTACATCAAAATGAATCCGAAAAATCGATTAACTAACAGTGTTTAATTTTAAATGCATCAAACATTATGAAAATAAACAATCATTTAAAATAATCGGCCGACAACATATTAAGCCCCATTGGAGTGAGGAAAAAACAAACTTAATTCTTTAACTATTCGATGGAGGGGAAATGAATATTTTTGACTAGAAAGTTAGTTTTTAATTAATTAATAAAAAATTAATGAATTAATATTTGAAAAAATTGCATTAACATCAAATGTCATCCGCTACAAATTTTTTAAAAATTATTTGAACTTGAGTGGATTAATAAAAAGCATTTTATTAACGATTGAAAATTTTCTTTAATAGGATATGTTTCGTTCTTTAATTTTTATTTAGAAGCAATTTAAAAGAATTATAACCTTTCTCTAAATGAATCATTAAAACAAAGTCATTTAATTTTCCCTTCTTTAGATTTCATGTGTATTTCTCAAATTTTTTATGACTTTCCTCAACGACTGGGATGGTCTTCTAGACATGAAGTCGATATTTTTACTTTCCTTTGCAATCTTTATATACAGCTATAAAACATGTATTAAAAATGGCATGTCACTCTAGTGTTTGAACAGCAGCAGGTTTCAAGTACGTATGATAATTTAATCACATAAGCTTCATAAAAATATGCGTAAAGAATTATCATGTTAAACTCAAAGGACGAACTCCATTTCTATAAATAACCAAAGGACAACAAACTCTGCCAATACAATCTCGCCACCATTTTTTTTGTCAAATTTTTTATCTGGGTAATCTTTTGAAAACCAGAAGCAAACGGTGCGAATTGGCAAACTGTTTTTTTTTTTTTTGGACTTTAAATTTGTGGACTCCGCCGTGCGATTTCGTTTCTGGATTTCACGATTTCTTTCTTTGGAATTTTCGCAAACGCGTGGAACATAATAACAACGCCGAAAAAAAAATATGAAATCGAATTCCGGGAGAAAAAGATAGTCGTTATCTTTTTAGCTTAAATGAAGTAGATTTTTAGAACTTTCAATCCGAGTCGCTCTACTTATATTGAAAGAAACAATATCAATTAAGACATCAAGTCGAAAATCGACGTTATCTCAGTTAATCTAGATCGTCTGCTAAATTCATTCTTCAAACAGAATTGAATTAATTTGTAAGATTTCAAGTAGATTCAAAGTTACAGTTATACGAAACATTGTTAAGTGTAATTATTTTAGGGTTAATTCGTACATCTTAATATATATATTTTTTAATTTTACTTTTAATTATTACAGTAATAAAGTTCATTCGAAATGTATATTAATACTGACATAATAATATGCAATTAATTTAAAACTAAAACAATATAAAATATTGAGGCAAAATTTATTTAAATATACTTTAAAAATTTATTACAATTAAAGGAACTATTACAGGGAAATTTAATTTGTATCATTTCAAAGTAATTGTTTTAATTTTAAAAGGTTTTAATAATTGTTTTGATGCGATAGCATGTTTGTTGCGTTTGAGGGAAAACGTTAACATTCCGATTAATTTTTAATCAAAAATTTAATTAAAAATTAATTTTCAAAATTTTTAATGAGCAGTTTTTATTCAAGAAGTAAAGATTTTGAAACGTTCTAAGAGACAATGTAATTAATAGATAGTATGCATTTTCGAATTATTATCTATATTATTATTGTAATGTTAAAATATAAGAGAATTATTTTATTATTTTAACATTACAATAATCTATATTATTATTGTAATGTTAAAATATAAGAGAATTATTTTTTCAAAATTGAATTTTTAAAAATTAACTGATGCGAATAATATTTTTAAAAAAATTTAGCAAAATGAATTATTTATAAATAAAATATTTTAAAAGGACATTTTTATTATTAGAAAATAAATATTAACATTAGCTAAAAATTAACAAAAATAGAAATAATAAAAATAGCTTGTGAATAATTTTCTCCGAATGAACTCTTATTATTTTCATTATGACTATATTTCATCATCGTATTGTATCCAGCGCCTAACGATTTTACGATTTTGTTTTGGTATTTATATTTTGAATTGTCTTTTTTTTTCGTTTGCATTTCAGTGCTCCAATAAAATAGTGTTTAAAATAAGTTTATTTTCTATACCTTATCCTTCAATTTATTTAATTTTGAATATTATCATTATTAAGGAATTTTGCAAATGGTTTTTCACATATTTATATCAAATGATATCTATCAGAGGGGATTAAAATTTAGTTTAATTTTATCGGCGGGCTGTTAATTGATAGTTGAAATGATTAAAGTATTGTTTTGTCATCAGAAACATAGTCACACAAATTTCAAAACTCGAACAAATCAAAAAGTGAAAGAAAATTCGATCACAAAATTGCATCTGTAAAAATACTTAACAAGACAAAATTTAAAAAAAAATCATGAAAATGAAATATTTTATTCAAAAGAAAAATTGGGTATTACTGAAAGAGAAGCATTTATAGAATTTGTCTGTATTTGTGAGGACAATAATTCGAAAATGGAATTCATTTGGTAGATAAAATTTGAAGCTTGGTTTAATTGGCAGACTTGATCAAATTTAGGAACAAATATGGCATAGAAAAGACATTTTCCTGAATATCACATTTATTTTCTCGTTTTCCAAAAACAATTTCAGCATATCCGCGAACCATTTCATATGTACTTTTATCTTGAAGTTGATTGAAAAACTGGCATTATATCATATTATTTCTATCATCAAGTTTTAAATTCTTTCCTAAATATATATTATGCACATTTTAAATTTACTTCACTTTTTTTACATGCCCATAACTACTTAGTCCACTCAAAACATTAAACATATTTATTCATTTGAGATATAGTGGTTGTAACTAAAGCAAAAGTTTAGAAAAATTGCAAGTGGCAGAGCAAAAATAACACATCAAATAAGCGTCATGGAACACAATTCCTTTAGATTTTAATGTGGTGCAAGGTAGTTTTTTTATAGCAAATTCTCATTTTACTGCCAGAAAACGAACAACAAAAGATCATTTTAAATGAAATAAAGCCTCTTTGAATCAGTCACTATTTAAAAAAGCATTCTTTTTCAAATTATAGCATGCTTTACTTATTGGAATACAGAAATAATTCTTTTAAATTTGAAAATGAACAGAATTTCTCCTAAAACCGTTGATAGAATTTGAACCTCTCGAATCTCATGTCGCATTAGCACAAAACAATGAAGCGTTTATAAAATGTCTTTTCACTGTCACCAAAAAAATTCTGACAATTTTTTTAACTAAAAAAGATAGATTGTATCAGCAGACAATAAATCATTTCATCCTTAGAGACAATACTTTTTGTTCGGTTGATGCCGTGCTCATTTTTAGTTGATCGTATGATAAATTTTGCTAGAACAAGATAAAAATGTTCTTTTAGAGATTAAATCATTTGGTTCTAGTATGCGATTTTATCTTCTGTTTCGTGTTAAATTTTCGAGATATTTGTGATAAATAATATTTTAATAATACATGAAGTAATATAATTGATAAAACAATAATATTATTCTTGGAGGGAAATTGTACATAAAAATGAATGAGAACTAGCTTCATCCGGTTTCTAAAAAACAATTTTATATTATCGTCTGCTATATCATTTTGTCTTGTAATGAACATGTTTTATATGCAAAATCTACTCAATCATTTTGAATTTTAATTTTAAATATTGTAAAGGAATCCGAAATGAAATTTTTTTAAATATTTGCTTTATTGATTCAAAGCGAGGTTTTGAATTTTAAATAAAAGTATCAATTTAGAAATTTCTCATTGCATCTAATATTTACATAAGAAGAGAACATTTTAATTCATTTCTGGGTATTTAAAAGTTAAGAGCAACACCATTTGCATTTTTCTTATTTCCCTTATTCATCACTTTTTGACATTCTTTGATGAAGACAAAAATTTTATTCTTTATTATTAATAATTGTACATTTTATCATTAATAATTATTTATTGTATGCAATGTTTTTTTGTATTTCACTGCAATTTTAAATACTTTAGCCTCTTTCTCTTCCTTAACCCTTTAAATATATTTAGAATATTTTTTTTTCTTTTGCAGCTGCATGAATATTTTGCCCAACTAAAGAAAAGAAGAAAAAAATTCTAAATTATTCTACAAAAAAGGGAGAAAAGTCTAGGTAAACACCTTATTACGTGAATGAATAATTTAAAGTATATGGTTTACTAGATTGAACTGTCTTATCTTCAAAACTCGGTCTCCTAAGCTTTTAAGATAGCATAAATGTAACAAGTTCTTATTTTTAGAGTTTTATGACTTTTGAACCCTTATTTGATGAAATATACTAGAAATTTCATAATTATGAACTTTTCCCTTCTGTTATCGTACAAGTACAGTATTTCATTGTAGTTTTCTATTATAGCACTTTTTTCATCTGTATCTTATTTTTCCTCTTTTGAACTTGTCAAAATGGCAAAGGCAAATTATTAAAAATAAAATTCTAAGGATTACCATACAGTTAAAATAGCTTTTTATAATCTTTTTTAAATAAGTAACATAAATATTCTTCAACGAAGAGCATAGGTTTAAAAGAAAAATTATAATATCGTATAAACATAAAGGAATCATTCAGAACTAAGTATTAAGAAAATAATTTTTATTTAAAATTTTGTGAAGTTTGAAATTGTAATTGATTAAGATCAGTACCGAACATTAACGATTTTATGAGAATTTTAAATTATAAATTCATTTCAGAGCTTATAAAATCTCAATGAAATAATACTTTACGCTTAAGAATAGCAATTAACCCGAAGTTTAGTTTAAATTTTATCGAGAATTAATAAATAAAAATTGATAATCATTTGAAATATTTTCACGAGAAATCAAAAAGTCATTCCATGTATATAAAATGAAATTGATATGTATGTTGGGATCGATAATGATTTTAAAAAATCCATATATAATCAGAGCAAGATAGCATTACAAAATAAAAGTACTAATAAAAATGTGAAATGCTATAGTTTTTTTGGGAATGGCGTTTTTGATGTCTCAAAAATCTAGTCAAACGTAAAGATCTAAGAAAGTTATCATTTAAAAGAAGAAGTGCCTCACAAAGTGTTAAATATTAGACAAAATTACTAATTCAAAATATTTGAATATAGATTAGAAATTAGAACGCCATTTTTTATTTTTTATATAATTGAAAATATCTAAGGAATCATAAGGATTATGTTATAAAGACCAACCAAAATGTTCTAAAACATTTCAGATAATGTATTAATCATCATTTCTTATAACTATGATTTAACAATTCGAAATCCAAAGATTAAAATTTATTTTGAAAAACTTTGTCCACATATAAACATGAAATTTGTGATTTTATTACTATTTCTTATTAAGTTTATACAAATGCAATAACAAATTGTCTTGCTATAAATAAACTTTTCTAAACCTAAGAAAGGTCTAAGTAAATTGTGTTGCAATTTGTTTGATGATTTGTATTGATTAAAAAGCTTTATTTTTGTATTTTTAAGTTGTTATTTTTTTATTTGAATTAATCTATCCTGACAAACGAAAAAAATCATTTGACTTTCAAAAAAATAACAATTGGTTTAATGATTTGTATAGATTGAAAAGTTTTATTTTTGTATTTTTATATTGTTATTTTTTATTTGAATTTATCCATCCTGACAAACGAAAAAAATCGTTTGGCTTTAAAAAAAGTAACAATTGGTCTGATGATTTGTATAGATTAAAAAGCTTTATTTTTGTATTTTTATGTTGTTATTTTTTATTTTAATTCATCTATCCTGACAAATGAAAAAAAATCGTTTGGCTTTTTAAAAAAGTAGCAATCTATGACATATTGCTACATTTTATTCCTTCTTAAAAAATTTCCGTATTTCGCACAACTAAACCCATTCATTAGTTTTCAAAACTTATAAAGTTGTTTGAATATTGAACTATTCGAGTTCCAAAATAACTTCTTTTCTTCGTCGTTAAATGGGTCTAACGAAATATAAAATATCAAAAAAGGTGAAGGAAAAACAGCTTGAGGAAGTCATCGGTTACGTAGTAACACACAAACGTTTTGATATTTTTAATCTGCTCGCTGATAATGACGTGTTTGCATATGAATAGCGTCTAAAGAGTCACGGAATGTTCAGATTTTAACCTTTGGATAGAAATAGGAAGATAAAAATGCACGGTGAAAGAAAAGTGTAAAAAAATCATTATCGTGTCTGAGTTGATGAGTAATAACCACTCTTTGAATTGTATATGAAACGGCTTTTCAAGCAAATTTCTTTTTATTTATAAAGTGTCCATAAGTTTGAATAAGTCACATTATCTACATTGTTTAGAAATTTCTGCAATGCATAAAATTCGTTTGTCTTCTTCACAATAAAAACTGAATATATTCTACCTCATCAATATATTTTACCAAAAATTTGATACACTTACTACCTTAATTATAAAAGATAATATTTTGAAATATGAAACTTTATAAAAATGGTTGGATATGGATTTTCATGCAAAAATTAATAAGAACTTGATGTCTATCTTTTTTTGTGTGTGTGTTATTTCCATTTTATTTCTATAGCAACCACAGGATACTTCGCTCAAAAATTCTGATTAATTGGATAATAAAGTAGGTTTTATGTTAAGAATTTTCGGAAATGTAATACTTGCACCAATGTCTAAAAAAGATAAAAAGATAAAATAAAATAAAATTTATAATTAAAAAAATTAAAAATAAAACCAAATCCTATTAGTTTATAATTTTTTTAAAGTGCTCTTAAATATTTTAAAATATTCTGCGGTTATTACGAAAACTTTCTATAAAATTTAGCGAACCTTTCTTATACAGGACATGAATTTCCCATGTTATATATATTTATAAAGCAAACTATGTGGAAAATTGTTATTCATTTTTTAGTTTATTTTCGCTTAAATAAACACGAATAAAGTATAAAAATAAGAACTTTTGCAAGATAACAACAATTCTTTAAAGATTATTCTGATAATATTCTTTGATAAATAGTGTCAAAAATCGTTGATGTAGTTTCAAGGCTGTTATACAGAATGATTCTTAATTCTTATATTTCAAACAAATTTATTCCGTTGTGAATTAAATAAAAAAGTATTATTAAAAATGCCATTTCATCAGTACTAAAAGTAAAATTTATTTTAGTTATTGAATACATTTTAATTTTTAATTTATAATTCATTACTATAATTTTTTCGGAATTCGAAAAAAAATTCGCATTCACTACTTATTCTTGCAACTAGTAATGAACTGAAAACTTAATAAAATCAATCCATTCACCTATAATTAAGTTCTGAAAATATCTAAAATTTAGTATTTTATTTGTGAATTAAATAAATTCAGTATTTAAAATTTCAGAATTACCTGAAAATCTGAGAAATTTTTAACACATATGAAACAAGTCGAGTTAAGAAAAAGGTGTAAATATCTAATAAAAATACTTTTTAAAAACTTTTGTTGTCACAATTCTAAGATTATAATTACAATCAAGATTTTTATACTACTATTAGAGGAATTTTTTTTATCAAATTATCTATTACCAGACTACATTGGCATGGAATTTGATGAAATTATTCGATTAACTGATTTTTCTAAAAATCTTTAAGAGTTGTATTGTTATGAAGAACTCGTAACTGTAAAGAATTTGACAATTTTAGGTCATCAAGAAGTAAGTGAATAATTGATTTAAAAATTCGATTGATAGAAACATAATGCAGGTATGAACCATCAGCCGAAAACTCTCCGTGTATGTGGTGGATGGCCCTAGTTAAATCAGTTATGATTACAATTTCCTCCATGTCAAGAGTAATGTCACTGGGGTTACAGGGTCAGAGGTAATCGTTCTCTGTTCTGGGTCTAAATTGCAATCGGTGAATGAATGAAGGAAATGCATGAATGAAATCTGCCCTGTAAAAAGGGTTTGTGACGTGTATGAGCTAAACGTAAGCTGTCCTCGGATGCTCAGGGTCCATACGCTCAGAAACTATTTCCCTTGGGAGCACCTCGTAAATTGAGGATGAGATGCTCCTGGTATGTTGGTTGGATCTCGCCAACCCAGTGGGTACTCTAACAGGTGGGGATTAGACTCCTCCCATTGATGACGGGACGTACTACCTTCGGGGAGTGTTGCACCGTGGCCGGTGATGGCCGTTAGGACTCAACCACAGTTCCCGCTAATTGCTGTAGAGGCGGTGAGAATCATTCAGTTCCTATGGTTAATCCCTATGCCTTCGAGGTGGGTCGGAGAGTCTATCTATGACTTACCCTCAGAAACTACTGCACCCCATCCTCCGTTGTCAAACGGAACACGAGAACAGCAACAATAGAAACATAAAACAACTTCAGAATTTGTAAAAGTATGGAATTGAGAAAAAAGACAATTATTACTTGCAAATGATAAAGAACTTCACAGAATCTCATTAAAAGGTTAATCAAAATTAATATTAGTTTATTGCCAGAAATTGATTTTTTTTCAGTATTTTTCTATTCTAGACTAATCTCCTTTATCAATCTATTAGTTTTCTGGGATTGTTGATAGCGTTTGTTTTCAAATAAATCCCTTATCCATATATTATGTTCATTACTCACTCTATAACATGTTTTTAAGCATGAAATTATGATATGAAAGCTTTATAATTTTAATATCCTTTTACTTATTTCTGATGGGAACCCTCCTAATAGAGTCATGTCCCATGACGTCATAATGCTGTTAAAAACATAATTGCCTGGGTAGCCTATCTTTTGGCTTTCACGGTGCTATAACTACACTTTCTCACTCCTCATGAAAACATATAAATGCTGAGAAAATCTTTTTTTTTTCCTTTACTTTTCAACGATAGAAGAAAATCATGAGATTATGTAATGAAATCGGCTTCAGTTTTAAGCCAACTACTAAATCTTTTTTCCTTTCAAAAATTAAAACAAAAATTCAGAAAAATTGAGTTAAATTAAACCAATACCATAAAAAACAATTAAAAATTACCCTCAGAAGCTACTACACCCCTCCTTCCGTTGTAAAGTGGAATTCGAGAACAACAATAACAATTAAAAATAAAAGCGGTACAGAACACTTTTTTAACTAAATTTTTGAGAGTTATCTCAGAAAATAGCCAAAATAATGTTATTTTTTAAAAAAATTATTGAAATTCTAATTAATTGAAATTCTAATCAAGAAATTTAAAAAGAACTTCTCCTGATGATGATAATCAAAATATTATTATAATGTTCAAATGTTTTAATGATCAAGATATTATCCTGCACTTCAACGTTTATTTCAGATGCTATTGATTTAAGTTTACGGTCTGATATCTAATTCACCAATGCACACATTCTCACTTATTATTAGTGAAGTTGGAGATAAAATCTAATTCTTACTAAATCTTATCTCATTCATTATCAGTAGATATTTGAGATAAATAAAATTTGGATAACAAGCATGCCAACTTATTTACAATTTTTTAACGAATTTTTTTTAAAAATGAATTAATTGACCTATTAAAAATGTAATCATAATGAAATCGTAATGAAGACATTTAAATGCCTCAAGTTTATACATTTTTTTTGGTATATATATTTTAAAATTCTTCATAAAGATATTTAAATGTTGCAAGTTTATGCACTTCTTTGATGTATTTATATATTTAAATTCTTAATAAAGACATTAAAATGTCGCAAGTTTATACATTTCTTTGATATGTATTTAAATTCTTAATAAAGGCATTTAAATGTTGCAAGTTTATACATATCTTTAATCTAATCTTTGAAAAAATCAAGCTGGATAAACTATTGTGGAAAAAATGTAGACATTCTGAATTTCAACAAGCGAATAAGATAATACGCTTTGATTTGACATATATTGGAAGCATTTTGTTTCGTTCGAAAAACAAAACGTTGTTCCACATTAGGATAGGGATATCACGAGAAACACTTAATCAGGTTTTGACCTTGAAAAAAGAATATTCGAGCCATCTTCTTCAACGATTTCAAGCTAATTAAAATCCAGAGCTGACCCATTTGAATTTTAATGAAGAGGATTAACTATACAAACATTTAAAAACACTACCTGGGTCATTAATTACTACCTTTTTTGTATTAAAAGTTTTCCATGGGAAATTAATAATTTTGATTTTCATTGTTGTACTTTTGAATATCAATGCAGCCTCGTTTAACGAGCCTAATTTGTTTTCGAATCTTACTTATAATGCGAAACACTCGTTAAGCGAAACCATTTTATTTTTTCCATGGGAATCAATCAATGTTTAATAGAACAAAGCATTCCATTACGAAAACAATACTCAAGCAAATTTATGATAACGTAATTTATTATTTATAATGCGCACTTCTTTTATAAGAAAATAATCTGAATACTTTTATCTTTGATTGCGCTTCAAAACTTAGTGATGGGAAACACAGCATTATCATTAAATGAAATTGTAGCCCACATAATTATTGCCCTATAACCATTATACTTCTCATCATGCAATGCAATAATTACCCACGTTCTCAGTAATTCCTTTATTTCAATGTAAAGTTGTTCCCTGTTTTCATCTATTATTACTTCCTCTCCTGACCCATTCTCCTCCGCAGCTTTTTGCTGTGCCACAGAATACCTTTCTATAAACTCTTTGGTAGTTCTCTGTCATTAGTTCATAGATGATATTGCTATCTACCTATGGCCATATAATTTTGGCCGTTGATACAATCTTGTTCGATTTCAGTTCCACAAACACCTGTTCAAATTCCCTTGCAGTAGCATTTGACAACGCTATCCGAACAAATCTTCTAGATATATGGTGTCATGCTGTCTTTTCCATTTTCATTCAACTTAACCTCATTCGTTAAATGAGTTACTTTTTTACATTTTGGGTTGGCTCGTTTAACGAAGGTGTGATTGTATTATTTTGTGTTTATGAATAACATTGTTATATAGTTTTTAAGTATGAAATTTGAACCAGTTCATGAATGTATTGAACCAATTCAATTATTTGTCGAACCAGTTCATCAATTTATTGAACCAATTCAATAGTTTGTTGAACCAGTTCATCAATTTATTGAACCAATTTAATAATTTGTTGGGTCCAGTTCATTAATTTATTGAACCAATTCTATAATTTGTTGAACCAGTTCATTAGTTTGTTGAACCAGTTCATTAGTTTGTTGAATCAGTTCATCATTTATTGAACCAATTCATTTATTTGATGTGGAATGTGGGAAATTATGAAATCTGGGTGGGAACTTTTTTGAAAATTGCATCAAATTCATATTATGGACGGAGAATGTAAAAATATATTTTTCCAAACGAACGATGAATAAAATTATTTTCAAACACTTTTACTTCAATTTCCTTGTTTTTCATTTCTGTTATGATGCACTAAGATTTTGAAATTTTGCATATTGTGAGCTTTCAATGACAATGCTCCATCATAATATATTTAAAACTTAATTATGAATTAACTCATTGTTCCAGCTTAATTTTTATTGAATAGAAGTTGGAATTAGTAGAGAATTTGGGAAAGTACTGAATTCAAGACACAAATTTGCATTAATGTATTATTAAATAAATACAAAAAGCAATTAATATAAAAATTATAAAAACATTATAAAATGTCAGTGTTTTAATAAATGCGTTATTTAAAACACTTTTATTAAATTTATTTGTTCAGCTTTTAGTGACGAGAAAGAAAGCAAATTGTTAATTTGAACCACTAATTGTTTTAAATTATCGTTTTCACATATACGCTAACACACAAACCAAACAAAAAAACCTATTCTTTGATGAGTTTATTCTTGAATTAATATATTAACCCCCTCCCTGATATGGTCGCGTTTTTGAAATCGCATACACTCATAGTCTTGCTGGCAGAGAGTGAATCTATTAACGGAGTTTTAGAACTTTTGATACACATTTACACCTTTGAAGAAAATTACAATCCGACATTTCTACTTACTAGTTTGTTATGTTTTCGAATCCCCATAAATAGTCGCATGCGTGAATATAAAAAGATTGTTTTGTAGACGGTTTGCGATTAAAAATGTGATAGAAACCTACAATTGTAGAACAAAGAACATATTTTTTTTAAAGAAAAAAGAAAAGAAATCAGATTGTCTTTGATACTTATCGGTTGCTGTCTTTTTAGTGTATGACGTGTGCTAAGAAAATAATCTGCAGATGAGTTCGAATTCGAATAAATTATCATATTTTAGATTCGAATGAATGAAGATTATATCTATCTCCATGGAACAGAAAAATACATTTTTAGAATTATCTCTCTGTGAACACGACAACTAAAAAATACTTTTAACTAGATGTATGAAATTTGGTAAGTGATATTTACACCAAATTTGTAGATATCTATCACAATTTAATTGAAATCCCTTTGCAAGAATATTGACTGCCTTATTTCGAAGAGAAAATAATGCCATAAGTACAAAAGCTAAAGAGCTAGAAAAACAAAACTTTGTGCTCAGTTTTTAATTTTAAAATATGGATACGTAAAAAAATTTGAATAATATGCCACTTGTAGAATTCCATTTCCGCATGTATTTAAACATAATAACTGATGATGATGTTGTGTCCGCTTTGCCAAAGAATGAGGAGTGCAGTAGCTTCTGAGGGTATAGAGCCCTGACCGAGAGCGGAAGTCTGATTTCCAACTTATATGAGGATGACACGCACACATACTCCCTTGCGCAGCCCCTTTTCACAGGGGGGGCACATTCACATACCTCACAATTAATACATTGAATAACCACCATGCCCTAACCGGGACTCGAACCCGGGACACCCAGATCACAAATTAGACACTCTACCTCTGTGTCAGGACGTAAAAGTTCAAAAACTCGATTACTCAGAATAATGAAATTTGATATGTAACTTTATAATTAAATTTGCATCTTGAATAAAATTCCCATTTTAAGCGAATGAGAAAAAGGATAAATTTTTTTCCAATTTAATACGAAGAAAAAAATTTCATGCGCGTGCTTCAGGAAAAAAGCACTCATAATACTCAGGGCCGTATTCAAGACCTGCATTTTGCACGTGGTAGTAAAGAGATGGTAATATTTTTATTAGATGCTTAGCGAGAAAGATTCTTGCAGACGATTTTATAAATTTATCCAACTCTTTCACAGATAGATAGACCAACATGTTTAAAAGAAGTGGTTGATTTTTTTTTCTCAAAGTAATATAGGATATTAAGTTTCATTATTTTATTGAAAATTAATTTTTGATGACAAAAATGCTTCTATTTGTTAAACGAAAAACGATAACGATCTGTTATAACAAGAATAAAATTCGCAGACTGCAATTGCTGCTTAAAAAGCAGGACATCATTCTTAACTAATCAGGCATATGATTTTTTTTCAATATGGTTTCTAGGTTAATCAAGTTAAAATGGGAAAAGCAAATGAAAAATTGAATATATTCCCTTTTTATTTGCTTCTTCCATATTACCTTATTTAGAAACAAATACACAAGCAGCAGTCAGGACTTTATATTCTTACATTACTTGTTGTTCGATTTAGATTGTTTATAAATGGCAGATAAATGTAGATTCTTAAAACATACAATAACAAAAAAAAGTTAATTTCCGCTTTTGACAGTGAACGTTGCGTGGGAAATCATTAAAAAACATAAGGTAAAACAATTGATAAAAACTGATCACTTTTTTATGCTTCAACCATTTAATATGCGGTTACGTAACCGTTACATAAGTTCCTAAACACATAATTACAATATAGTTGCACAACATCCTGCGCTGGCCAACAACATATTCTATTTTCGTCGATCTCGTTATTGTTCTGACTCTAAACCCAAACGATTATTTTGAGTCAATTTCTCAAAATTCGTATGGAACACTTTAAATGTTTTCTTGTTTGTATTTTGAAATAAAACCAAAAGAGAATCGTTCTGTTAAGAGCACATGGTAGAAAATGATTTTTCATACGCTCAGAGACCTTTTAAACATCAATTAATATGAAAACGAGGCTGTTATACTCCATGCAAGTGAAACGATGGTTTGCCCTTGAATCGGTGATGTAATCGGCATTATAATTTCTTTTTTCTTTTCTTTCTTTTTTCTTTTTCTTTTTCTTTAATCTCGGAGTTGTTTTTCAGGTCACGCTCTTTAGAAATTATGGGTAATTATTTATAAGGAATCAGAAAGTCATTGTATCAAAGCAAGCATGGTTATGTGAACTTTAAATTATCTGTCACAAAATTTTGAACGGTCGATGAATTTTTTTTATATAAATAGTATCTTGACTTATTTCTTATCTTAATAACTGTTTTCCAGGATGCGTTTAGCCTTGCGAATAATCGCTGTAACTCAATGAGACAATTTTCACTGCATAGCTGGCATTTGATGTCTGTATTTAAAAATAATAATGACACCCTTTGCACCTACCGTGTGGTGTTTATTATCAAATGCTAGCATGATGTTTTAATTTCTTGTGTTAAAAAAATTATGTTTTAAAAAGTTGACGGAAATTCGACCTTCAGATTTTGATGAACCGTGCCACGCCCAATTCTCCATGTTGCCATCCCCCCCTAGCAGAAAAAAATTGTTTCTGGAATTATGTCTGTCTGCCTGTCCCTGGAATCATAATTACTCGAAAACAAACAAACAAGTAATAGAAAAAGAAAAATTTAAAGTAAATTACTAATTGGGTCAACAAAGAAAATTTTTATTTTGGTTATTTTTTATTAAATAACCCCAATTAACATAAATAATTTATGAGAAACTTACGTCTGGACAAAACAAAATCAAGTCAGTATCCGTTGAAAATAAATCAGAACACACTGCGCATGCGTGAATTTTCAACGTCAATTGAGATAACGCAAATGCGTGAATTTTCTACGCCATATAGGGTAAAGCAATACAGATTAGAAATTTTTAATTATCTTTATTATGTTTCATTTTAATTCAAAAGTACTTCAAAATTAATAATTTTAAATGCCTCAAACGCTAAGAAAATTAACAGAATCGATTGAAATAATTGGCCGAAAACATATTAAGCCTGACCTCATTAGCATGGGAAAGAAAATGAAGTCTTACTCATTTAGAGGAGGGGAAATGAAGATTTTTGGCGGGAAGGTTAGTTTTCAATTAATTAAAAAAAGAATTAACGAAATTAAATATATGGAGAGTGTGAACTGATAGTAGGAATTGGGAAGAACAATTTCTTATTTGGCTTGTACTCCGCAGCCGTAAATCTGCACGAAAGGGTTTCAACAGAAAATGCATCATTTTTCAGAAGGGCGTGAGAAAGTTACTCCGACTATTATACATTAGAATCTGGCAATTCGATACATCATATTATTTTAAAAAAATTTCTTTATATTAAATAAAATTCAAACGAGTTTTAAACTTTCCAGTATTATTATAGAAGTATCTGTCAGATGGGCAGTCACTCTGCCAATTCCAAGGAATCAAAATTGAACAGACTTATGGCATCTGTATACCCACACAGTTCATTGTTTGCAGAAGTAGATTCAACTACTTTGTGTCCCAAGATAATGCCTATTTTGGAACACATCTTTTATTGAGGTGGTTAAAATAGTTTCACATTTCAACACATGTTTAACATGTTAATTATGTTATGCAATTTTTTTTTCATTTCATTCACTTAATATATATGTGTTTGTTTTCATTCCTCTATAACGAATCCAGTCTATTCAGCATCCATGGTATGTACCAATATCATTGATTTAGTTTAGTATAGTTTAGTTTGCTTAGATTAGCGTTCCGTTGTTAAGCAAAGACTAGGACTATTTTGGGACGGACCTCTTAATTTTGAACCGAGATCAGATGACGAGGAGGATGCCTGAGCTAATCTAGATACAAACGAAAAAGATCTAAAGACGAGCTTTCTTTGTAACTATTCACCACAGGCAACTAGATGAGAATATTCGTTCGATTCGATTTCATTATATCTTCATATACATTCGATTCATATACATACATTCATTCGATTATATACTTCGATTCATAGACATACATTCATTCAATTCATAGACATACATTCATTCGATTCATATACATACATTCATTCGATTCACATACATACATTCATTCGATTATATACTTCGATTCATAAACATACATTCATTCGATTCATATACTTCGATTCATATGCATACATTCATATACATTCGATTTCGGATAAATCGTTTATATATAAAACTCATTATTCCTCCGTGGTTGTATAACGTTATCCATTTTAATATTAATTGTGTATTCCCCACGAGGGCACCTCGAATGAGGATGAGTTTCTTCTGGCACGGTGGTTGGATCTCGCCACCCTGGAGAATACACAAATAGGTGGGGGGGGGGGTTATGCTCTGTCCATGGATGACGGGACATACTTCCCACGGGAAAGGTTGTACCGTGGACGGTGATAGTCCTTAGGACTCAACCACAGTTCCCGCTAGTGCTGCTGTTCTGGCCTTCGTTCTGCCTTCGTTCTGGTCGGAGAATCTGGTAGGGCTTATTTTAATTGTGTTTTCTAAATCCTGTTTAGCAAGTACAAGAACCTTTTAAGCGAATAAATGCTCACAAACATTATAGCACCATTAAAAATGTAAATATAGAATTCATTGATCTTCAGAATTTTGTACATTATCGCAAATTAACTCTTATTTGTTTTGTAAACTACATGAATATTCAACATATCCGTCTTCTTCAGTTTTCAGCAATAGAAGAAAAGAATATGCAATCAAATATTTGATGAAACATTGAAAACGATTTGAATTTCGTGGCAACAGTATATACAATCTGTTATAGAAATCAAACATGAAATAAAAAATTTTAAAACTATCAAAATTTTGGAAAAATTTGCACATTTATTAAACAAGTAAAATTCAAAAGACATTTTTTTTTAATTTTGAAACCACACGAAATATATTTTGTGTACAATAATATTTCCAGAAGTTACAACGGAAGAAACTAAAAAATACCATTTAACTTTTAAGTAATTAAAATTCTAATTAAAATTGTGAAAAAACCACTCTTACATTCCAACCTTCCAACATATAGATATATGCCAAATATGGCCGTTATGTACCAAATGGCTTATCTTAAAGCGCGCGCGCACACACACTTTCTATTATTATCATAGATTCTTTAAAAATATCTTCATATGAGAACATGATGCTGTTTTCGTTAAGGGTCAATTAACTGTCAATTAATTGAAGGTAACGAATAAATAAAGCTCGGAATTGCGTAGACAATGAGTGTAAAAGCGATATTCATCAACATCTTTTAATCGTTTTAATCGTAAATTTTTTTTTACCTGATTTTACCTGCATTGCTTTATCATTACTTTTGCTTCTTTGTAAGCAGGTGCATTTTTTATATGTTGACCAGCTTCTACCAGTGTTGCTTTACTATTACGTATGCTTCTTTGATAGCAAATGCATTTTTAAAAGGTTGATGTAGAGCTATGACATTATAGCTGTTATTTTATGTCAAAATCGGTCGAGCTCCAAATCTTTGTTTGCCAACTAGAAAAATTGCTAATGAAAGTTTTAAAAAATTATATATATATATATATATATATATATATATATATATATATATATATATATATATATATATATATATAGAGAGATATAGAGAGAGAGAGAGAGAGAGAGAGAGAGAGAGAGAAGGATCGGGACTGAAAACGGAGTCTCGCGATTCTTTCAAACTGGTTAATGACAAATTAATTAAAGCAAATAATGGTTTAAAAATTAATAATGTTCTCACGTGATAACTTAAAATTTGGGATCGTAGGCTTCATTTCATTTTAATAATGTCAGAACATGATGCAGTTTTTGGAAGGAGGTTTTTTGTATCCACAAAAATCCGTAGGCGAAAAATAAAACTTTTATTATCAGCACAAGCATCTCAAAAAATCGGCTTTTAATAACGTGTTGCCCTCACCTTTACAGAAGCTCTGATTTTTAAAAAAATTAGTTAATTACAATAAATAAAACCTAGAAAAATGTCAGTTTGAACGCGTGATTATATAAAATGGAATAAATAGGAAATGGGGTATTTTTTTTATGATCGTTTGCGGTACTAAAGTGACTCATTCAATGAAACCATTGAAATGAATAAAAATATAATTTAACTTGCACGAGCACGTGGTGCTCGGCCGTTCCAAAAATTATATTCTGAAATGATACATTGAAATATGCAGAGCAGATTTCATTTTAATCTTTATGTTTTTTATTAATTTATATTTATTTTACAACCATATTCTTTATTGTCCCAATTTCTACATAGGAACGTTTCAACTTTATCAATTATAGTTTTGTATGAGTGCGTTATCGTTGCCATAAATAAATTTAAATATTTAAAAAGTAATATAAAATGGTTCAAATCTAATCTAAAGATTATCTCATTACAATGTTCGAAATGGAAAAATCAAAAGAGAGTTTATTTTTAAAAAAATTTAATGCAATTCTATTTCGTGTGTTGATTCATGTCATTCTGACGGACATTAATCATTCCGTGTTCAGGCCCATGACACCGATTTTCAGCTCGGTGTTTCGATTGGGGCAATTTCCTTCAATTTAATTAGAGCGATTCAGACGGAAGTGATGAAAAAATTCAGTTCTCTTAAGCAACGCAATATTATTTTTACTCTCTTGTAAACAAAATAAATAAAAAAAAAGTATGATAATTGGCAAAAAATTTTTTACAAATCTCTAGGTTGCTTAGGTACGAGAAAAATCTTCATTTTTGGTATTATACCTTTCATCTCTGTAGAGAACAAAACTCAAAATTTTTTGAGCAAGAGTGATGGTACATGGATTTAGCACCAAATTTGTAGACCTCTATCAAATTTTGATTGGAAACCCATTTGGTTTAAGTTTCTCTGTCAGGTTGACCGAGAATAAAAGAATTCGCTAGCTTCAAAACAAAAACAACCAAATAAATAAAATTTGTTTACAGTTTTAGCATCGCTAAGATACATTCATATCAAATTTTGAGACAAATCTATTCAAAGGTTAACTATCTGTTGGTCTGTACGTTCACTTGTTTGCAAATTCAGGAATTAAAAATGCATTGGCTTAAGTGAATTAAACTTGGTTTGCTATTTTTTAGGATAATTTTATAAATCTATGCCAAATTTCAGTTTCAGTGGATCGAAAAAAGAGATTCCCAATACATATATTCGATTTTATAGGACGAATATTAATTGCATGCCAGAGATTAACTCCAAAAAAATTATTATATTATACTCTATTATTATTAATTAATTAACTATTACTCTATATATATATATACTATATTATTATTAATAATAATTAATTATTACTATTACTCTCTCTCTCTCTCTCCCTATATATATATATATATATATTATTACATTAAAACCCAATTACTATTATTAATTAACTATTACTATAACTCTATATATCTGCTCTATTATTATTATATTATTTATTACTATTATTAATACTATATTAGTCTATTATCTATTTCGTTATTGCTATTTGCCAATACCAGGCGAGGCTTTATGTGGAAGATGAGGAATAACACTTATTACCGTGTATGCGAGAAAGTTTAGGAGAGATCAAACACCTTGGCAGTCGCTCATATTTAAATTTTCTTTCTGAAGTTATTTGCAATTTCGGGCGTTGTGCAATAAACATATTACATGATTATGTGTGAATTTTAGCATGCCACTCAAAGGTGGCATAATACAAATAGATCAAATTTAATACATGATCATTGCTCCAAATATGTTTGTAATTATCCAATTCTGTGATGAAAACATTTAAAGTATGGATCTTTTGTCTTTGTGTAAGGGTTTAGAATATATTAAAACTATAACTACATATGAAATTATACATTTGTATTTCTCTTAAAAATTGTATATCTAGGTTGAAATAATAGAAATAATGTTCTAAAGTTCTTAAACCAATCGTTTCACAGTAAGACAAAGCTAAACACCAATTTCTTAAATATTTTTGAAGAGATATTTTATAAGAGAAATTCGTGACAAACATTCATTCAATTTTATTGGATGCAAAAATAAACAACATTTATTCGGAATTATCAGAATGAATTTAATGATAATATTAATAATGATAAAATATTCAATTCCAAAAATCCTGTAATAATTCTTATTTGAAAAAATATTTTTCTTAAAACGTGAGTTTTACTCAATTAAGTATAGCTATAAAAATATCATTATCTACAATGCCAATACATTTCAATCGTCGTTCCCCCCCCCCCCCTCCCAGAATAAAGGTTTTTTTTTAAATATATACATTATCCTTTTCCAATATTTAGGACTAATTAAAAAAGGGGAAAGAGCTTTTTTTCAAATCTACTTTTACTAAGCAGATTTTTTAAAGAATTAACTGCTGCAATTACTAAAATTTTTTTATTTATTTAAAATGCTTTATTTTTATTTTACTTATTGCCTAACAGAATTTATTCAATTTAGAATTTAAATTTGTAAAGTTATTTTTAAAATTTGTTCAGTTTACTAACACATCTATTTTATTGAAATACTAAAATGAAATACTACGAGCGGAATTTCTTACAGCTCATTTTGACATACAATTTTTCATCTTCAAAATATAAATTAGAGAGTTCTTTATTTTACTTATAGATGGCGCCATGACTTTATACCTAACGCGTAATTGCCTCAAGCTTATTTTTTTTAAAAACTGATAAAGCGTCTTTATTATTTTTAAAACAAATTTTTTTTATGTTATATGATTCCAAATTCAGCCTAGTAAATTTGAAATAAAAAGTCGCACTATAAGGCCTTTTCACATGTTTCTAATATAGGAATTTATTTTTTTTACATAATTTAGTATCTAAATCCACTAATAGATAGCAGCACCACCGAATAGAAAAAAGGATTTTATTTTTAACGGAGAAATTTTTATTTTAGCTGTCTACAAGATATATACAGAAGATCTATATGTTTAAAAGAATTTTACATAGAAACATGGCCGAAATAAAAGAGAAAAAAAATTAAAACGCTCTTCTGAAAGATTTCATTTTTCTTGATTAGATGAATTTATTGATCTCTATAGCAAATAATCATCCGCGAATTATCTTCTAAAAGAATATAAGAAATAAAGGAGGAAGGGGAGTCTTTTTTTTTCTGTAAATAATGCATTCTCACAAATACTATTTTTGTGAATTAAAGTTGATAAATAATATTACTACAATTAAAAACTAAAACAGTTGATTGCGGACATTAATGTTTGCTTATCAGAGTGTTGAAAAAAATATACGAAAAAATATTTTAAAGAAAAATCAAAGATTTATTTATTGAATATTCTTTTTTAATATCTACTACATGCTGAAAAATAAAAATAAACTAAAATTCAAACTTACAGAATATGCTAACTGATTTAAATACATAAATTCAAAAATTCAAAAAATGATTTTAAAAATTTGCAAAACAAATCAAATCAAATGATTTATCTATTGTTAGTAAAGGGGAAACGAGGATTTCGAATACGTCAAGAATAATGCTTCCGAAAGTTACCTTACCTCAAATTCTTTTTTTTTAATTGTAACTTTTCTTATTATTTTTTCTCTGGCATTATTTTTAATTTTTAAAAATAAATTGGGATTAGTTTATAATAAGTATTTGATCACAAATATAAAGCAGTAAATGAAATATTCATGATTATATGAATAGTTCATACAATCATGTAGCAGCTTTTGAAACTGTAATAATTATAAAATTATTTCTAACAAATCTTTTATAACAGGTATTTCAATAGTGATCTGTAATGATAATTATTTCGTTTGATTTTTTATTTTTAACTGTGAAAAAAAAACATAAATAAAAATTCTAAATTATAATGCAAATAATAATAATAATAACTTCATTGATAACAGTAAAAAAAATCTAGCTTTTTACCTACCATTTACAAATGATAAATCTGTAACATTTATTTTTTACTTCTGTTAAAAAATAGGTCAACGCGTGGATTTCTTACAAGACTGTAAGCAATTATTATTATTATTTTCTAAAACTGGGCTACTGTGCGAAAAAAGAAAGAAAGGAGGGTTTTAAAAAAATCCAAAATTACAAGAATTTGCACGTAAAAATAAATAGTTCACTTCCTATATAATTTGCTATTTCGAAACCAAACGATTCTCTAAAAAAATCTTTAAATATAAAAACCAGTTAAAAAAAATTTTTTTTTTTTTCAGTATAATTCCAGGATACGCATTTTCAGCTATCGAGGAAAACAGTATTAGACCGAAGGTCAAACGAAGAAAAGGCAAAAATGATTCTCTGTTGAATATTAATTATTCTAATAGTTAGAAAACACAGAATCAATGGTTCAGATTTGCCAAAGCTAGGCTGGGAAGCGCGCCAAATGCAACCGTTGACGTCAATTTGACGTCACGCCGAAGCGAACACCCGAATTAATAACTTTCCAGTGACGTCAGTTGTCAACATTTCGCCGTCGCCGTGGAAACGATGGCGTGTCTGTAACAACTCTTGGATCTCTATTGTGTGCGGCCTTGGCATTCATTCGGATGACGATGTTTCGGGGTTGGTTTCGTTTTATTTCTTTTTTGAAAAAAGAAAAAAAAAAAAATGCACTTCCCTCTTCTACAGGGATGTCCCGGATGCTTCACCCCTCTAAAACTGGCGCGAAAAACAGGATAGGCCTGATCATATCCGTCTGGTGCAGCAAAAAGGAACGAAAAAAAAAGAAAAAAAGTAGGGGCCTCCGGAAAGAATGTGCGTCTTTTTTCGCCCCAAAGTGTCTTGGCGCACACGTGCGCACTGTCATTTTTGCGATGCCAAGACAAGATAAATGGTAAAGGCGATTAGCTGTTTTTAAACATTTGTAAAAATTAAAGGAAGTTAGAAGATGCAGGGAAACGAATAAAAATGACTCAATTCGTCTTATTTTGGGCAGTGAGAAATCTGATGTAGAGCAAGAAAAAAAAGTCTTCAAGTGGGGTGGTCTGGAAATCTTTGATCTTTTTTTAAAAATACATTTCGGGTGGTAACAACTCATCAACTAAGAAATAAGCGGCGATGAAAGTTTATAAAAATATGAAAAAAAAAAAGAAGAAGCATTTAAAAACTGAAACAGATATCAAGGACTGATGTTAAAATGCTTTTTTCCTTTTAACGATGCGTTTTAAATCAGCAACATTTGGTGTCTATTTAATATGTTTCGTTTGCAATTAGAACAAGTATGTTTGTCTAGGTTATTTTTTTTTCTCCACAAATTTTCACTGCCTCTTTATACAAAATCTACATTTTAACAGACAGAAGAATAGAGAAAACTAACGATATAAATTAAAACCTCTAGTTCTAAGTATGGTAATATGATACTTAAGCCATTATTATCATGTCAGAACATGATGTTGTTTTGTTGATGAGGTTTTTTGGCGTCAATAAAAATCCATAGGCGAAAAATAAAAGTTTTACTATCCGCATGAGCATTTCAAAAAATCAGCTTTTAATAACG
>JAOUZG010052822.1:820730-863660 GCA_026289955.1 Argiope argentata
TTTAACAATCAATGCGAGACAAAGTTGTTTGGATCGTTTGCAATACTAAAATGACTCATTCAATGCAACAATCAAAATGAATAAAAATATTGTTTAACTTGCACGAGCACTTGGTGCTTGACCGCTCAAGAAATTAAACGACACATTGACCGCTCAAGAAATGGCATGATACATTGGAATATGAATAGCAGATTTCCTTCATTTTAATCTTTAATTGACTATCTAGTTTTCTCTATTGTCATTGCATTAGATGACTAACATTGAATTCAATTACAAAAAGTTATCAGTCAATCGCTATCATGTTAAAATTTAAATATATATTAAGTATTTTCTTTTATGTGTATTAAAAAATTTATCAAAAAATATAGCCAAAGAAAAATTATTAGAACGGAAAAGGAAGACAAATGAAAATGAGAAAGAAAGAAAATGGAAGATATCGATATCGTAACTAAATATCGTTTTCACTGCATCTTTTCAGATTCAAAAAAGGTATCACGAATACTAAAAATATCAATTTCATTGCAATTCATTCATTAATTAAAAGATTAAGTACTTATCATAAATATTCAAAAATTTCATTGCAATTCTTTTGTTAAATCAGTCATTAATTAAAGATTGTTTCCTTTTCATAAATATTCAAAAAAGTCATTGTATTTCTTTTATTAAATCAGTCATTAATTAAAAGATTGTATATTGATTATTATAATGAACGATTAACGATTATCACGAACATTAAAAAATGAATTTTATTTCTATTCTTTCATTAAATCAACCATTAATGAATTGTGTACTTACTGCAAAGAGAATTAAAAAAAAATTGAAGAAGCTGAAAAAAAAAATTGTGACAATATTTGGTTACGAATTTCTTCGAAGTAGGTGACTGCTTGCCTAAGAAAATTGAATCATAGTAAAAAAGATGACGTAGCAAAATTTAGTGGTATTTTGCAATTCCATATCAGAAAAAGAAAAAAAAATTGAATAAAAAAGAGTATTTAAAACCTTATTTTTATTAATTTAATAAACTAAATATGTTACATATTAATTACCATCTCTTGTTTTTAATTCCCATATAAATTATTTCTGAAAATCAATGTTAATGTGCTCCAAAAATAATAATTTCAGTACCATTTGATGAAATACAAGTGTATTTCATCAATACAAGTGTATACAAGTGTAAACAATACAAATACAAGTGTATTTCATCAATGGAAAAGATGAAATACAAATATTTCATCTTTTTTTTTATAAAAATTTCAAAATTATCACATAAAAAAAAGAGTCAAAAAAGAGAAGAAAATCAATATTCCATCATCATAATTGCGAAACAAATGGATCAATAAAAGTGCTTAAAAAAGAAAATATTTCATATTTAAAAATATGTTTTGTTAATCCAACGATGTACGAAATTTTGATGCGTGAAATGCAATTTTGTGTGATCTTCCAACTCAGAACTGAAATATCCAAAGCAATAAATACAACATAAGAAATATCTACACCTTTTAAAATGTTCTATTTAACAAGATGATATTTTGTTCCTCTACTGTTCTAAATATATACATTTAAAAGAAATCTATGAGTATGTTTATTTATTTTGATGATTATTACGTTTTATAATTTAATGTGTTTACCGGAATGCAAATAAAAATTCTTCCGAGCTATACATTTCTGTGTAAACATGTTCTTATTTTCAATTATAATTGAATGAAGGGTTAATTTTTTTCCCTCCTACCATCTAACGATTTTATTTGTAAATCTATAATTAGATCGCAGAATAAGCCCGAAAAGAAAAATCATTTGGCAAGATTACAAAGTCAATGCCTTCAAAGAATCTCAATCTAGAATATATTCGTTTGCCAGAGTTATAATAAGATTAAATGTGTTCTTTTTCATAAATGTAATTTTTTAAAAACTTTTGCAGCATTTAATGCTAATTAATTGCGGTTATATGAATTTAACAAAATTTCTATTGTTATTATTTTCTGTTCTTTTTCAGCAAAATAAACATTTGCTTAGAATGCAAAAAAGCTCACAATTTTTTTAATTTTAATTTTTAATTTTTTTTTCTTTTTCCTTTTTGTGTATCAAACGATTTTCGAAAATGTAAATATATCATATAATTATTTTGACATTAAATTTATCATTCAAACTTCCAAGCGATTGTTTTCTTTTTTATTTCTATGTTTTAACAAAACCACAGAATACAACTGAAAAAAGTCGTTTGCAGCAGAACAAGTCACTGGTTTCAAAGAATTTTAATTGGCAACTTATTGTTCGGAAGAATTTCTTGCTTGTTGCGCTGTTCGCGTTCGGAAAAGTAAGAATAAAAGGGAGAAAAGGAATATATTTTTGCGCGAGAGTCGTCATGCGGTGAGGTGTGTAGGCAGAGGCGTTGTCGTTTGCAGAAAAGCGACGCATCCTCGCTCCTCATGCCAGCTGCCGGAATACAACAGGAAATGCCTCTTCAAGCTCCCAATCGGACTCGGCGCATCCACTCGTCGAGGGGTGGAATACAAAATTTATTCTTTCAATAAAAAGGTGAATGGATTTTTCAGGTGCTATCAGGATAAACGAAGAACTTCCTCCATGATTATCGTTTCGTAAAGGAATTGATATCTTTCAATAGATGCTTCAGAAAATTTTGCATAAATACTATCGTTGTAACTTAAATTAAATTTAGTTTAATTTTAAATTTCATTTAATTACTTTAGTTTAATTTTTAGATAAATTTTAAAATTAGATCCACATTTATTTGCTTTCTACATATTTTAAAATTTAATTAGAGGGAATATAAACAAAACTGTTTTATGCAAACGATTTTTTTTCTCATTTAATGCGTCAAGTATTCATCAATAAATATGTATGGTTTTGCTTCATATGCTTGATAATTTTCATGAGCTCAATACTGTCAGAAATTAGGAAGTTTTATATGTAATAAAATATCCTTTTTTTTTTTGAAATTTGCTCTTATTTTCAATTTTTAACTAAATAATTCTTAAGTGGATACAAGAATAAAATATTTAACACTCATTCAGAAAGCCTCAATGCATTGATTGGGCAATTCTTTATAATTTCCCGCACGTTATTTTCTTTCATTAGTAAGTATTTTTTTAATATTTTAACTTTTTTTAAATACATTTCTCATTAGATTTCTTAAGTATGAAGATCAATACAAAACAAACGAAAATATGCAATGTATCATCATTTGAAATATTTTTCTTTAATAGCATTATTTTTCAATAAAAAGAATGTTCTATTTCGTAAACAATGAAATATAAAGTGGAATTAGCAAGCTTTGTTTACACCTTTTAATTTAATTCTTCGCATTTAATGAAAAAAAAAAAAATAGACACTTCTATTTTCAACATGTAGATTTTAGATTTTTTAGCCTAGGTCTCAGAATTCATGATTAAATATATAGAAGAAGTTATATTGTACCTGTTAAAAAGTAATATAATAATTTAAATTTAGATTAACAAAAATCAACCAAATATTTATATATATATATATATATATATATATATTTTAATTTTTGTGTGAATTAAATTGGTTTTATACTTTACATAATTTTATTTATAAAGTAGACTGCACGATTAATTAATGTATTCATATATTCGTTTTATTAATATTCAAATGTGGCATCTGTTTATTTTCTCACAATATTTTTTTTCTTCAAACATTTACTTGCGGCTGTATTTACTTACATAAATCAAGTTTTATGCGGTTTTTCTTTTTGTTCTGCTTTATCGTTTTCCTTTTTTTTATTGTTTACTTTTGGTAAATATTTCACCCATGCATCTGTTTTTTTTTTTTAATTTTCAATTTTGTTTAGGATCAGGAAATATTTTATTTCCTCGTTTAATTCTGATCATATACAATACCTTTAAAAAATATAGAATTAGAAGTTCTTTTTAGATCCAGTTTAAAAATTCTAAGTTATTAAAAAGAATTCTGCGTGAATTGCTTTTATTTCTAAAAATAAAACCAATATTTTATGAAATCTATGCGTAAATGTTTTTCCTAGACACATCGATAGCCACCGATATCCGAATTATCAAAATATAATCTACTAATGAACAGTTAGAATTGTGAACAAATCTGAGAATGAACACTGGTTCCATTAGCTAAACTGCCTTCTGTAGGCTCCTGTGCAGATGAGAAAGGCGACTGATTAAAAAAGAACATAGGTATGAACTATGAAAATTTTTTGGCAACTATTTACATAGTTTTTTAAAGTAAAATATTGTCGTAATTTTTGTAGTGGTTTTGTCGATTGTAGTCAAAAAATGATGTTGCTGGGTATTGGGTTGTTTATATAAAATGGAGTGCTAAGAAATGAGCTCACGATAAAATATTGCAAAAAGAATTATAGTATTGTTTTTACATCCAAATAAAATTTCGTAAAAAAAAATGCATGTATTTTTATTTGCTTTTTAGGACTTTCAAGAACCCCTGCTTCTTAAAATAGATTTCCAGAAAAATCTATTTTAAATGAATGGCAGTGAAGTATGTTTCTTAATCAATCATCTATTTTATATATGAATATTAAAATAACAAACACGCTTTACCCTTCTAGAATTTCGAGAAAACTTCAGTTTTTTTTTTTTTTTTTTTTTTTTTTTTTTTTTTTTTTTTTTTTTTTGCATTTAGAGCCAAATTTTACATATTCATGTTACTATATTCTTAAAAAGTTAGGTTTGGATTTCTGGAAAAAAAAATTAAAGCATCGTTTATACGAAGGGGGGGAGGGGGAATCACTGACAAACTGAGGAAATTTTTTTCTCTTCGATGTGTTTTAGTTTAAAACTTGATACAGAAATTAAATTCTAGTGATATAACCACAATCTATAAATACCTATCAACTAATTTCCTTGATCAATTATAAGTTTTAGCACGCATGTGGAAAAGAAAAAGGTAGATCTCCTTTGACAATATTCACCCGAAATTCTATAGAAATATGCAAACTTAACGCCACAACCACATGCGAAATCTTCTTCATTCAGAACTTTTCGTTATTGTATTTGCAGTTATAATTCCAAAATTGCATATTTTTAAAGGGAAAATCTTAATTGCAGAAATTCACCAATTATCTCGAGGTCAAATAATTTTACGATTTTATTCTTAAATTTTTTTAATTTTATTAAAAAATTTATTGGTGACATTAAAAATATATGTTTTATTTATATATCTTACTTTTTAAAAAAAAAAAAAAACTTTTTGAACAATAGAACAAGTGTTTAAAAATATCTCTAATCTTTATTTCATCCACTTGTACTAGCATTTATAATCATATTATTTTATAAATGGATTTTGTGTTTATACATTCATTCATTCAAAAGTTGAATAGAAACTTGTCATTAAAAGGTTAATCCTGATCAAGAGGTGTGTGTGCGTGCGTGTATGTTGGTATGCGTTGCGCGGCGTTCTAGAGAACGGACCACCCAATTTTGACATATGTGTACTATGGATAGTGCGAAGCTTGCACAATTGATGTTTCATATTTAAATCTTTAATTTTAATGAATTAAAATTCTACCTAAGTTATATTTGGATAATTTTTTAATAACTCCTGAAAATATTATTGTAAAAGAAAAAACTGTTAAATTTCTTCAAAATGTTACTATTTCAATTTATTAGGCCTGCAAAGCCGGCGTCCTGGTACAGAGGTAAAGCGTCTTCCTCGTTATCTGGGCTTCCCGGGTTCGAGTCCCTGTCAGGGCATGGTTATTCTACTGTGTTCTATCTGTGAGGTGTGTGAATGTTCCACACTGTAAAAAGGACCAGTGCAAACAAATGAGATAAGTGTGTCTCATCTTCATATGAGCTAGAAGTCAGACTTCTGCCTTCGGGTGCTCAGAGGTCTATCCTTCAGAAGCTACTGCACCCCTCCTTCCGTTGTAAAGCGAAAACGTCATCATCATCAACAGCCCTGCAACTTTTTTCTAATTTCTGGCAATCTAAATATACGTAGAGTGGCCAAATTATTATAACCACCTGATAGCTTTATGCAAAATGAACTATGAGCTTTGGAGAGGATAAATATCCAAGCTGAAAATTTGCATCAAATCTTTAGCTCAAAGAAGACCTTGATAACTGCTTGTGTTCGATACATTGACTCAGAATATTTGACAAATTAGTTAGATGGAAGTTGGCTTTTTATAATTTACAAGTATGTTGTATTTCAATTACATATTTTGGATCATATCCATTAAAAGTCTGATTGCATGTCTATTTTTGTATCGGTGCTCATCTAGCGTCAGAATATGTTCACTTGATACCTTCAGATGCTTTGCTGAAAGACTATCTTTCCTTTCCCCTATTTCCGAAATCAGATTTTTTTTACTCGAATTTAATTTAATTTTTGTCTAAGAAATTTCTAATCAACTCTTTTTTATTTCAAATTAAATAATAAAACATTTAATTGCGGTACGTTTTCAAGAGAAATGACTTGTACTCATCTCAAAACTTGAAGGCATTTTTTAAACACAACGAAGAAGAAAAAGATAATTATACATTTTTTGTTACAGTCCCTTAACGTAATAGTAAAAAGGAAAAGGTACAGAAAATTTTTCCTCAAAGTGACGAACAGACGAACATCCAATTGGTCAACTCCACCCCCTCCCTAAATCCCCTCCTTAAAAACTCTTCTCCACCATATTGATCTGAGTGCACTCGAAAACCATGAAAAAATTCCAAGAAAAATTATCCAAAATTTAAACGACATATAATTTAATTTGAATAAGTTCAACCACATCGCCTTTGTAAATCAATTAAAAAATATATCCCAGTTGCTCCGAAAATACAGCAAAACAATCGCACCAGGTAATAGAACTCCAAAGTTTCAGAGCCCTAATAGGTATGTATCTATCTATATCTAGGTGTCTATCTTGTCTGTTTGATAATCTGCGTGTATGAAAATACAATAAATGGACAATCAGCAAAATAAAAATTGTGAAACAGTTTTTAAAACAAAGCTGTGTGAATTAATATAAAATGCTGGTCCAAAATTCATTAAAATTTGAAATACGTATGTAGACTTTAGAATAAAAATGAAGAAAATGCTATGACTGAAATTTTATTGTGTTGTTTTTGCATTCAAATTGCTTATCTGACATCAAGTCTTGGAATAAAATCAATTAATAAGAAAACGGCTTATCTATTTATTATTGAAATAAAAATTAATGAAAATATTGAAAAGAGAACTATTCTCGCATTCATTAGCGATTCCTTTGTAATGAATTTGTTTCCTTTTGAAAAATAATGTTTTGAATATTGCTAATAATAAATAATTTGATTTTTTTCTGGCCAAAGAGTGATAGTTTGTTATTGGTAGACTTGTAATTTTATCTTGTATGAATTTTATAACGATGACTTATAACAGATGAATAGCCATCTCCGAAATTCAATAATTAATAATTTATTTTTAATTATTATTGCATTAATTATTATTCCGTTTGATATATATTAGGCAGATACATATTTTATTCGATATAATGTAAATATGCGTAAGTATAGATACACATTTCAGTATATACTATGAATAGTATTGTAAAATAAAATATAAATGCAAACTTCTGAGGGGGAAAAACCGTGCGGTATTGCATTGTTATTTTCACTGAAATATTTCTACATGTATAGGTATGTTTCTGCATTTTTTAGAGATTGAAAATTTCAGAAATTAAAATAAAAATTGTTACATTATCAGTATAACAATAATCTATAGTTTTCGTCTACTTTTTCGCAACATTTAATAAACAGTCAGGCCAAGTTAATTAAACAAATCCTAACACCAGCGATGCTGGTTGCCGATCTACAGCACTCTCTTGCATCAAAAAAAAAAGAATCCAAGTTGAATTTGAAGGTGAAGGGGTGGGAAAGGGGAGAACTTAGAATTCTTCCTAATTCCTATCGATGTTCCAATTCGAACTATGCTGACGGCCCCTCTCCCAGATCACGTGATTCCCTAAAAGTAGGAAGGCGGAAATTCACGGTCTCCTGTCTTCGAAAACAAGAAAAAAAGAAAAGAATAAGAGCAGAACAGGGGTGAAGAGGAAACTTTTATCCCCCTCCCTTCCGGTAGTTTAAGATCCGCATCACCACACCTCGAGAATCCCGCAGACGACTTCTTTCCACCCCAGAGGTGCAACGCGAAATTCGGTCCTTCCCCTGAAAAAGAACATTTGCTATTGACACACACAGGTAAGTCCTTCCAGATTTCTGCATGTTCGTTTGAAATGCTACTTTTGTTTGAGATCCGTTCTCTCTCCCCCTCAAAAAATTGTGTAATTGTTTTTTGGGGGAAAACAATGTAAATTAACTTCCTATTGGAATATATAGGTAACAGGTGTTATTGTCCGAAAGGCACCTGGCGCCAAAATGAGGTTATAAAAAGGTAGCTTTAACTAATATTTGGAGCTGAGAAGCTGGAAGAAATGCCTTAATTTATTCAAATTTGCTCACGTGCAACAGGTTGTTTAATGCGAGTTGTTGGTTTTTATTACCAAGAAAACAAATTTAATTAATTTTTCCAAGCATATTTAACTTAATAACTTTATGATATCTCAAATGTTTGCTTGTCTTAATTATTTTGGAATTTGGTTGATTTTGAAATGATTTGATTGATTTATTATTGTAAAAACTCCATTTTTCTTCATTAAAAAAGTGATGTTTTTTGTAATATACATTTCATTTTCCGTGTGGTTACTTATCAGCAAAATGTATATTATTTAGAAAAAATGTTATTATGAACTTTGAACGTAGAGAGTTACTCTAAAGACTCTAACTAAAATTCTATTCAATAAATTCTTTATTAATATAAATAAATAAATATTCAGATAATTAGGGCTTAATACAGAGACTTTTTGCATCAATTTTTGCATGTATGCCCCTCTACCTCAGTTTTTAAGTGATATTGGATCAATTTTGTTGTCTTGTATTTCCTACTTTTCGCCCCCATATTATATATATTTCTTTACTTATATTTGAGTGTAATAAATAAATAGTAAAACCTTTTTCTCTTTGCACGTATATTGCGTACTAAGTTACTAAAAAATGCTAAATTGTAAATTGAGGAATTTTTTAAAAAACCTAAATTCAATCAAAGAATTAAAATATAGTTATCTCACTATTTTTCACTGTTAATAACTAAATGTTATTCAAGTTTTAATCACTTATAAAGAAAAGTTTATTTAACATACTCACAAAACAAAAACGATTTTATTTATTTATTTTTCTATAAAAAATTATAGTTTTTCCTACTTAGGTCAACAAAGAAAAATTTTATGTTAGTTATGTTTTTTATTAAAGAATTGCAATTAATATAAATTATTTATCAAAAGATTATTGATTTCCGCTAGAATTATACCCGCTTTTTTTATCCTCACGTGAAAAATACTGAAATCCTTTTCATTGTACCGATTAAGCTACTGCCTGTTGATTTTAATTTTCATTACAAACTATTAAAACTCTGTTTAAAGTATTGAAAATGAATTAAATTTAACGAATGAATTAATATTTCAAAAAATTGTATTAACGTCAAAGTGTTATCTACTACAAGTTTTAAAAGAATGTATTTGAACTTGAGTCCTCTTTTGTATATAAAAAGCATTTAAAACATGATTTGTGCCCTTTTGGATTATTTTGGAAATTATTCGCAATTACCTCTACTATCACCTTTATGCAGATTATCAGATAACTTTGCACATTGGTTTGATTTAATAAAGATAAGTCAGGATAATCAAGTTTCAATTAATAAGAAATACAAAAATTCTTATTAATTGATTTACTATATTTCCAATAAATTGAACTATTTTTTGTTTTTAAAATTCAATTAATAGAAAATACAAAAAAAAAATTTAAAAATAAACATGTTTTTCCTGATTTTATACTCTACCTTCAACAACGAAGAAACAAACAAACATTCAGTGTATTTTCAAATACATAAGACGCTCAAATCTTAAATACACTTCTTATTTATCTCGGATCTTAATTTCAGTTTTGGAAATCAGTGTTGTTTCGTTTTAAGACTTTCGCCACTAGTTTTGCTTTAAGCTGATTTACATTTGGCCTGCAAAAAAAGCCGATTGTTTCGAAAAAGTGTAGATTTTATTTTATAATCCGCTTTTCAGTTTTATTTATCTATATCTTGATGTCAAACGGATTACATTTTAACACGTGGTTATTTACAGAAAATGTTTAATGGTATTTGTTCTATTTGTAGTAAAACGTACTAGTTTCATTCAGAAACTTTTGGGCTTCAGTTATATTTGAAAATAATAACATTTATTTGTCTTACAAATATTTCCAATTTCATGAATAATTTTTTCAAAAAATGTGCTATTTGTTAGCTAACATATATAGTCTATTAATCTTGTCTTTGCTTTATATTAGAATTTATTTTCGTTTTATAATTATTTTTGTTTATCTTTCATCTATATAAATATTAATCAAATATAATCAATTTTTTAAAAAAATATATTAATAAAATATTTATATAAATATTACAATTTAATAGAAATAATTCATCATAAAATATAAATTACAATAACATTTAAATGGAGGATCTATTTTTATATTTTGAAGAACAAAAACATAATGTATGTTGAAATAATAAAATACAAAGTTACAAATGAAAAGAGTTCATTTCTATATATTTTTTAAAAAACATCAATTTTTTCTCCGAATTTCAGAATGTTCTGTTTAGTCAATCTTAAAATAAGAAAAGGTAAAAAAACAAAAGAAGGATTTTTAAAAAAATTAATGGGTTTTTCTTTCAAAATATCTGAGATTATTAATATCTTTATTTATACAAAAAAAATTTGGCAATTGGAATTATTTCATGACTTGCAAAACAATATATAGAATTTATTTTTATGACTGCTGTTCAAAATTTCATTTATTTATTCTAGATTCTGTACATTTATTCTAGATTGTTTTGTTGTAAACGATTTGTGTATTATAAATAAATCATTATAAATTTCTCGCAATTGGTAGTTTTTCATCTGCGTCATAAAAAAATAGTTTACCAGTTAGTTTTTTCTTTCACCAATAGTTTTTTCTTTCTTTTTTTATGCAGATCTTTAAAATTAACAAACAATCAAGAAATTTCATGATAATATATTTGCTTTCCTACCTACCTTTATAATTTTCAACACGATTAAATGAATTATTGCATTTCCCTCTTTTCCCTCCCCTTTTCCAGCTGTGACCTACAATATTCCGAGAAATAAAGTTTCGAGTGACCCCCTAAACAAATAAATTCAAGTAAACAAGCTGCACTTCAAAAGCTTCCTACTGCCTCTTTGCAGGTAAAAGAAAATAAAATAAAAATAAATACCAGGCGCGGTCCGTTGTAAAAAAGCCGGGGTGGAGTTTGCGTTTCCGGTGCTCAAAAAGTAAAAGTCCACCCCTCCAAAGATCCTTGGAGATGTGGGGGAAGGGGGAAAAGGTTCGACTTTGTGGAGCACTTCCTTTCTTAGACAGAATCCTCCTCTTTTCGACTCCAGCGAAGTTATTACCTGCCCATTTCATTTCCTGTCCTACCTTTTTAATTGAATGGACCCACCCTGATTGCTACTGTGAAGATACTGAGTGATGGATGGGGCTAAGGTTTTTAAGGGGTGGAAGGTCAAGTCAAAAATGTGGGGGTCAAAAAAGAAAATGAGCTGGTTTGCTTTCGGCGCTCGTTTCGGAGGCATGTAGATGGACGAAGATTAGGGGTATTTGAAGGGGAGGCTGCAATAAAAATTCTTATCTTTTTCCCAAGAGCTTTTGTCCCCAAAGAAAAGAATTTTTATTGCATTCCGAAAAGACCAAACTATCCCCTGCTGTAAATTCTCGGGTTTTGTTCAAAGAACATCGAATGCATTAAAGGCAGAGAATGTTTCACGAAGGCCTTCTGTTAAATGCCGAGGTAAAATAAACCATCCTTTTGAATGTTAAAATTGTCTCTTCTTTACTCAGGCAAAATCAAACTTTTCATCTTCAATTCGCATTCAAAAAAGGTTTAAACGATAAGCCCATTGGCGGTATTTCAATTATATGGATTAAGCAGCTGTTTAGGGATGAAAGGGAGACTGCCATATTAAGGGAATTGGAAAATATCAGATTAGGTAACAAAGGAATTTGTAAAAAGCGGGAAATTCTGAGTTATAACATATTAGTATAATAGTAATACTAAGAAAAGAAAAATTGGCGGAATTTCGATCTGTTTCAACATATTTGCTTCACTTAATTGTCACAATATTTATAAACACCATATATCAATTTAAACATAATTATGCTCTACCGTGAATTTTGAACAATCATGAATCGTGATAAAGAAATAAGAACATGGTCATGATAAATAAAAAATAAATAAATAAGAGCATAGTCATGATAATTAAAAAATAAATAAGAGCATAGTCATGATAATTAAAAAATAAATAAGAATACAGTCAGGATAAATAAATAAATAAGAACATAATCATGATAAATAAAAAATTTAACTAAGATCATAGTCAGGATAAATGAAAAATAAATGAGAACATAAAAATAAATAAGAATATTGTCAGGATAAATAAATAAATAAGAACATAGTCATGATAAGTAAATAGATAAGTACATGGTCGTGATAAATAAATAAAACCTGTGCGTTTGCTCCACCTTGAGTAGCAACATATCTAAATGCTTCGCAGAACCGGTATCACTTATCTCAACTAATCATCTATTATCTGAATATTTATATATTTATTATCTAATATGCATCGAGATATTGGAATATTTTATTATAAAATATGAAAATATTTATTATCTTTGGGAGCCATGTTATATAATCGGAAAATAGGCTTTCCTGTAGTTAAACTTTTAATATAGAATATAGTTTTTAAAAATTTAAAGTTTTATTTGATAAGACTGAAAAGCATGAAATTAATTGAATCCGTTTCCCGCGAATTATTTTATTTGGTAACTTAAAACTGTGTATTGTGAAATAAAAATGTAAGTGGAATTTCTGCGTCAGTTCAAAGAAGGTTGAGCTTTTGTTTATCTTAATTCTGATAAAAATGAGTGATTGAATGGTTTTGTGGAACAATGGAATTAGTTTAAAATTTTTCTTAACACACACACACACACACATATACTCTTGACAAGTTGGAAGGCAAAGGTAATTCGCTTTACATCTGAGCTACTATCAGGCAATATAAATGAATTGTTCATGTTAGAAACAATTAAAATTAAAAAGTGAAAATCATTTTCCAACTTCTAGCTTTTAAAATATTAAAGTCATCGGAAAACTTTAAACACAAAAGTTGTTTGTCGCATTAAAGTGATTAGTTGAATTTATTTTTTTATTTTCAATATTCAGAAAGTTACCTAGAAATGAATATTTCAATCCTCCACGATTTCCACCACCTTTGAGAAAGATGGTCCGTTTAGAACTCGTCCGAGATTTTTACATTCCTATCAACATATTCCAAGAAAGGTAAAATGTAAACAAAATTACTCTGATTATCTTAATCACATGATAATATGAGCAAAATGTTATGCGCATATATCTACGTATCTGTCTGCCTGTTTATCTACGTCTCTCTCTGTCTATCTACATCTCTCTGTCTTTCTGTTTATCTACATCTTCCTGTCTTTCTGTTTATCTACGTCTCTCTCTCTCTCTGTGTGTGTGTGTGTGTGGGTGGGTGTATCTGTGCCTGCCCATCTAAAGAAATTTTACGAAAATGCGTGTGAAATGATTACGAAATGTGTTACGAAATGGTGTGTGTGCGTGCGCGTGCATGTGTGTGTGTATGTGTCTTTTTATAAATTTTGTAAATATAAAAATCTTTTTTATATATAAACTAATATTTTCGGAAACTTTAACTAAAAACAACAAAAATGTGCCGCTCCTAATGCACCAATTTTGATAAAGATAGGATAAAAATTATAGATTTCTGTTGAAGAATATATAAACAAACATTCATCTTTACATAAATAAAATCATTTTCCTTTAAGTTCCAATATGAATTAAAATAATAATGAATGTAATAATCAGGGTGCACCGTTTGAATAAAAAATACAGTAGACTCTTATATTAAGAGGTTAAATGTGAAAAAGAATGCGAGATTTCTAGTTGCTAATGTATTTAATTTTATTGACAAATGTAAACCTTATCTTTCAATAAATATATATACATCAATGCTTAATAATTATTTTTCTATATACATTATGTTATTCTAGATTTAAAATGTTAACATTTCTTTGCAATGTTCCAGTTTTTTAGATGATGCATTTTATTCCATATAATCAGGGCAGAATCAAGATTGTTAGGGGGTCCCTTTTCCTTCTGTAACTTTATGCACAGAATATTTTAAATTTAATTTTGTATAAAAAAATTCAAGGTCTAAATTTAAAAGTAATTTCAGACGAAATAGTAAAAAAACATTTGAACACACTTTTAAACAGTAATTAATTACACATTTTAGAATTTATTGTTATAAAGTAATATATCTTCTTGCCATTTTTAAACATAAATTTAGAATAAATCTTGTAAAGAATAATGAAGAATATTATAATAATACTTTAATTTTAATTTTATAAAAGAGTGAAAATGAACAAATAAATGAATTCAGATATACGACGCTTGTAAGTTAAATGAAACTACTAAATACACAGTAATATAGACAAAAAAATATATATCCAAAATAATCTTGTAGAACCTCTAGGCAGTTACCTAGTTCGTATATTTGATAATATTTGGATATAATAATAAAATGGAATGTAGATTATGAACTATATTTCTTTTTAATGCTTATAAATTTTGAAGTATACAAAAAGTATTTATCAGTATTTTCAAATATTAATTCATTAATTTGGCAAATTTTTATTTATTAATTAAAAGTTAACTTTCTCACAAAAATACTTCATTTCCCCACCGCCAAATGAGTAAGATTTCAGGATTTTTTTTTTCCCCCTACGCTAATGAGGTTACGTCTTGGGATAATTATTTCAGAATTTTTTTTTTTTAGTGTTTGATGCATTTAAAATTAAACTTTGTTAATTCATAGATTTTTTGGATTCCTTTTAAAGTAATTTTAAATTAAATTAAAACATAATAAAGAAAGTTAAAAATTTGTAATCTGTATTACATTGCCCCAACTTGCATGGAAAATTCACATATTGCCCAAGTTGGCGGTGAAAATTAACACATGCGCAGTGTGTTCTGATTCATTTTCGCCGCATACGGACTTGATTTTGTTTTTGCCAGGCATAACTTTTTGATATATTATTTATATTAATTGTTATTCCTTAATAAAAAATAACTAAAATAAACATTTTCTTTACTGAACATTTTCTTTGTTTAAGTAGGAACAGAGTTTAAAAAAATTGTTTTTTATATTAATTGTTCCTTGTAAATTCATTCAACTCCGTTTCAATATATTTAATTAGATACAGTGGAATTTAATATCACCTAGATTTTGCTTTAAGTTATAGTACAATGTACAAAGTGGGCGTAATGCATTTTTCAGTAAATAAATAATAAGTCGTACAGTGTTTAAAAAAACAATTAAGCGCAAAATATATATAATTAATATGTTTATTAATTTTTTAAATGTGAAATTAAAAACTAAACCAAATTGTTTTCTTTAAATCAGGGTCTTATCCCATATCCTGTATTGCTCAAGGTTTCAAAATATCTCAATCTGCCATTAATAATATTGTAATTACAAATGCAATATTTTCTTTCTAAAGCCAAACTTTCAATCTTTTCCCTATGAATTTACATGTTTGTATCATTAAGTATTTTTTTAATAAAAAATTAATACATTATTGATTCCTTTGTGTAATTTATTAAAAATTATAGCTATTGATTGAAATTTCTATTTGTTCTTTCCCTATAGCCATTCTTTATGCTGATTCTTAATAAAAAATTGACAAATATATAGAATGGAAAAGAGCACTTTCTATTTAACATATTTTACTACCGATATTTCCAACATTAGTTAATCGCGACAAATGGATATTTGAAAGATTTTTTACATTTTTCCTTATTTTAATTTCGTATATTTATGGAAATGAGTTAGGATATTTTTAGATGTAGATATTTTCAGATCATTTGTTGGAAACTAGTTTATGAGTATAGAATTGAATGGAATGTTTTAAAAAATTATTTACTTATCTATTAAATATAGGACAATGTATATGACTGAATCTGAGTTTTTATAAATGAACAGCAGATGGCAGCCTATTTCAACAGAAATAAATTTACTTAATTGTCAACAGATGGCGGCACAATAAAGACCAATAAAAAATTTTCCCCATGAAAATGTGTGATCACAAACAATAATTATATTTACAATTTTAAACTGTTTTATAATTTTAATATTAATAATCTTTATAATGAATTTATCCATCTCGACCAAAAAGTTTTAGATATTTTTAGGTATATTTACTCCATTTCGGTTAACAAATTCTTTCTTTTTCTTCTATTTACCGCTCAGTATCTTAATGATAATCAGAAATATTCTTTTTACTTAGCGGATTTATTTTTTTACAATATCTAATTATCACATATTTCAAGATGAATATTTTCTGTATAAACTGAATTTTTACAATTTTTATTTATTAGTATTTATCTTTAAAAAAAACATAATACAATCATTCCAATAATTCATTTTCGGAATTTTTTTCATTTTTGAAAAAATATTTCCTTAAAAAAATATTATAGTAAAACATTTTTCTGAAAGTGTACATAGTTTCACCAATTTAAACCTCTTCCCTCCTATAAGAAGGAACTAACTCATTTTTTTTCATATCTAATCTATCTTATTAGATATTTCAATTTTTTAAAAAAATTATTAAACAAACCTGTTATTTTTCTTATTGAACCACGATAATTGGCCATATTATCAAACTATTGATGGATGCAAAAAAGCAAACACACACAAAAAAAAGGATACTAAAATTGGGTCAAGGGTTGGCAAAAATGTACACAGAAAATCTTATTGAGCAGCGGCACATCTAATTTAGACAAGGCGGCCTTCGCTATCACAATGATAAAATTCCCTTTTTAAATTGTAGTTTCTATTATCGTTTCGATTTCAAAGCTATATAATACGGTAATAGAATTTTATAAGAAAATCAATGGCCAAAATCAAAAGCTTATGCGAGATTTTTTAGGGTGTGTTCGTTTTATAAAATATTAATCTTGGTTTAAGAACTTTATATATCAAAATAAATGCTTAACGAATTAAAATAACTATCATAATCTTGGCAAAATCTAAGAATAGACAAATATTATATATATATATATATATATATATATATATATATATAATTATAAAGTAATATTTATCCAATAGATCAATATTTTTTTAAAAATGTAGTAACGCATAATTGGCAGTTTCCTCTGCACCATGCAAACATACTAAAATTTGTGAAAGAAATCGAATGCTAAAAGAGCTGTTCAGTAGCACTTTTTTTTTTAATTCCAAAAAGCAAAACAATGCCTAGAAAAAAATTTAATGGATAAATTTTAATTCTAAAGAGCAAGCTTTTCGACATATTGAAATTTTGCAGTTCTGATATTCTTTTCGAACGTATATAACATCTCTATGCGGATATTCAATCGATAGAAATTGTTCTCCTCCCATTTTTGGAATCCGTTTCCCTTCCTAGTAATTACGAAAGAAACGTACCTCATTCATTGTTCGTACATGAGGGGACAGGAAACCAGCCAGGTTCGGGCAGGTGTTCGCTTCACCCCCCGTACTTCCAGGTGATACACCCAGCTGAGCTTCCTCAACCCTGTTCTACAAATATCCTCTTTCACAAACGATTTTATTTTTGGCGCTTTTTTGTCATTTAATGGGCTGCACTTCGTTTATGTGGACTGCAAACGATTTCTTTGCTTTTGGTTTAATTTTATAGGTATCGCCAGTGATTTAAAGATATGTATGTATTTTATTTTAAATCCGTAATATTTTAAATTTTCTAATTAATGCCGCATACAAGATAAATTTATATAAAATGTTTTTATTTATATGGAAGAATCAGTTTTCCTATTTCAATTCAAATCAATTCAATTTTGATAAAGCGTATTTTTGATTTCTTCTACTGCGACATAAATGATAATTACTGAAATTTGAATTTGAAGTAAGATATTTATTTACTTTTTGATTTCAATTTAAAATTATTTCTTAATAGTTCAATGAACCTTGTTTGAATCCAGCTAAGATACATTGTTTTATAATTTTAAATCATTAAATAAATGTTAATCTCATATTTCAGATGGTGAAATCGCTTAACATTAATAATGCTATTTTTTATTGTAATTCTTTGTCCTTTTATTAAGCACTTTATTTCTTAAATAGAACTTTTTACCAATCACTTGTTTTAGGAGTTTTCGTAAGAAATAATAGCTAATTAACTATTTGAAAGAACATTTGCTGTAAAAATCCTTTTTTAAAGATAAAATTGTATATTAAAATAAGGGACAAAATATTTATGTTTACAAATTGTAGAATAGCAATATAGTTAATAAGAAAATGAATATATTTTATTCGAACAATTTGTTCCCAGTTAAAAATGTAATTATAACTTCGATACAATTTACTTAAAAAATTAAGCCTAGATTGTGACAAGTTATTCTAATCTTTATTTTGGCATTATATTATGGTGAATAGATTATTTATATATATTTATGTTTTTAGCAAGATGCTGTGTCCAGTAGAATGTGGTGCTCTACCTTCAGTGGCATGGCCTGATAGGGGTCTTTCTTCCCTCAGTATTCTTCCAACTCCAACCAAAATATGGGAAAAGCAGAGGTATTCCTCTATCTACAAAATTATTGAAGATTATTCAAAGCAGAGACATGCGCAGAAAGTTAACAATCCTTTGCTGACGTCACGTGGGTTAGAATGTAATGAACCGAATTTACCTTCAGGTAGGAAAATTATTTTCTATTATATCCCAGGTAGCACATCCTGTAGAATAATATTGTATAATATTAAACAATATTTTACAATATTAAACAATATTGCGAATATTGATCAATATTTGTGTTCTACTAGGAATATTATACCTAACGTTAAGATTGTTTTGAAAAAGCTAAACATACAATGAAAAATCAAGATTATTTGCTTTTTTTATTGCATCTTATTTGAATATCAAATTTTTATTTTGCAAATGTACTTTTAATTGTTCAACAATTTTATATTTTGAATTCAAAATTGCCTTATTTGAATTTTAAGTGATTGCAAAGTATCGATTTCCGCTAAGAGTAATCTGAGATATTTATCTGTTACTCAACTAAATGATTAATCATATTAATCAGTTATAAGTGAGGGCTCCTGATATCAAGAAATAGATAATTTTCAAGTCATGCTTCTCTTATCTACAATAACTGATAGAATTAAAATTTATTCTATGAAACCCATCATTAAAGCAGCTGTTTGCTTTTCGGAGAGGAAGAAAAAAAAAGTTCATATCAAAATATTGTGTTTCCAATTATATTTCCTTTCGGAACAGTTTATCTGATTATGAGCGGCTTTAGCGTTTTATCAACAATGTTTAACAAAGTTATTGATCGGAACTTTTATTTAATAGGATAATGTTTATAAACTGAATGACATCTACAAATCACAGTTACGTTCAAAACTTGCCACAGGGCAGATCTTAGACTCAAAGCTGCCAAAATTATTAGATAATTGCATCTTCAATTATCGGTGTTTAGCAAGATGCAGTTTTTCAACATTTTTATTAGTGTGCAATTATCCGAAATTTTTTGAAATATTCGAAATTTTTTCCTCAACATTTTCTGAAAACATTGCTGTACAAAACACTATTTTCAAGCCACTTTAAAACTCAAAATATATTTTATAACATTTTTCATTACTTTAATAACTGCGTTTATATACTGGAGCATTACCCCAATTTATTTATTGTTTTTGTTAACACATCTTTACTATAGTAAATAATTTCTTTATAAATAATGCAAATGTATATATATTTTAAACCTGAAAGATTTCTAAGTTACGATATTTTGAATTAGATATTCAAACCTCTTTCAATTTTTAAAAATTGTTTGGGTAAACTTTCTGCTAAAAGCGTATGCAAATTCTGCTTCCCAAACTGTATTATAGCGTTTCTATACGATGCACAGGGAAAGAAAAAATGAGTTCTACATAAACTTCTTTAAATGAATTTTCTGTATTGATATTCTTTTTTTATATTCCTAGAAAAATAGCATGCTTTCTTTCTTTTTAATAATATTTAATAATTGTAGATAAATTTAATAACTAATGTTTTAAGAATGTTTCTTATTTTTAAACAATTTTGAAAATGATGTTATTTATTTCAAATTATGATTATAGAACAGTTGGCTTAAACAGACATTACATCAGTAGAAAAATTACGAATATGAAGTCAAGCTTAAAACGTCAAAATATTTGATATTTGTTTACACCACTGGCATGAAATAAAATGCCTGTGAATCGAAAACAAACACACAAAAAATGAATTTTCATTTATTTTTAAATTCGGCTGACTACAATTTCTTTGCGCAACATTATTTTTCTTAGTTTATAAGTTTACCATATCAATCCGAAAATATTTTCTAAAATTATCGTTTGCCTTTTCTAGATCCACGACAGTGGAGCCGAGAGGACGTAGCCAGATGGATTCAATACGTCAGCACTACTCACCAGCTACCTACAGTACACCTGGAACGATTTGCCATGAACGGAAAGGCCCTGTGTTTGATGTCAATGGACATGTTTGTCAGCAGAGTACCACTAGGAGGAAAACTTCTTTACAAGGACTTCCAGCTTAAATTGAGCAGAGCACTCTACAGCTGAGCTCAGTCATTCGGAACAATTTGATGAGATTGCCTGTGAAGAGATGTGGCTCGCGCTAGAAACACCTGGATGGTGAATGTTCTATTTTTCATATTCAAATTCGCGGCAACAATGAGATTATCGTCTGATTTGGTTTAGTGAATAGAATAATTATTTGTACTAGAACACTTTATTTTTTTTTGTCCAGTCATATCAGAATATTGTTCAAAAGATGTTCCTGTGTGAATCAGAATGGAATTCTGCTCTCTTTGTGAATTCGCTTTTGTTATTTATGATCGTTTGCATTAGCTGTTCGTCTAGAATGTTTTCACTTAATTGTTGTTGTTGTTTTATACTTCTTTTCAAAGCCTCGTAAAACAATTTTTGATGCATATTTTTCTTCATTTCATGATTCATTTAAAGCACATTCGTGATAAATAGATTTAGAAGCTTTTGAAGTAGACGCAATACATTTTTTTTTGGCAAAATCACTTAACGAAATGTCTTCATATTAATTACTTTATGTGTTAGGCCTACATCAACATACACTTATTTGAAATAAAATGTTAGATTCCTTCGATTTTTTAAAGTATTTATGAACATGGATCTAATTTTTAATGTTTAATGATTTTGTTATTTTGACAAGATTTTATTTATAAATTTATATTATTTAAAAGAAATTCCTCAATTACATCTTTATCAATATATTTGATGTAAGTCCATTTAAAAAGCCCTTCGTATCAAAAATTCCTAACTTAGATAATTAAATATTTTTTTTTTCGAATTTTCTTTTTAGGTAGAGGCTTTAATAAATAATCTACCTATTTAAAGAAATATTTATTTACTTATAATGAAACAATTATAAACGCCGTGATTTAATTAAGGATACTATTTATCTTTTTCAAATTAGTGTAACTCATTAAAATTGATGTAGAATATTTGTAAAGGTATTCATCTTTTTTTATGGTTGTTTGAGATTATAACCTTTTTTTATGCATTTAAATTTTTTTATGCTAAAAATTTAATCTCTTGAAACATTTTTTTTCAATTGATATTAATTCCAGAAAATTTATTTTTTTTTTTCTTCTGAAGAATAAAAGCTTATCAATGAATGCAGCAAATTTAAATCATATGAAGGATTTTTAATTTAATTTTTTTATCTTTAGTTTAACTGATAATTTGTTAGAGTTTTATAATAAGTTTTTATATAAATACATTACAATAGCGTTTTAAAATGCATTTTTATAAAAAGTTCTTATTTTATTTAACTTTTTTTCATGTTCATAAAGACAACATTTTATAATCGACCTTAATTTCTCTTATTCTAGAATTTTTTAGTTTAATCTTTAAGCAGTATGTAATATATTATTACATTATTTTAAAATTTCAGAATTTAATTATCAGTTAATGTACTAAAATCATTGAGTCTTGAGTTCATGCCAATAGAGCCGCCAGATAATGAATTTTTTTTAATTCGAATTTTCGTGAGATTATTTTTTAATCCATGTCGTGGATAAAACATTAAATATACTAAATATTTAATTCAGCAAATTTACAATTTTATTAATAAAAATTAAAATTGATATTAATTAATTTTTAATTAAATTAAAAAGGAAACATATTTTTAATAACAAATATTCATAAAACTAATAAAAGAGCATTCTGAAAAATTAATTTAATTAAATTTATTTTTGAATTAAATCAACTGTATGTCGAAGTTTTACTGTGCTTGTATACATATTATTAATTTAATTACAGAAAAAAGATTATCTGATGGCTAAATGTTTTCTCTTTCTTGCCTTTATTAATATGCCACTCTATTGTTTTAATTATTTTTAGAGAGAAGAATCTCGTATTATGAATTATTCGACTCTCTAGTTTCTGTGTTCACTTTTATAGATTGTATATAATTACTTATGTTCCTATGTAAGCTTTGATGGTGATTCCTTTTTATGATTATAGCTAGTCAATGCAAAAGCTATAATATAAAAAAATAAATGAGAAAATTCTTATTTTGTTTTGCGATTTATTTCTGATAATAAACATTCTCTCCACAAAATATTTCTGCATTTAATTTATTATTACCATTATTATACTACTATTATAAATGTGAAAGTTTGGGTGGATGAATGATGTTTGTCAATTACGACAGAACAAACGAAAATTGGATGAAATTTACCACATATATAGATTATAGTCTAGAATAGAACATAGGTTACTATTTATTCTGGTTAATTGAGTGGTTAAGTTTTTATTAATTAAAAAATAATTTTCTCTCCAACAATCTTATTTTCCCCACCGCCGAATGAGTAAGGCTTAACATATTTTCGATCCGTTATTTCAAACGATTCTTTTTATTTTGTTAGTGTTTGATGCATTTAAAATTAAACATTGTTAATTAATTGATTTTCCAGATTCATTTTGAAGACATAGGCTACTATTTATTCCGGTTAGTTGGGTAATGATTTTTTTTTTAAATTAAAAATTAGCTTTTCCGCCAAAAAGTTTCATTTCCCTACCGCCAAATGAGTAAAACTTCGGTTTGTTCCTTCCCCACCCTAATTAGCTTAGGCTTAACATGTTTTCGAACGATTATTTCAAACGATTCTAATTATTTTCTTAGCATTTGATGCATTTAAATTTAAATTTTCTTAGCATTTGATGCATTTAAAAATTAATCAATTTTTTGGATTAATTTTGAAGTACTTTTGAATTAAGATAAAACAGAATAAAGAGTATTAAAAATTTCGAATTTGTATTGCCTAACTGGTGAAGCAAATTCAAGCATTTGCGTTGCCCCGATTGGCGTTGGAAATTCACGCATGTACAGTGTGTCGTAATTGTTGACGACTGTATTTTCATTCTAATTAAAAAGTTTAAAACTGTTCGTATAATACTGTTGTAGTTATCTAAATATCGATCGATAAATGTTTAAAATAGACTTGATTTTAAATAAACACGGACTTGCTTTGCTGTTTTGCTTTATTTCAAGTAAACACTGCTGCGTTTTTCAAAGCGTAAGTCGCGAATAAAAGCTAGTTTTTCATAATACTAGATGGAGCCTATAATGCTTGCCATTGTTAGGGTTGTTTATTTTCAACAATTTATTTCACACAAAATAAACATAAAATTTAAGCTGAATGAGCAAGTTTAGCATCAGTGAAAAAAAATTAACTCTTATCAACATGTTTCCATCCGTTAAAAAAAGTTGAAAATAAAAATTAAACATTTACGCAAATTAAACATTAAATATATGAGTGTAATTTTCATCATGCGTCCGTATGAAATGAAATATAAAGTCATATTTTCTAAAGAGTATATTTAAGGAAAAGTTTCTATAATATTTTATATTTAAATTACTAATTCAATAAAACAATTTTACTTAAGGCAAATAATAGTTTAACTCATACAAGATATCCATACTAATCAGTTCCCAACAGCTAATTAATAAACTTTTTATAATAGACATACATTTGCCAACAAAATGGTCTTAATGAAATAGTTATATTTTATGTAACTTCAATAAACGAATGCTCTGATGAATTAAGAATTTTACATATATCCTCTGCTCAATTAATCATATTTAAAATACCTTTAGAAGCTAATATTTTAAATAAAAAGAGTTTCTGACCGATTTAGGAAAATGTGAATATCACTATTCTATAAAAACGGACGATTTTAGATCGCCACATTAGCATTCCTAAAGCAGCCAATCATCTCCCAAGGCTTACGAGTAATACAAAAATGTTGATTGTTTTAAAATTGTAGTATTCAATACTTAATAAATCAGCCAAATTTGATCACAGAAGATCGAAACATTTATTTATTTAAAAGGTAGAGAGTCAAAAATATTTCTGACTATGATCAAGATGTTGTCTAAAATTCAAAGTTAATCACTTTTTGAAATATATTTATGGATAGATAAAAACATTGATATTAAAATTTAAATCCCTTTGAAAAAAAATTAAAAGCTGAATTTCACGAAGAACCCGTGAAATCTTCGTTGAATAATTCCTTGAGATATTATAAATTAAGAAAGTTATTTTGTTTTACACATAAGACTTAGCTGCCGAACGACTTTGCATTCCGTCCTCATTTTTCTTGACATGCTTCGTTTCAGTAAGAAAATAGCTTTATTATCATGGCAGAACATGATGTTTTTGGGATGAGGTTTTTGGCATCAACAAAAACCCGTAGGCGAAAAATTGACATTTTATGATCTGGACGAGAATTTCCAAAAATCTGCTTTTAATAACGAATTCCCATTGCATTCACAAAAGCTCTGATTTAAAAAAATAAGTTAATGTCACCAGCAAATAAAGTCTAGAAAAATGTCATTTTGAACCCGTGATTATGTGAAATCAAATAAACAGGAAATGGGATATTTTTTAAACAAAAAATGCGAGACAAAGTTTTTTGGATCGTTTGCCATACTAAAGGGACTCGTTCAATGAAACGATTAAAATGAATAAAAATAGAATTTAGCTTACACGAGCACGTGGTACATGGCCGTTCAAGAAATGATGTTCTGGCATGATACATTGAAAAACACATCGCAGATTTCATTTTAATCTTTATCTTAATTTAATTTCATCATTTCCTCCTTAATTCAATACTAAGAGCGCTGATAGGAAATTAGAGAAGGATATGTATTACGACGAAAAAAACTGCTTAAGACCTACATAATAAAAATAATGAATTGTATATCAACATTTGAAGCTTAAAAATATTTTACCGAAAAGACTATTATAAGATCAAGTTACATAAAATATTGAAAAACTAGCGAGCATTAATATTGGCGAATCAGCTGACCGCCAAAGGTGTTTAGTATTTAGTAAACTTGTAGTGGGTGACAAAGTAAAATATTAAAAAAAAAATTTACGTCAAAACGTTAGAAAGCATGCGCACAACTCATTCAAGTTTTATCGTAACTAGATGAATAATAGAAAAAAAAAAAAACATGGAAGACGAATAGGCACTCATTTTTCAATTCCTACTATTAATTCACACTCTCCCTATATATCTTGTTCAAATTTTCAATCGTTTATAAAATACTTTTTATTCATCTACTCAAGTTCAAATACATTTTTCTAAACTTGTGGTGGCTGACATCTGATGTTAATACAGTTTTTTCAAAATAATAATTGATTATTTTTTAGTAATTAATTAAAAACTAACTTTCTCGTCTAAAATCTTCATTTCCCCGCCTTTATATTAGTAAAACTTCAGTCTCCCCCCCCCCCCGACTCTTATAAGTTTAGGCTTAACATGTTTTGACCGATTATTTCAAACGATTCTGTTTTTTCTTCTTCTTTATGTTTAATGCATTTAAAATTTAAATATTGTTTATTCGTCATTTTTTCGAATTTATTTTGAAGTACTTTCGAATTAAAATATAACAGAATAAAGAATTTCTAAAATAAAGAATTTCTCTGCATTGCATCCCCCCAACTGGTGAAGAAAATTTACTGATTTATGTTGCCTCAAATGTTGTTGAATCTTCAATTAGCGTTGAAAATTCAACGTCAATTGATTGTGTGCTCTAATTATTGTGTAAGTATTTATTTTAATTCCCAGATACTTTAAAATGAATAAAAAATGATAAATTAACAATTTTAAATTTTAAATGCATCAAGCTCTAAGAAAATAAACAGAATCGTTTGAAATATTCTGTCGAAAACATTAAACCTAATCTCATTAGCGTGGGGGAGGGGCTGAAGTTTTACTCATTTGGCGTTGGGGAAATGAAGATTTTTGGTGGGATTGTAAGTTTTTAATTAATAAAAAATTAACAGCTGAATTACCTGGAATATATATCAACCTACATCTTATTCTAGGCTATAATCTATCTCTGTGCTAAATTTCCTCTAATTTCATTCTGCTGTTCAGGTGTGATTGACTCACATCATCCATCCATCCAAACTTTCACATTTATAATATTAGTAGATTTGTTTATTTGATTGATCGGGGTGGGGTGGTAATGGATTTTTAGCAACAAAGTTTGTCATCTTTTTAGTATAGATTATCTAGAAGTTGAGCTTATCAGTCTAAAATTTTCAGACTACCTTGTGACTTATGGCTTATAAAATCCTATAACAAAATAAAAGAATTGGATTTTCAACGCAAATCCAAGACAACTAACAAAACATATTTTAAATCTTTTTTTTATTTGAAATTTCAACTTAATTAAACAAAATCATGAACTTAAGCAATTAATGCAAAATGATTTTGAGATTAATATTAATTTGAAATAACTAATTTGGAATACAGTTTGTATTTCCGCAGTCAATCTGGGTCTCAATTCCTTTTTTAAAAACAGTAAATCGGTTGTTTTTTTTTTTGTTTCAAAAATTATGCATGCCTTAAAAATTATTTAAAATGAAATATAGTAATAGCAACAACAAAATATTTGTCTTTCTGCACCTTTAATTTTCATATGCGAAGTATGAAAAAAGAAAGTACTGTAATCATTAAATTATTCGATCTAACTGGGTTTCGAAGAAACTCTGTTTTACTGATTTCATTGAGTTTGAAAATTTTTAAAATTATATCTGTTTTTCAGTTTCTGAACACATTAACTCAAAAATGCTTTGTGCTTTGATGAAATTTTTTTTATCATTTTCACATCATATTTGTTTATATTTTTAATCAAAGTTTGAATTAAACCCATATAAACGGAATAAGAAACTATAACAAAATAATTATAAATTTAAATGACTAGATAGTAAAATAAAAAATATACTATAACTACAACTATCTCTACTACTATTATAAATACAAAATTTTGGATGGATGATGTGAGCAATCAACCGCAGAACGAAATTGGAGGGAGTTAAGCACAGAGATAGATTACAGTCTAGAATAGGACATAGGTTAATATTTATTCCGGTGAATTGAGTGGTAATTTTTTTATTAATTAAAAATCAACTTTCCCTCCAAAAATCTTCATTTCCCCACCTCCAAATGAGTAAGACTTCGGTTCCCCCCCCCACGCTAATGTGATTAGGCTTAACAAGCTTTCGACCGATTATTTCAAACGATTCTATTTATTTTCTTAGTGTTTGATGCATTTAAAATGAAAAATTGTTAATTAATCATTTTTTGGATTCATTTTAAAGTATTTTTGAACTAAAATAAAACATGATAAAAGAAATTAAAAATTTCTAATCTGTTTTGCGTCACTCCAACTGGCGCAGAAAATCCACGCAGTTTCGTTGACCCAATCGGCGTTGAAAATTCTCGCATGTGTTCTATAATTGTTGAGAGCTGCATTTTTATTTCAATTAAAAGTTTAAAAATTATGTGTATAATACTGTAGTAACTATCTCAGTCTCGATCGATAGATAAAAAAAATAGACTTGCTTTTAAAGAAATATCGGACTTGTTCTGCTTTATTTCAAGTACGCACTGTAAATAAATTGTTTTTAGGTTAGTTGTGTGCTTTTTGATGCGTAAGAAGTCGCAGATGTAAGCTAGTTCTTCATAATTTTCAGACAAAAATAACCAACTAAAACATTTAGATATAGGTGTACTCGACTGAAATTTTAAGACTGACTACTTTTAACTTGTACTCAGTTAATGTTTCTTTCTTTTTTCCCTCTTCATTTCCTAATTTAGTCTTCGATAAAAAAAAATCTGATACAAGTAAAGATAATGCAACTGAAAAAGCTTTCAAATCACTTCAAATTATTTTTCAAAATACTCATAATAAAATATTTTACGGAAAATTTAGATTTTTCTAAATTTTTATCTGTTTACTTTCTTACATTATGTCATAAAATTTGAGCTTCATATTTAAACGAATCTCGAAGTTTCAGAACTACAAAGAAACCAGATGGAGTATTTCCCAAAAACTTTCTCGCATAATTTCTAATAAAATGGTCCTTCACGACCTTTGTAAAATTTTGCAATTTGGGAAAGGTCCAAATGCTTTGCTCAATATTTAAGAACGTTATGAAATAATGATCTTTGACGTAAATTTAGCATTTTTACTAAATCTACTGGTGTGATCTGTGGTAGAATTTTTTTTGGTGATTAATCCCTATTATGCGATTAACAATTCTCCAAAGTTAAATTTATTTTGAGATGCATTTTTCCCAATCGATTATCATAGAGTTACAATCGCAGTCATGAAAATCGCACACCAAATGCGCTCTACTTAAACCATAATGTTTTAAAGCTATCGGATTTGCAGTCTTGTGAAAACGCAGAACGGCAGAGTCCACTCTGATTGGCTAATTTAATTCTAAAACTGAAAGGTATCTTTACTTCAGACGCCAAATCTGTGCAATGAATTTTATTCCTATGCTGCTTTTTATTTTGTAGTTATCGTCTTAATTTGTGTATGGCAGCCGGACATACTTCTGCGTGAATTTCGGACAAAGATAAGTTACATAAGTTTTATACAGACTTGAAAGTTTTATATATAAGTTTCATACAAATATAAGTTGGATAAGTTACATCTAGAGTAAGGGTCTTACGTCAAATTTCATTCGTTATATCTCAGTTTTTTTAATATTTATTTTTGTCACAAGCATTCAGAAATAACAAAAAACATGCTTTTCAAAATTAGGGATGTATGAAAAATATATATTCGTCCAAATATCGATGACTTAAATCTTGATTAATACAATATTTTCACTATTATAAGTTATTATAATTACAGATGATTATCGTCTTCCCCATGATCTTGGCGTCCCCGGTTCGAGTTTCGATTCGGGCATGGTTGTTCTTCTATCTGTAAAGTGGGTGAACGTACTCCCCCCCCCCGTATAAAGGGACTGTACAAACGATTGTGATGAGTGAGTGGCAAAAGTCGTAGTCTTGGACCTAATTGGCGCTACTACAAATAAACAACAACAATGGACGCTCATTTCGGCTTAAAATTATTGATACCTCATTGTGCTTGTCCATGGCAAGTACCATTAGAAACAACTACAATATTTCCCCCATTTTACATTATATGTATATTAAAGGTTAATATACATCATTATTATTTATTACATTTTATTTCTCAACGTATACGAGAAAGTAAAAACTTTTTTGGCCTCCATTTACGCTATCTTCATGATGTTGTCTAACATTCTGAATGCCGAACAACAATGCATAGACATCGCAACAAGGTTGCTGATTATTTCGTGCTAATTTTGTTCCTGCGAATAGGAAAAAGTTGATGTTCGTTACAAATGAAAGTTCATTGCAATAATCCAGAAATTCTGGCAGTGGTGTAACGGGCATAGGTACTTTTTCATTAGCCGGGTTTGTGTAACAAACGTGAGCCAAGTCACCAAGTGAAATGAATGATAAAACAGTCAAGGGAATTCTTCATTATTTGGCGATTTTTCACGTGCACCTGGTTAACGGAAAAGTATCCGAACATAAATATTTTAAAATTATAAAACAATTTCATATCAAAGTGGTTCAAAAAATATAATGTCCTTCAGGGAAAATATTTTTTTCTCCGCCTCATTATTATATTTTTTTCCTCATATAAGGCACTAATTTTTTGACTTCATGTTGATCTCATGACTGATGCCAATGGCATCTATGATGCTCTTATAATTCCTCGCTATGCTACTGAATCCCTGGGGTCAAACATCTTGGATAAGCCATTATATATATACGAAAATAGAAAAAAAGTAGATATAGTATTTAAAAGGCTACCTCTTACCTAGTTTATTTCTTCTTAATATAAGAAAGCAAACTCTATCAGCATCTTCATATCAGTAGTTTTTCTCCGAAGATCTAAGAGCCAATTTCTCGAAATTAGAATTTCCTCACGATCATCTGACCTCTTGGTGTTCTGAGTAATAAAAAAAGGAACTTCAACATGCACAAAATCGAGAGTCAATTTCACTCCTACATGAGTTCTTCTCCAATTACGGGTATTTGTCGAGCTATTATATCGAACTAGGAAATTCCACTGCCATTCAGTGTCTCAATTGTAATTAAATTATTGTCCTCATTGCTTTTTTGAGCACTTTTATGTTAGCCGGGCGCAAGCGAAAAATCGCCTAATGATGTAGAATTCCGACAAATTTCTTTGGAGATTTTCCGCTTGTGCAAGGCTAACGGAAAAGTACCTTTTACTGCTACTTTTTCGAATCCATTTATATCTTGTAAACTATTCAAAATTGAAAGCGCTGTTTTTCAAGTACTGTATTCAAAATCAAGGAGTTTGATATGTTTTTATTAATATTCTTCACTATAATCTTTTTTAGCTTAACAGGTTTGCTGATTTCGAAACAGAAACAATATCATAAACGGTGTTCAGAAATTCAGCGCTTACAAATTCTGTAAAAATGCAAGGAAATCGTAAATGTCCAGAGTTACTCTTGAAACTTGAAAGAAGTAAGGAATTGAGATTAATATCAACAATGGCTGTTATTCCCTATTTTATATGCACAGAAATTTTTTTTATTAAACACAAGAGAGCGTGCAAACACAAAAACAAACTGAAGTTTCAGTCAGTTGGCAGTTAATGAAGTCTGCTCAGTCAGTTGGTTGAAGCTTCAGCGAGTCGGCTGATGCGATTTAGAACATTTTAAGAAGTTCCAGTGGAATGAAAAAGTATATTAATCCAGAAAATTCCTGCAACACGGAATAGTGATAAAGAGAAGCGTGTAAAAAAATCTAGATTGAATGTCGTAAAATAATTTAGTAGATATTAACATGTTTCAATGTATGAATAGAAACTTGCAGATTGGTTTTTATCTGCAGTAATTTTACCCAAAACATTTTTGAAGGAGATAACTTGTTTATCTAAACGGAAGTAAAGTTCACAGTTTGTCTCTATAATATGAATAATTTTTGCAAGAGATAATTATGTGTTTAATATCATTTATGCTATTACATTCTTGACAAAAAAGATCATAATGAAGGTTAAAATGATTCAACAGTCCTGGTGTTATAATTATTTTGCTGATTAGTCTGGCGAAGACAGCATCTTCCCACCGATTTTTGAAAACGCCCAGAGTTATATATTTAAATTTGACGATTTTTTCATTTGTTATTGTTGATGATGGTCTAAAAGATTCTCCACTCGAATTAATCTGTTAATCTAATTTATATCTAGACAATTTTTTTTTTGAATTTTTGTTGGTCACACTTGAGCTTTCTTTCGCTTGTTTTGTTTATAAGAAAATAAGATTTGAATTCAGCAAAGTATTTCCTATTGATTGTATCAATAGGATACAATGAATCCTTATGCATACAATGACATGTGGACATGTCTAACATGTTTTGAATCAAATATTGATATTCAGATTTCGTCAAAATAGCGATAGCCACTTATATTATCTCAGAAATATCGATGTCTTTTATTTTCTTATTTGAAGCAATTAAAGATGACTAAATCAAGATGCGTTTCTAAATAAATATAAAGAATTTAATTGGAAGGGTAAATCACAGTTTGTCAAAGAATACATTTTTGCCTGCTCTAGTATAACGAAAGTAAAATAACTTTTGCAAATCATGTGTGATGCAGTAAGTACTTCTACTTTCATTAACTCATCACGTGAACTAACTTGTTCTGCTCTTGACTGAAGAAAGTTTGTTTTGTTTTGGAAAAAAATCTTATAAAATGACGCGGAGACAATTTTCACGAGATTTTGGAAGTCCAAACCTTGCAGCAAGCGGACTTATGCCTAGTGGTCTTAGGTATAATTTTATGTGTTGCCAAGATGAAACGAAGCGAGAAAAAGAAGTCTAAAACAAAATTATTTGGACGATCAAAAACACAACCCAAAGAAGAAACAACTACCACTTCTGTGACTACTCAGTTGTTTACTGAACCTGTAACAAAAACTTCATCTACGTCTGTGAATTTGACTTCACAACCTGTATTAGGAGCTACATCGTCGAGTGCCCGATTGTATTCAGGACCAATCCAAGAGACTACTACTTCTGTCCGTAAACTCAGTGGGCCCATAGAAGAAACTTCATCTTCTGTTTCACGCATTTTGGGATCATCACCTATTGAAGAAATAACAACATCGATCTCACAGTTGCGCTTAGAGCCTACTGAAGAGAAAACTACTTCGTTAATAAGATTGCCTGGCAAACCTGTGGAAAAAATTACTACTATTACAAGACGATTAGTTAGTGACCCTATTGAAGAAACATCTTCAGTATCGCGCTTCCTCAGTGAATCTGCAGGAAAAGGAACTAAATTGGCCAAGCAGTTGATTAGTGAACCCATTAAACAAACCACTTCTTCTGTTTCTGAAGTGCTTTCTAATCCAGTAATAGAGACTGTTACGACCTTGCAATATCCGATCAGTGGACCCTTAGAACAAACTACCTCTTCAATTGAACAGTTGATTGGTACTAATATAGAAGGAACTGCTCTATCTGATAGGAAATTAACTGGGCAATCTGCCGAGGAAACTGTTACTGAATCAAGTAATAAACCTGTTGGGAAGTCTGTTATTACTTCTGGACAATTGAGTGGAGATCCTATTGAAAAGGTTGTTACTACTTACAAAAAAGTTATTATTGAACCTTTAGAAAATACTTCTTTAGTCAGGCAAACAAGTGCTGAACCTGCAGAAAAAACTGTTACTATTGCCAGAGAATTTGTTATTAAACCTATTGAAGGAGCTGTCGGCTCTTTGATTAGTGGACCTTTGGGACAGAGAACTTCATCTACAAGCAGTGCAGTAAATAAACCCTTTGGTAGTATTACTACATCAGTGAGTCAATTAATCACTGATCCTTCTGAAAAAACTGTTACATCAGATAAACCATTAACTGTTGGCCCTACAGAAAAATCTACCAGCACCGTTAAACCATTGATTCGTGGGCCTTTAGGAAAAACTGTATCTCCAGCAAGCCAGTTATTTAGAATACCCCCCACAAAATCAACAACTACTGTCAAGCAATTAAGTAGTGAACCTACAAAAAAATTTACTTCTTCTCTTGGTCAGTTAACAGCAAGACCAGTTGAAAAAACTACAGCATCAACCAGGCAATTAACTAGTAAAGCAGATGAAAAAATTATTTCTCCTGTGAAACAGGTGGTTGCTCAGCCTGTTGAACGAACAACTACTTCAGTTAAGCAAATAAGCAATGAACCTGTTGAAAAAACTTCTACTATAGTTAAGGAACCAATCAACAAGCCTATAGAAAAAATTACTACTTCAGTCAGTCGGTTGGTTACTGAACCAGTTGAGAGCTCCAGAACACCAGTAGAACAATTAATTAGTGAGCCTACTAAAGAAACTTTTATTCTGAGGGAAGTTATTAGTGAACCTGTTGAAAAAACTACTAGTGTTGTCAGACAGTTGTTTAGCCAACCTACTGAAAAATCTACTTATACAGTCAAACAGTTAGTTGGCAAAACTGGAGAGAAAAACATTACTTCAACCAATCAGTCAATTTCTGAACCAGTTGAAAAAACTGCATCACTTAGAGAATCAGGTGGAGAATTTGTTGAATTAACTAACACAACAAGTAAAAAATCCATTAATGAACCTGCAGAGAAAATTTCAACTTCAGTTAAAGAAGAAATTAATGAACCTATAGAGAAAATTACTTCAAAAATCAATCCTGTACTTACTGAGCCAGTTGAGAAGACCTCTATATCATCTCAGAAACTAATTAGTGAACCTATTGAAAAATCAACCACTTCAGTTAGACTAGTGAGTCGTGAACCTTCAGAGAAAGCTACTACATTAATTGATCAATCTATTACAAAACCCTTAGAAAGTACCAACATATCAATTGGACAACTCACTGGTACACCCACTGGAAGATCTACCCCTTTGGTCAGGCAGGTGAGCAGTGAACCAATAGAAAAGACTACTACTTTATACAGGCAGTTGGTTACTGAGCCAACGGAAAAAAATATCACATCAGTCAGCCAATTGTTTACTGAACCTGTTGTAAAAACAGCTGAATCAGTCAGACAGCTGACAGATAAATTAGAAGAAAAGAGAACTTCTTTGACCAGGGAATTGATGAGTGATCCTACGAGAGAAACTACCACTTCTGTGGCAGAGCTGCATTTGGAGCCTACAGAAGGCAATCCAACTCCCACTGTACAAGTGCCTTCGGTTCCTCAATCTGTACGACCGCGGATAGCAACTAATAAAAAGAAATCTAGTGAAGTAAAAACATTAGGAATCAAAGAAGGCATTTCCCAGGGTCAGCCAGCAGGTGAGCGCACATCACTGCTTGGAAGTAGCTTTGAAATCCATCCAGGTGTATCGTATGGTGGCATTGCTGCTTCTTTTACTGGACATCCCGAGGCGCACACTAGCACAGAATTTCTCATGAGTTCTGAAGGTGGATTAGTATGGTCAGAGGAAGAGTTGAAGAGGAAGCTGAAATATTTTTTTATGAACCCTATCGAAAAATGGCGAGCAAAGGGTAAATTTCCTTGGAAACTTGTTCTTCAGGTAGTGAAAATAATTTTTGTCACCGTGCAGTTATGTGTATTTGGATCTGATGGATACATATATGAACTGCAAAAACAAAATACTGGTACAAGTTTTCAACACATGTTTCTCAAGGACTGGACTGCTTTGAGGGATGTAGTTTCCTATCCACCTTCTACTGGTGCTTATGCTGTTTATACAAAACCTGAATTTTATGCTAATGTTGATCATGTGGTTAAAACTTATGCTAATATTACTAACATTGCTTTAGGTACTTATTGTTATGATGGGCCAAATTGTACAATGACATATATTTCTTTTTGTCGCCTAGAATTCAAAAAGATGGTTGCATTTAATCAGTCAGTTGTTTTTGACAGTCATAAAAGAGAAATTTGCCATCAGATTCCTGACTTATTTCCTGAAGGAGATCCTCGTTGGAAACAGTTTTCTATCCAGCGTTACCTTGATGACCAAAATGATACTGTGGCCTTTGATAAAATGATAACAGCTACTATAACATTCAATCTGACAACAATTTTCTTGAAATCTCTTGGCAGTAACAAATATCCAGATTGTTATAGGTTTGATATTAATGTTCTTTATGATAATAAGGAACATGATGGGCAGGTTTTGGTTAGCTTAAGTACTAAAACCATAAAGTTAAATTGCTATCACAATGGAACCACCAATCCCGATGATAGATGGGGCTATAATTTAAGGCAATTGTTGAATGGCTTTATTATTTTCATTTGTGTTTTGTCTCTCCTGCTTTGTATTCGTTGTCTAGCGAAAGGTCGATATTTGTGCCGGGAAACCAACAAATATTTTAAATTTTCTCAGAACAAGGCTCTCACTACTCAAGAAAAAATGGAATTCCTTGATATGTGGTATTGTGCTATGATTTTTAATGATGCATTAATAATTGCAGCATCTATTTTGAAAGCTGCTATTGAAAAAAAGACAGTTGAAAGTGATCAGTATGCAACATGTGCTATCCTTTTGGGTGTTGGCAACCTGCTAGTATGGGCTGGTGTTTTACGGTATCTTGGATTTTTCAGCAAATATAACATCCTTATTCTTACCATGAAGAAAGCAATTCCGAATGTTATGCGTTTTATTCTCTGCTGTGTCCTACTGTATGCAGGATTCTGCTTCTGTGGCTGGGTTGTGCTGGGTCCATACCACATCAAATTCCGCAGCTTGAGTAGTACTTCTGAGTGCCTCTTTGCTATGATGAATGGTGATGACCTTTTTGCTACTTTTGCCATTACCAACACCAATAATGACTTAATCTGGTGGTTCAGTAGGATTTACCTGTATACTTTCATCAGCATGTTCATATATGTTGTCATATCTCTGTTTATATCTGTTATTATGGATTCGTATGAGACAGTTAAGGACCATTACAGGAATGGAAATACTATGACAAGAATTCAGGTGTTACTCGCAGATATTCCAGAAGATTCTTGTTCATCATTTTACCAGCAGCGTCGTAAGCAGCAGAAGACCTGCTGGCAATGGATTGCTATGTATTTTAGAAAATGATGTCTTGGGTAAAAATCCAAACATACATATTCTCTACAGAATACTTAGAAATGTCTTTATGTTGTAGAATTCATAGATTTAAATCATTAAAGAATGCATGCTATGAAAAATGAAATGATAAACATGAAAATAGATTTAAAAAAAAGGTAAGATTTAGAATGTAGTTTCCTCTAATGTTTCCTTAATATATAACATATAGAAATTTCACTACTTAGTCATCTTTTAACTATTTTTTGTAATTTTTTTTTTGGCTCTTAATAAATTTCAAGTATTTTGTTTTTTTTGGCAAGTTAATACCCGGTTTTTGATTATTAGCAAGCAGAAATGTATATAGCATCTATCCTAGTATAAGTTATCATTTGTAGATAAAATTGTTAGGATTTTTTAAAATTGTGTTTTGCTTTTTTTGGAATGTTTTTTAGTTATTTATTGTTTTAATGAAAGACATTTGCTTGAATGGTGATTTTTTGAGAGAAACTTTTTGATAGCTATAATATGCTCTTTTTTTTTATGTAATCCAGTTTTTATATATATATATATATATATAAAATGTGCTGCATTTAGTGTTTTTCAGGAGTTAGTTTTATTTTAAAAATAATTTGTTTTGCTTTTGTGAAAGTTTTTCAGCTTTAAGGATATGATTATTTTGTCTTGTTGTTTTTGTCTTTAAAATTAAAAAGAAAAACTAAAATTAAGTTATAGCTTATATTTAACTTTTATCTAAAAAATATAGAAGACTGGAAATATTAAATATTTGAAATACTTTAAAATGGATTATCTGTTAGTCCTTAATTACCCACAGGCAGGACATTTTAAAACTTTATGTATGTTTTTAGTTCTTTTTTCATTTATTTCTGTTGGCAAGCTCAATTTTAGCTCAATAAGAATTCTACTTAAATTTTATTTTCTTATTTTTTTAAAAGTATTAATTCATATAAATAAATTTTAGGAATGGATTGTATTTGTTATAATTGTTTTAAGGTATTTGAAACATGAATTGAAATTAAGGCATTTTTTTTTTAAATTTAAGAATATATTTTTATAAAAATATTCTTGATTAAAAATTGACAGGTATTATTACAACAAATGTTATTTTTGTTTGATTAAATAAAGCATTTGATAATAATTCATAAATAGAATTTTTGACTGTTGTTTTTAAAGAAATTTAAAATATTAAATATAAATCACATTTTAAGTTGTAGGACAAGTTTTAAATTTGTACTTATTGAGAACTTAAATATCTTATTTTCAGTTTTCATGTATTCTAAAACATGCAGAATGTACCTTTCTTGTATTCAAATAACCTATGAAAAGTATTTAAATTTATGAAATTCAGTTAAAATTATAAACTTTAATGAATGAGATTAAATTTTGTTTTAAGTTGTTGGAAGATTTTTTTTTTTTTTTTTTGCAAATATTGATACTGTTTAGAATAATTTTAAACAGTTATTCATTGTTCATGGTTTGTAATCTGAAATATTGTGTGACATTTTGTTTTTAAAGAAATTAAGTGTTTATCAAAATAGTCATTTAAAATTAATTCAGAATTATTTTTGTTTTGAATCTTAAGTGATTAGTGCCAAAATCATAAACATTCTGATGCATCTTTGTGTTGTATCCTTCTTAATAAGGCCAAGTTTGGTAATTATTTAATATTGTTGTCATCAAGTTATTGAAATTTATTGCTTTTTTTGACATTGGAAAGAATTCTTGAGTTTTAATGTGTAATAATTTTATGTATGTGTAATAATTTTAGCAGAATTTCAATGAGGATTTTTCTTAAATTACGATTTCAGTATAATCTGTTTTTATTTCAGTCCACAAAAATTTTCTAATTGTAACCAATACATATGGCTAATAAAATAAAGGAAAGATTTTTGCTTTTACCTTAATATTTATAAGCCTTATAAATTGTAAACATTAGTTTCAAGTTTAATTATGTAGTGTGAAATTTGTTGAGTTATAAAAGTTTTTTTTTTCATCTTGTATTCAAGTATTTCTGTTATACAGAGTTATTTATTTATTCATGACATGATGCATTTGGAAAATCTGCTTTTGCCTTAATTATAATAAATTTTCAAAATCTTCATAGAACAATGAAAATTTTGTGTAAAAAATACTTATGTAAACTGATTACTGTATATTTTTATGAATGTCATATTTGAAAAAGAAAATTGAAATATATTTAATGTATTTTTATGCTTGGTTTCATAAGCACAGATATGCTATATTTTATAAGTATGTTTTATAAAATGTAATTAGAAAAAATATATATAATTTTAACATATTACTTTCTTTTCTTAATATGAGAATTTGTTCTTATGAAAATAAAACAGAACTTAAATGACATTTGAACATAAATTCTGTTTTAAATAAATAACATGTGATATTTGAAGCTACTCATAGCTCAACTGAAGCTTCAAGCTGCCAAATCCTTTCTTTATGTAAATTTTTAAATTGATGACACTTTTTAAAAATCTTATCTTATATACGAGAGTTTCATTATTCTCCATATAAATTTGGGAAGTGAACTTGAAATGACAAAATATTTACCATGTCTTTGGCACATAGAAACCCATGCTGCAAAAAGCACATTAATAAATAATTAAGAGCTTGGAAATTTTTTTAAAAAATTCAACAACCTAATTTTATTTGAAAGATTTTTTTTGCTTATTTTGGTACTTTTAAAGTAAAAAGGAAATAAATTTAAAAATGCAAGATTTATATTTTGGCTCACCAGTAAGAAAATACTGTATGGATTCATCCATACTAAATACTACTTTTCATTTCAAATTGAAAGTATGAATAAAATTTTGATAATGAAATATGGCTAATGAGATTCTATAATTATTATTTTTATTACTTCAAAATAATTTAACAGTAATTTAATTTTGAATTAATTTTTTTTGTATAACATAGAGTATGATTTTCATTTTGAGTACCATTAACTATATTATTTATTATTAATTTAATTTGAAACTTTGAATTGGACTTACTAAAATACATGTATTTAATTTCCATCTATTTAAGGATTTCTTTTTTCCGGATAGACATACAGTCAATTAATATAGTTTGTAAGCTTTTTTTTGTAGCTAAATGCTAGTTTAGAAACTTGTTAAAGAAAAAAAAATTTTCTCATTTCCATATATAAAAAAATCTTTCTGTTTACATTTTTTACAGTATACTTAGAAGCAGATGAAAGTTTCTCAAAATTACCGTAGTATTGGTATCTGTGATTTTTCTTAATTTTATTTTGAAACAAAATCTATATTGGAGCATAGCTGTCTTATTTTATGGTTGCTATTATTTGAATTACTTTGACTGTGATAAAGAGTCTAGTGTTGCTATCACTAAGTAAAAGACAAACAATCTAATTAAATTTAAAACCTTTTCTCCAAAGTTCTAATTTGTCTATACATTCCAATTTTGTTTTTTAAAATAAAGGAAAATTTCAGTAAACTTTGCTTCCACCTAAAATAAAGAACGACACAATTCAATTTTTTTATTAATTGAATAGATTTAAAATGAATTAGGAAAAAGTAATTTTTAAATTATCATTTTTGACTGCAAGTGGATTATTGTTTACTGTAAATGGTCTGTAAATTAATACTGTAAGTTGATTATAATTCAGTGGCATTACTTATGATTCCATATGATGTTGTTATTTCTTATCTTAAATTTTCACTTTCTTCAAGTTGATTGTGATAAGATGATGAATTCATAAAGTGTATAAACTAGATTGTGTTTTATGAATTAATAAACTTTGCATTTTCTTTGCTCAAATGTCTATAATTATTTTATTTCACATATTGCTTTTTTAAAAATTAAAATGTTTTACTTCAAAATTAAATGTGTGCTATTTTAACATAATGTTTATAGGTTGAATGTTATCTGTAAATGACATAATTTGTAATATATGTATAATACAAAAATTTTAATAACGCTCTGTAATATAGACTATCTGAATTAAAATTATGAATTTGGCACGTAGTTACTTCTTAACTTATAAATTCTCTCTGAGAAAAGGTTTTAATTTGTTGTTCATTAAAAATAAATCAAAATGTTAACATTTTCTTCAATAACTTATAATATCTGAAAAATATTTTTACAGCTCTTCAAAAAAAGAATTAGTTTTTTCTTAATTTTTTTAAAATTTTCGCTGTTTTTTTTTTTTTTTTTTGTAACTTTGAGGAATTTTAGAAAATATTTTTAAGTACCTTTTTTAGCAATATTTTTCTTTATTTTAGTCCTTTCATTTGTACACATGTGTGCACTACAGCGATATTAAATCTTTAGCATTCCAATTGCGAACGTACTGTGACATTGGATTGCACGCATACGTACTTTAGGCTTAAAACAGATAATTCAATTTTATTTTTATTCATGATCATTATGTAATTAATTTGATTGGAAATCAAAATCAATAATTAGGATCTTGGTAAAAGTTTGTCTAGATTATTGAAATTCATGACTTTTAAAGCTATAATATGCATGTAACCTAAAGCATTCATTTCCATACCTCTAGAGGAATTCAATCAAATTTGGCTTACATTCTTTAGCGTATGGAAGAAGTAACTGTATTATTGTGGCGTTTTTTACGCCCTAAACTAACCTAAAGATGTAAAGAGGATACAATGGATGTTAAAAGATTTAACGTATTTCCACCAAAACTCCTGGATAAATCAGTGTTCAAAAATTGTGCTGTTCCAAAATTTAAAAAAAAATTAAATTTATAATGAATATAGTATTATTATTGTAGTATTTTTCTCTAGTTTTTAATTATTAGTTCAAAGTTAATTTGCACACAATTTTTTATCAATTCTATTGTTTTTATAATATTAATGATGGTTTATTGTTTAATCACCTGTATCATTCGTTAGCTTTCGCCAACGTTGAAGTTATTTTTTTAGATATTTTTGTTATGTAGTATTTACTTACTCGTATACAAAGTATGCTAAAAAGGGGGGAGACACCAAATTTAAGATTTTTAACGAATTTTTGCAAACTTTCAGAACTTCCCTGATTTTCTTATTTTGGTATTATGTTTGTGAGGACGATATTTTAACCATTTATTCACTGACGGCACTTATAAGTACCATTTAAATCTTGCTTATTTCTTCGCAATATGACTGTTTTTGCCGATGGTATTCTAAAGAACACGGAGAGTGTTACCCAGATATCAAGAAGTTTATATAATCAAAAAGTAGGAATCAAAAATATTTAATTAATAATTAAATTAATTAAGATATTTCTATTACGTAAATTTTTTTCTTGGATTCCTTGGGATTATTCTGCAAGGAAACTTAACTATTGGTGCAAAAATGAAGTTGAAAATTGATGGCAATATAATTCAGTAAATAAAGGTTTAAGGTTTGTAGAAGCAATTTGATATATGGTCTTAGCATGGAATTTTTAGATTTCTGGCAGACCATTCAAAAATCTGTCTGATCGAGTATAAATTTGTACGATAGTTGCAAATTTAAAGTCTTTATTTTCTTTAAAAATTACTTTCTCATGTACCGAGTATAGTAAAAATATTGTATTCGTCGACAAATTCGAACTGGAGATTTTGACGACGAATCGCACGCTTTAGATTTCCTTCAATTAAAAAAAAAAAATATGTCTGTCCGTGAAAAAGATAACTCAGAAACAGAATTTGAGAAATTTGGTATAAGAACTTAAAACCGAATTTGTAGATTTCTAAGAAATTTTGTGCGAAATCCGCCCACAAGAAACCTGTAATCGACTTTGGAATATAAGTTCGCATGGTAACTACCAAATAAAGAATGCTAGATATATAGAATTCGGTACAAAGATTTAACCCGTTACCGCATATGGGCCCATATATGGTATTTCAATTTTGATTCAATTTTATTTTCAAATTAAATATTATAAAAGAATTCAAAGTATTTTAACCCATCAAATACATATTTAGCAATAATAAAACGCAAAAAAAAAAGTCTATGATTTTATGACTTTTCGAAGTAACTTCATTTTTGTGCAAGTGGATGAAAAAGCAGAATTGAAGTGCGAGTGATTCATTTTCAAAAAACGATAACAGAGTTAAAGGTAAGTACTTTTTGATAGCAAAAATATTTTCATTGAGTCGATATACTCATATTTCTCCACGGATAATAATTTTTCCGCTTTTCAAATGAAATGGTTTTTGTTTCTGTGCATACGAGCCCATATATGGTTCCATAAAAA
>JAOUZG010052822.1:864060-884849 GCA_026289955.1 Argiope argentata
TCAGAACAGAACACCATAACTCAAAGCTACTCAATTTGGATATCGATACGCTTTAAAGGGTAAGCTATTAAAATAATACCACTGCTTAAATGGCTAACATGATTTGATACACAAAAATATTATTGCTGTTGTTGTGTTTTGTTTTACAACGGAAGGAGGGGTGCAGTGGATTCTGAGGGTAAGTCGTAGATAGGCTCCGACCAACCACGAAGGCACACGGATTAACCATAGAAACTGAATGACCGGACCGCAGCGACAGCAATTAACGGGAACTGTGGTTAAGTCCTACTGACCATCACCGGCCTCGGTACAACCCTCCCCGAAGGAAGTATCCCCGTCATCGATGGGAGAAGTCTAAAGCGGCATTCACACGACCCGTCGAATCTTCAGACGAGCCACGCGTTCCCCCGTTTTACCCCTCTTGTGGTTTCTTGGGGTGCTTTGATGTCTGTGGACGCGTCCGAAGTCCCCTCCCCCAAATTGTCGGTAAAGTGTCCAGACATCAAAGGACCCCAAGAAACAACAAGAGGAGTAAAACGGGAGAACGTGTTGCCCACCTGAAGATTCGCAGGTCGATGGAACGCGGCTTAACCTCCATCTATTAGTGAACCCACTGGGTTGGCGAGATCCAACCACCATACTGGAAGCAACTCATCCCCAATTACGAGGTGCCTCCGGGGGGTAAGGATTCTGAGGGTATGACATAGGTATACTCCGTCCCGGCCGAAGCCATTCGGATATAACGATGAGCCGCCGCAAAGCAACCCCCACCGAGCACGGAAGTACAGGTTAATCAACTTAATTTTCATAAAAATTAATTCAAAGAACCAGATCGGAAAAAGATACGAATTTAAATTCTCAAAAATTGTCACCTTGTCTCCAAGTATAGTAATTATCAAACATTTCAACAGTTCTTAGAGGAACATAAAAGTGTAAACAACGTTAACTTAGAAAATGCTGTTATAAAGAAAAAGTATAAAACAACTATACACAAACTAAGCTCTTGACAACCGAAAAGCAAATAACATATATACAAAATATAGTTTCAATATACAATATAGACGTAAAAAAACTGATGTCAAAGCAAAGAGTAATTTCAATCGTGCTCCACGGATTCCAACTGCGTAAGATAATTGATAATTTTGGAAGCACTTGCACTAAAGAGAGGGAATTTTAATAGCAATTTGATGTCCAAATATCTCCAGCCTAATTGCCATGTTGAGCGGGTATTTTCCCATAATTCATATTCCTGTATAATATGTTGTATGGTTCCAGAAGATTTGCCACATCGCATTCATCAGATTTTCCAAATAACATAGCTTGGTGAGCATTAAAAACCCCATGACCAGTTATGATTCTGAGGGTATGTACCCCTGAGCACCCGAGGGCAGAAGTCTGATTTCTAGCTCACACACGTAACAGACCCTTTTTACGAGACGGACTTCATTCAGACAATTCATTCATTCATCTACAGATTCTTATTTATATCTGGAACAGAGAACGATCATTTCTGACACAGTACACCCAGTGGTATTACTCTAGCCTTGGAGGACTTTGTGACCACGACAAATTTAACGACCAACACACATACACGGAAAGTCTTCGGCTGGTGGGTTCGAACTCGCGTCCCAAGGGAGGCGAATCTAACGGAGGCAAATCTATCTCCGTACTTCATCGGCTGAATCATGATTATATATAGCATAAAATATTAGCTGGTCATTAAAACCGCCAAATTCTAGATTATCTAAAATTTTATATCAGGGCACGAAGCAAAGATCTTAAAACCATTGCTTAACGTCTTATGAAATATTTTTCACTAGTCATGAAATCGTCATATAGATTGAACAATAAAAAAAGTTATCGTTTCCACCGTTAGAAAGCGTAAAGAAGTGATTTTATTGGAGACTATTCCGATCGTCGTATTGATTCAGACAGAATTTACGATCGGGAAAAAAGATTAAAAGTAGACTATGAGCTAAGCAATTAACGAGGATGTTGCTGTTGCAGTAAAAATTATAGCTTGTATCTACGATGTTCTTTTTTTTTCTTTTTTGCAGGTGCAAAACAAAAGCTACCTGGATGGTCGAATAAAATTCATTCTGCTCGACTAATAAAAATGAAATAAAATAATATTGTTTAATTCTTCATCTTGTTTTTGCTTTCTTCAGAAACCAACAAAAGATGGAAGTCATTTTCTATTTATTATGTTTCGAAATTGATAACTGTGACTTTCATCATTATAGCTATATTTTTTTTTGATCAAAAGTGAAAGAGCGTCAATTTTTGATTCATAAAAATGATCAAGAATACTCTTCCAAATATCAGCTATTTTCTTACGCATTTGCACATAAGTATATAATTTTTAATTGCCGCTCGAAATTAATATTGCCTGAATGATAAACAATCAAATATTTCTAATTGATACAAGTAACAAGAGTATTTAAAATTGCCATTTTCACACGGTTATTAATGGTTTTTTATTTTGATATTTTCCGGCTAGGAGTTTTAAAATTATTTATTTATTACATCAAATATTTGGTACTTTTCCGTTAGACGGGCGCTAGCGAAAAATCTCTAAATAACGTAGAATTATTTTGACTGTTTTGTCATTCACTTTGTTTGGCGACTCGGCTGGAGTTTGGTTCACATTTGGCGACATTTGTGTCCGGCCAAGTATCAAATATTTTAAATACATATAAATATATAATATGTGAAAAGTTTTTAGAATTTATTAAAATTTAAGAAACAATTATCTAAGCAATGCAATTAAAGGTTTCATTTTGGAGTCCCCCCCCATTTTTGTACGTATTTTCAAAAATAATTAATTCTAGAATTATTTTTTAAAATCTAATTCTAACTGTACATTCTCTCGACTTCATCTATAATAGCACCTTTTTCAATTCTCTACAATTAGTTCATTGGATTGATTAAAATAAAAGAACTTTACAAGTAATGCACACTATGCTAAAGTGAAAAGCATTTTACCGATAAATTGATACTTGAAATGATTTTCAATGCCCAGCTCATGCTTTTCTATAACTCACAATTATTGGCTTCGACTGCGTAAACGGCATTTTGCAATTTTTTCCCGTGTTTTATGCAAATTTTTAGCAGTGTTAAAGTGTAAAGCACTGCATTTTCCACAAAAGGCAACTTTTGGAACTAAATTAAATTTGAGGATTCCTTTTTCCCATGCCGTCCATAGACCCCGTACAAAATTTGATGACTTTGAGGCAAATATTTCAATCTAAAGAAGTCTCTAAGTACCGTCAATTAAAAAAAAGATTAAAATGAAAACTGCTATGCATATTTCAATGTATCATGTCAGAACATCATTTCTTGAACGGCCAAGCACCACGTGCAAGTTAAATTATATTTTTAATCATTTTAATCGTTTCATTTGAATCAGTCACTTTATACTGCAAACGATTCAAAAAACTTTGTCTCGCATTTATTGTAAAAAAAAAATATCGCATTTCCTATTTATTTCATTTCGTATAATCACGCCCCCAAAATGACATTTTTCTAGGTTTTATTTGCTGGTGACATTAATTTATTTTTTTAAATCAGAGCTTTTGTGAATGCAATGGCAAAGCATTATTAAAAGCTTATTTTTTGAGATGCCTGTGCAGGTAATAAAATTTTAATTTTTCGCCTACGGATTTTTGTTGACGCCAAAAAACTAATCCCAAAAACAACATCATGTTCTGACATGGTAATAAACACTTTGTATTTGTATTTCCATCAACCTATTACTGAATCTTCACTTTCTTATTTTTTCCCTTCCTTTAAACGCCAAATATAAATTCAAATAGCAAATTTTCCTGTTAAATGACATTTTCAGAAAACCAAATTACGTGAACAGAAAGCCAAGATGTATAGCTTTACAGAAGACAGTTACAGAAAGCCTATATATATAGCGATGGCCGTAATGAAAAACATTTATTTTGTGAACAACGATTGTAAAGATAGCAAATTATTATATAAACATAACCGTTGTAATGAAACATAAATATGGAACTCACTGTGAAGAATAATAAATACTTGTCACTCTACTGTTGATTTAATAGCATCTGCCTTTTAAACACGTCTAATTCTATCCACATATTTTCGTTTGCTCTGTGCAAGATTTACTTTTTATTCATTCACTTTGCGATAACCTTGACCAAAGAGCTTGATATCCACGATACAGTTTTTTTTTCTAGTAATTTAATTCCGCATATTTCCAGTTTGCAAAACAATATTTTCTTTCTTCTGGAATATTTTTTTGCTTCAGTTTTCTTGATGTTATTTCTTCTTCTTTTTATTAACAAATTAAGAAAGAAACAATTCCGTAAACGAGCTAATATTTGGTTTTCAGCGGTAATACTAACCCTTGAAATTGAAAAACTGAATTTCTTTCTTTTTATTTTTCTTTCTTTTTTTTTAATAAAAAAGATTGCTTCAGTCTGTGATTCTCGAGAAGGCTCGGAATTGAACATCTTGCATGAAAAATGATTCATACGAGATGTTAACTGCATTTGCAACTGATTTTAAAGAGACAATAGGTTCTTTTAGACACTTTTGTTGAGTATTCACTTAGGCTTATGCATTTGTATTAAAATATAAATACGTTAGATTTCTTCAAAAACTTTTATTATATATTTACTATAATATATCTACAAAAAATTAATATATTCATAAGTTTTTTTAAATTTCAAAATATTCCAATTGATTTAATTTTTAATTATTATTATTATCTTCCTTATTGCCCAATATAAATTTATTAGAAACAAAACTGGCTTTGATTTTGAAACTCCAAGTATATATAATTTTTTAGAAATGTTTTGAGGTACATTTATTAAACTTTCATAGTGTTTTTGAGCGTCTAAAAAATACGAAAAATAAAATAAATATCCTATTTCCTTTTAGTGTTTAATCGAAATCTTTATTATCAAATTCTGTTTAATTTCTTCAAAAATTAAGACATTTGGAACAGTAAAAAATATTTTTATCTAATTACAATATCATTTTGAGAAAATTAAGTTAGTTTTTTTACCCCTGGGATCTTCAAAAATTTATTTTACTAACCAATATTATAAAACTATTTTAATTGAACATAAATATATATTTTGGATGATGAAACGATAAAAACCACTGTCTCAGAAGATTGAAGAATACTATTGATTCATCAAATAGGGGAAGGAGTAAAGGTGGCATTCCCTCAGTTCGCGTTGTAATGTCTTAGCTTCAAGTAACTAAACACTTTGACACTAAGTACATTTATTCACAGACAACAACAAAAAAAACAGAAACATTTAAAATTAATTTTAGAAACAAGATTTAGACATTTTTGAAGCCAGCTCTGTTCCGCGTCCAGACATGCTCAAGCCAAACTCCTTCTCCTCCAACTCAATCTCGCGACCTCTTTCGTCGAGCGCGGACAGCGCCATCTATCTCCATTTTAGGACAGTACAGACTCCTCCCCTCTTGGAAACTTTTCGACGTAGGCGAAAAGCTGAAAATAGACTCAAAACAAAAACTACTACACATACATAGATACTGTAAATGACACAAAAAATATATATATGAAGATAATTATATAAAAGATTAAATGTATATATAAATGCAAAAGTACAGGAAACTTTTTCTTTTTTAAAGACCCATTTCATATTTGCCAGACAGTACACTACTTGACAAGAAGAGGAGGGATCCTACTCAACGCGTCAGCATTTTTGTGCTGCGTACCCTTACGATGAATTATATTGAAATTAAAAGATTGGAGTGCCAATGACCACCTCAAAATTCTAGAATTTTTGCTTGCATTGGTTTTGAGCCAAGTTAGAGGATTGTGATCAGTCACAATAGTGAAGCTCTGGCCATCCAAATAGCATTTAAGTCTCTGAATTCCAAAAATAATAGCAGCACACTCCTTTTCACTAACACAGTAGTTCTTTTCCACGTTCGAGAATTTCCTACTAAGATAGACGATTGGATGTTCTTGGTCCTCTTCAGTCACTTGAGATAGTACTACGCCTATCCCATTATCGGATGCATCTGTCTGTAATATGAATGGAAGGTTATAGTCAGGAGAATGTAGTATTGGTTTGCTTGCAAGAGCCTGCTTCAATGATTTAAAGGCTTTCTCACAATCTTCCGTCCAAGGCACCACTCCTTTTCGACATTTTCCTTTTAAAGCATCTGTTAGAGGCGTGGCAATAGTAGAAAACATGGGAATATAATGAGAATAATATCCCGCTAGACCTAAAAATGCTCGTATGTCTGTTTTGGTACGTGGAGTTGGAAAGTTCTTAACAGCCTCTATCTTCAAATCTGAAGGCCTTCTACATCCTTGTCCCACTATATGTCCTAAGTACTTGACTTGACTTTGCGCAAATTTACTTTTAGATGGTTTAATGGTCAAACCAGCCTTTTGTATTCTTTGCAATACGGTTTCTAGGTGCTTGATATGGTCTTGGAAACCAACAGAAAATATGGCGATGTCATCGAGATAAGGCACAGCAAAATCTTCACAAGCCTCCAGCAATTGTGCTACCATTCTACTAAATTCATAAGGAGCGTTCTTAAGTCCAAATGGCATAACGTAATGGTATATATGTGCCAAAATTTGTGACAAATGCAGACAACCTTTGAGCATGTTTGGACAAAGGAATTTGCCAATATCCTTTTGACAAGTCTAAAACTGTTATAAATTTTGCAGAAGACACTGTTTCAATTCTTTCTTCTATATTCGGTAGCGGGTAAAATTTTGTCTTCGTAATTTTGTTGAGATTTCTATAATCTATGCATGGACGTGGCTCTTTGCCAGGTGCTTCCACTAGTACCATAGGTGAGGTATAATCAGAATATCCTACTTCAATAATTTTCATGGAAAGCATTTTCTGGATCTCCTTACGTAGGATTTCATTTTGCCTAGGTGATGTCCTATAAGGCTTTGACAGCACCGCATCGTCCGACACTAGTTCGATGTCATGAGTGACGAGGTTAGTTTTTCCTGGAACGTTGGAAAAGCATTCTCGATATTTCCAGATAACATTTCTCAATTGTTCACATTGATCTTCTGTCAATGTATTTCCAGTCAATTCTGGGGTGATTTCTGATAAATCCAGAACATTCGGAGTTGGTTCCAGATGAGGAATCTCTAATTCATCAACTCCAATTCCTTCTTCAGATTCTAAGGAAAGATAATTAATCTGTTCTGGTCTCTTGTAATAAGGTTTTAACATATTCACATGGTATACCTGAGACTTGTCCTTCCTATTTGGTACGGACACCACGTAATTAGTTTCAGAGAGTTTTTTCAAAATAGTACCTGGCCCAGTCCAGAGTGGGCTAAGCTTGTTTGCTCTACAATTAGCGAAAATCAGTACTAAGTCTCCTTCCTGAAACTCCCTTTTCACAGCTTTTTTGTCATACCAAATTTTGTTTCTTTGTTGGGATTTTTCCATTTCCTTGACAGCAAGATCTTGGTAACGTTTCAATCGATTAAGTAGAGTGAACACATATTCAGTCACTGGAGTTTGTTCTTCTTCGGATTGGAGCCAATTTTCATAGAGTAAAGTAACAGGTGTTCTAAGGTTTTTCCCATGAACCAGTTCAGCTGGGCTAAACCCTGTAGATTCGTGAGTAACAGTTCTTAGAGCGAATAAAGCGGCGTGAACATGTTTTTCCCAGTCCGGCCCTTCTTCGACACATAAGACACGGAGTATTCGACCAAGCGTTCGATGGAAACGTTCAACAGGATTGCTCTGTGGATGATAGGCTGAACTGTGCACAACTTTAACTCCAAAACGTTCAAAGAATTCTATTGTGACTTCACTCATGAAAGAAGTCCCTTGATCATGCTGAATTTCTCTCGGAAATCCCATGCGACTAAAAATTTGAAGAAGTGCATCGATGACAGAAGTGGATGTGATATCCGTTACAGCGACAGCATCAGGATATTTGGAAGCCAAGCACATCGCTGTAATCAAATATTTCTTTCCAGATTCAGTAATCGGCAATGGTCCGACAGCATCAATATTGATTTTAGCAAACACTTCTTGAATTATTGGAACTAATTTCATAGGAGCCTTTTTCTTGTCATTAGGTTTCCCCACACGTTGACAGTGATCACAACTTCGGACATATTCTTCTATTTCCTTGTAGCAATTCGGCCAAAAGAAATATTTTGCAAGAATGTCTTTAGTTTTTGTAACGCCTAAATGACTTGCTGCACCGTCATGACACAGAGTCTTGAGTCTTTCTCGAAATTCTTTAGGCACTACCAATAAAAGTTTATCTTCACCTAATTTATTTGTCTTCCCTTTTACCAAAAGTCCATTTGGGAGAATTTTGAACCCAATTTTGCATTCTGTTTTACCTATGTTTTTCACCAAAGATTGTAGTTCTTTGCACTCTTGTTGAGCAGTGATAAAGGCTTTAGAATCAATCTTTAGTAATGACAAGCCCTCGAATTCTTCTTTAGAAGGAAAAGAGAATAAATCATCATCTTCGATATCTTCTGTAGCTGCCGTCTCAGTTTCCTCTACAGATAAAGGTTCATTTTCTTTGATATGCACCAGCTCTTTTTCCTCTTCCAATCGTTTCTGAGCTCGTGTTTGGATCGCATTGAGTTGTTGGGAAACAGGAATGTTCTCCATCTTTTCTATAAGGGCTGCAGTTCTATTCCCTAAAAGATATCTACCTTTATCGGCTTTGTTAGATACAATCGCTGCCTTAGTTATCAAGTGTCCAAACTCACCTTTCAGCTCAACTTCAGCTAGTGGTAAGCACACTGGTGAATCATCTAATGGCTGCTGAACCCAAACCTGCTCACCTGTAAACATTTCTGGTTTTATTACTTTGAGGCTCACAACATCAATACTGGATCCTGTGTCCCGCAAAATAGGCATAGGGAATCCATTTACTTCCCCCATAGAAGTGTGTGGTAACATTACATCATCTTCGTAAGCTTCAAATATATGATTTACAGTTGCAGAACTCTCTTTATTTATCAACAAGGGACAGTTTGGTCTAATATGATCCGTAGAACCACATTTATAACATTTAATTACTCTTCTTTTGTCAAAGTCTTCATTATTTGCATGCTTCTTAGCACCAAAATCTTCTTTTTTAATATGAAAGGATACTTTATTTTCACTCGGAGTTTTAGCTTTCCAAGTCGGAGATCTCTCTTTTGAAGAACCACTGAAAGGTTTTTTCTTCCAAAGGCTACGGATGCTATCATATTCATCCAGCTTTTGAACAAGTACTTCTGGATTTTTTATATCCGACCATTCGTCAATAAAATGTTCTCTAGCCTCCCAAGGCACTTTTCTTTTAATCTGCTCAGTCAAAATTAAATCGCTGAGTTCGGTGAAGGTGTTTACTTCCAGTCCTTTCAACCATTCTTCAAAGTAGTTCCTCACTTCATATAAGAAATCTGTCCAATTGCTATCCGAACCTTTTACGTGGTTATGAAATTTTTGTCGAAATTTTTCAGCCGAAAATCTGTATCTTTTCAGCAATAATTTTTTTATATGCGAGTAGTCGTTTGAAATTTCTTCTGACTCTCTGGCAATGAGCTGCGACATCTCATAAGGTAACAATCCAATTAAGTGAGATACCCATAAGTCTTCAGCAATATCAACTCGCTTAGCTTGCCTTTCGAACAAAACGAGATACAGACTTATATCACCATCTTTAGGATCAAATTTTTGCATAAGATGTCTAATTTCCAGTTTTGGTTTATTAGGCACCAGAGTCATTTCACTCGACTTGGGCTTATTTTCTAACTCTAATTGCAATTTTTTCAGTTGAAAAGCATTTTCTAGCTCTTTTTCTTCAAGAATACGCTTTGTTTCCATTTCTTTTTCTTCAAGAATACGCTTTGTTTCCATTTCTTTTTCAATTCGCTTTGCTGCCATTTCTTTTTCGATTCGCTTTTCTTCCCTAATTTCTTCTTCAAGCCGTGTTTTCTTTACCGTTTCTAGCAATTCTTTAATATACTCAACTTCATCTTCAAATTTATCCATTGAAGAAATGGCATTTTTAATATCAATAACTGTTGCACAAGCATCGATATTGATTGAGAGGCACTCAGCTAGTTTGAGCAAATCTGCTTTTAAAACTCTTCCCAAAAAAGCCATTCTGACGAATATATATATAACTCAATGTGACTTAATAATTTTAATCTAAATACCAAATTAAGATTAACTTTCTTATTTTTAATTCGATCCCCACTCTTTACAAAAGTCAACTAGTTTCAAAAATTAAAAATGCGCAAAATACAAGAAAAACTAAGATTTTTTTTTTTGTAGAATCTAAATATTACTATTAATAAGATTCTTAGTAAACTCTCATAAAATATAATATCATATACAACTGTGCGGTTCTTTATCATAAATTTCAAAATAAAATACGAAAAGAATTTCTTTTTAAACCTAAAACGTACACAAATATGATTCAATTTCCTCAAAACGAGAAAAAACTAAAACATAATTCCACTTTCTGCTTAAAAACAAAATAAAAATAAAAATGCAACAAGTGATCAAAATAATACCGTAATAAATTTTCTTTTCAAGCGATGATACACTGTTGAAGAAAAAAGAAACAAATAGGAATCATTTTGTTTCGACCGGAAATCATCCGTCTCAGATCAAAGCAGAACTATAACGAATTAAATATATTTTCTATACTCAATCTTCAAAACAAAACTGTAGTACCGTTTTGAAATTTGTTTCATATATTCTGATAAAATTAGTCAACTTTCTTTTAGTTTAATCAGTATATAGAAAAAATCAACTAAATTCCTATGTTAAAACACAATTATTTCCAGTTGATTTATTTTGCGCTTACAACTCTATAGCTTAAACACAATAAATATAACTCTTTGCATAGAATTTCTAGTTATTTATACAACCACAAATAACTTTTATGCCCGGAAATTTTATATCACAAAACAACCATACTGATAAACAAACAACCAGACAAAATTTTGCTATAAACTGCAAAATTAAAGATATAAACTACAATTATAGTAACAGTATACACAATACTTTACACTATAATTATTAATCCAAACTGAGTAATTTACATTCAAGCAACCGGAATTAAATATGCTGTACAATAGTATACCGCATTCTCTTTGCATATAACCAAAAGCAACTAGAGTAACCAATGCTATACTAGTACACTGCACAATAAAAATTCCTTGCTAAATAAATTCTCAATTTTCTTTTTTAAAAAACATTTCATTCTAATATTCAAAATATATAAATCCACTATTCAAATTTTAACATTTTCAGAATAGATACTGTCTGGCAAAAATGAACTTACCCCCAGCATGCTGAAAATTAATAATAAAAAGTATGTAACAGAACTGACTTCAGTTTTGAGGTTTGTGTGGATCGAAATCCCAAGAGCTGCCACCATTTATAAGTCTGTAATGTCTTAGCTGCAAGTAACTAAACACTTTGACACTAAGTACATTTATTCACAGACAACAACAAAAAAAACAGAAACATTTAAAATTAATTTTAGAAACAAGATTTAGACATTTTTGAAGCCAGCTCTGTTCCGCGTCCAGACATGCTCAAGCCAAACTCCTTCTCCTCCAACTCAATCTCGCGACCTCTTTCGTCGAGCGCGGACAGCGCCATCTATCTCCATTTTAGGACAGTACAGCGTACAGACAGACACGATACTCATTCAACAAAAAATAACTGGCGAGTTGAATGAAATTTGACGTTACATTTAACTATAATGTTGGTGTGTATTAAATTTGAATCTAAATCATCAACTTTACCTGCATAATTATTTACGATATAACGCGTAATATACGAGAAAAAAAAAAGGGAAATTGCTACATTCGTTATTATTTAAATTCATATTGAAACTTAAAGGAACATTATTTTATTTATGTAAATATGGGAAAAACGTTATACACATATTATCTATCTATGTCTATTTTTTTTAATCTCTCTGTGCCTATATTTGTCTAAGTATCTATATTTTTGCTGTCTGTCTGTATATCTGCGTCTCTGTTGTCTATTCGTGTCTCTATCTGTCTGTCTAAAGAAATTTCACGAAAATGGAATTGGTATCACTAAGAAATATACATATGTTTTAATAATCTTTTTTTATATATAAACTAATATTTTTGGAAATATATAGCTGAAAATATCCTAAACGTGCCTTTCATGTACCAATTTTCTTAATGATCGGCCAAAAATTATAGAATTCTTTGGAAGATTTTATAAATGAACATTCATCTTATTTATATATTTCAGTCATTTCTGAGTTATCATATTCACAAATAAGATGACGGAGAAACAGAATTTAAAAAAAAAACGGACGTTTTTTCTTACTCAAGGAAACTCCAAAAATGAAAACTCACCAATATGTCGAAATTGAATTGTATGATTTCCCTATACATGCTAAAATAAAAATTCTTTCTAATACGAAATTTGATTTATGGGATTTATAGCAAAATAATCTCTTCAAATGATCAGTTGTTTCGTCGAAAACATTGGTTAACTTCAAATTTTTTTTTATAGATATAATTTTATATACACAATTCTGCGAAATTGTTTGACATTAACGCCATATTACTTTAGTTGTTTTAAGTTTTATTATGCGCATGAATAATCTAATGGCCATGATATCTAAGCACCATGATATCTAATTGTACCATGATATCTAAGCACTATAAAAATATAAATACAGCGTAAATGCAAGTCTTACGCACAGTAGAAACAGACGACAAAACAGCTATCGTATAGCACAGCAACATTAAATCGCAGCGAGCTCAATAATACAATGCTAAAACGTAAACAGAGCTCACTAACCCTCTAGTCCAGCGAGACGCTTCTTTTCCGAGAGGGGAAAAAAACTAATTGACTCCGGCTACTCGTCCCTTATATGGCCGAGGAAGCGCGTGCCCCGAAACTCGCGAAACTTCTCAAAACAACGCGCGCAATCCAGCGGCTACTAGACTATTCCTTTCACCAAACCAATCAAGCTGGCGCGAGGCTCCTCGCCAAACGTTGCTATCTTTGGCGAATTTTCGTGCCGCTCGCCCGCTTGTAACAATATTATATCGAATTTTGTATAAAGACTTTTAAAGGGAAGTATCTTCCAAAAAAGTTTTTATTCTTCGCTTAAAAGCATTTTTTTTCTCGACTGATTAAAACTTAAGTTTAATTGACCAAGTTTCATATCTAGTTTTTAGTTAAGTCACTATATTCATATATTATACTTTTAAACGATATTAATGTACAGACAATTCACCCATAGATGGATTTCGTTCAAAATTTCAACCGGATCTACACTTCTGATGATAAATTTTGTACCAAATTTCATCAATCGAGTGCCTTATTATTTATAGTTATCGCTTTCACTTACACTACAATGGACAAGCTTCCTACGAACGGATTTGGCTCAAAACTTAGTAGAAATATACAAAATTTGGTGAAAAGGCTGCATACCAAATGTCACCCATTTAAATCGAAGCATTTTTGAGTTCACAGAAGAGATATAATTCCAAAAATGTGCTTTTTAAACCTAGGTAGGTCTAAAACATTCAGATTCATCAAAATCAATAATTTTTTTTAGTTTCTGTAACGTTTTTACTGTCTTTACTTCGTAAAGAAAGAAGTTAAAAAAAGCAAGACAATTAAATAAATATAAATGAATAAAACAAATTTCGATTAAGATTTGTTAAGATAAGGTTTAACTGTTTAAGATCAATCATATCTGTTTCAAAATAAATCTTAACTGCTTTTAATACAATAGAATTACTTTATAATTACGAATCGTTACATTACTGGGATCTGCAAATCTGCAGATTTTTATCAAATTTTGAGTAAAATCTATTCAAAGGAAATTCGATTGTTTGTCTGTTCGAATATAAATTAACACTATAATTACTAAATGAAGAGAATAATACAGATGAAATTATTCAAACATATTTAAAATCTATATTTTGGCTAGCCTGTCAAGTTTTCAGCCAAATCCAACTACCGGTCGACTGTATGTCTGTCTGTACTTTCCAATATATGTAAACATGATAATTCAAAAATATAATCGCTTGAATATATCAAATTTAGTATGAGATTTTCAGACTGCAAGTGCAATTTTATGTGAAATTTTTGTTTCATTCGGTTTAGAAAATATATCTAAAACCCAAATTCGATTTTTGCATACTACTAATGCAAGCATTAATGAGAAACTATTATAATCACACACACACACAAAAAAATAAATAATCGAACACGATATTTTGACGGATCTAATAATTTAGACCTCCCTGTGTTCGAAAAATACATTTTTGAGAAATGTCCCGAGATTTTCGGATACTGCACATTTTCTTAACAATAAAGTACGATTTAAATACGCAGCAAAAATATTTTTTATTCTGGGTGTTCTGTGGAGCTTATTTCTTTGTGAATACTCTGAATTCCTTTTCACTCTTCATCCACTCGTCAGTCGCAGTTAAAACCAAGGTCATTGTCAACAGACTCACTTCTAAAGTAATGAAATCCTATTCGTATCAATATCAGTTGCTAGTTTTAGGTATAAAAGGTTCGATAACCTATGCATACCGAGTACCGGTTTCTTTCCATCAAGAAAGTAATCAATTACGCACCGTATCAGTTAAAAATATCAACCTGTATCTATGCATAGTCTAAAATGAAGTCTCCTGAAAGCGTTTGTATGTGGAAACCGCAAAAACTCGAGAAATAGTTCACGGATATTGGAGATATTTATACCATTTTTTAAAGCATTTATATGGGAACGTTTTAGTACATTAAAATCATATCAAAAATAAAGAGAAGGGTTTTAGATTTGCAATTTTAATTTATTCGTGAAAATTGCAAACTGCGCATGTGCAAATAGAAAAGGCTGTGGTATGCATATGTGTTATATTTCTTTGTTTACGCCTAATTTTAAACAGGATTTTAATCTTATTATGCCGAAGAGAAGGAATTCTAGCCTCGAAATGATCGCCTGAGTTTTGTCTACAGAAATATCATATTTTTATCTGGGTAATATGCTAAATATTTCTAAAGTGTGATGTAAAAAATTGTTTGTAGCTATTTTTTAAAATTTCTACACACATTTTCAAGTTTGTTTGATGTTGCGTAAGATGCCCATGTCATATAGGGGGGGGGGGGTAGGCAAAAGTTAAGTTTAAAGCTTTTTTCTTTCTTGGATGCTATGCCAAGGGCAACGCCATGCGGGTGCTGCTAGTCTCATATAAAAAATCTGTTTTGTTGATACCTGGTCATCACAATCCTAATTTTTACTACTAATGAAGAATGTGTTCGCCTGCGTCTTGGCACAGAGGTAGGGGGTCTACCTCGTAATCTGGGTGTCCCGGGTTCGAGTCGCGGTTAGGGCGTGGTTGTTCTTCTGTGTACTTACTATCTGTGAGGTGTGCGAATGTGCCCCCTGTAAAAAGAGGCTGTGCAAGTGACTTTGATGAATGAGTTGCTAAGTCGTACTCTTGGCCCCAGTCGACTCTACTTCAAAAAAAAAAAAGAGACGCTCGTTTGGCTTAAAACCGCTGACGGTCGTCAGCGCGCTTGTCCATGGCAAGTGCCATTAGTAACAAAAACAACAAAAGAATGTGTTTGCATGTGTATGATGGCGCTCAATAGAATCGATCGTTTGATCCAAGGATATGAAATTTGATATAAATGTATTTAGAAGACGGAATGTACATTTCGAAACGATTGCACATTTTCAAAACAATTTTTTTTAATTCGATTTTTTTGTTCTGAAATTTTCTGATAATAAAGACAATTTCCATATTTAAAACCACTTCCAGTTAGGTTCAAATTTTCTCGACAGTGTTTCTCGACAAGTTCGACAGTGTTGTGAACGATTTACTACAGTAAAAGGGGGCCGCCATGGCCTGGTGGTTAGTTTCGGTTCGGGAGCCGTAGGGTTTCAAGTTCAAGACGCCGATTCCTGTCTTGTAAGGAGGTCTGTTGCTCGTTAAATCTTTCAGAACAAACATCCTCCCACTGGTGAGGTGTGTTGTGGTATGGAAGAGGGGGAGGGGCAGCGTAGGTGTCATCCACGTCATCTGACCTAGGTTCAAAATTACGAGGTCCGTCCCAAATAATACTAGTGTTGCTTTATAATGGAACGTTTATATAACTGAACAAAACTAAATTACAGAAAAAATTTCGTCTAACTAACTTGTGTTGTGTGAATCACCATGATTGCATACATATTCAAAATAAAAATATATGTCACTTATAGTGAGAAATATAAAGGATAGGCATCATCCCTTTATAAGCACGTACCAGATACACAATACAATTGTGAATACACAAGCTATGAAAAATCACTTAGTATTATTAAAAATATATTGAGAGAAACCATACATTTTGAATTCAAAGGAATAAATGTAGTATCTTTTAATTTATAAATGTAAGACAATACAGTTGTTTTGTGTGTGTCGGGGGAGTACGCTTTGCAAAACGGACTATTTAACGCAAAACTATCAAATCTAATATATATACACTTTAGAGAATGATAATTTGGAAAAAAGTCTTCAGGGAAATTTTTTTAAAAACAGAATATTGAATGAATTAATATAATTTTAATAAGCAATGTTTTGTAGTTTTTCAATGATAAATCCAACAAATATTATTTTGCAAAAACGTTTATGACATCATTTAAAAATTTGAAGAAAAAATCAACATTTTTTTTATGATACCAATTTAGTAGTCTTACACTTCTCGCCTGAAATTTGGAAATTTCTTTTTTTTTTTTCTAATTGCCTAGTTCAGAATAAATTCAATTATTCATTTTTTTTGCTCCATCAAATCTTTAACTGTATGATTTTCTTTCATTGTCGAAAGCTAAAGGTGTATAATTCAATTTAATATTTATGTAGTTTACATGGCGAATAAGAAAGTAAAATAACAATACTTCAAAAGTTAGAAGACAGATAAATAAATAAAAAAATAGCTTTTTTAACTTCTTGTATACATAGTGTAAAGAAAAAGAGCAATCTTAAATAAACTCGAACTCGTGATTTTAACGAATTTTCACGATTTATGCCATCCTGAGCTTGAAAAACCCATTTTTGAGAAATATCCGTCTATCTGTTTATGACGAAAATAAGTAAAAAACGTTTTGAGCTATACGGATGAAATTTAGTATACTGTCTTTACGAACTTACGAAAGAATATCGATTTTTGTAATTTCGAATCCCTAAAAACAAGAGGAGTCGCATTGTTTAGGTCCCGTTTTCAGAATCGATTCTAGGCTTAAAACTCGATTTAATTGAAAAACTGCCTGGTGCTTGAACTAAGTGTACGTTAAATCTGTTCATACCAAACGTTATCTCGCTGAAATATAATGAAAAATTGACGAAAGGGGTGATATTCAATTCTTTGTCCATAATTCTTAGACCATGATTTAAAATTACGAGCTCCGTCCCAAATTAGTCCTAGTTGCTTTAAAACGGGATTTAAAAATAACTAAAACTAAATCAAGACAACAAGTCATGACAGTTTCGTAAAGTTGCTGGTAAACTTGAAAGACGATTCTCAATTATTCTGCAATTTTTTATTTTACACTCTTAATGTAACGACTTTCTCGTTTGTAAGAATTTTGAAGTTGAAATTTTTTTTCAGTCTGATGTGTTAGAATTCTGAAATCTTCTACACTTGTGAGTTCTGAATGACAGGTGCTATTTCAGTTTTTTCAGACATTAATTATTAATCAATTAATTAAAATTCATCAATCAACTAAACTTAAATCTTAACTAACTTAATATTTGATTAGTTGATTAATTAACTAAACTATGATTTCATACGGCAACCGAAAGAATGATTTGAAGGTAACAAAATATTTTTTAAAAAAATAAATCATAAAAATGACTAAGAATTAGATAATGAAAAATGTTCAGGATCGTTCGAATTCAGAATAATGAAACGTCCGAGTAGTCATTACGAATTAATAGTAGTCATTACGAATATTCCAATTACGAACAATAGTCATAATGAATATTCAAGTTACGAACAATAATCGTTTCGAATATTCCAATTACGAACGCTAATCGTTAAGAATATTCTAATTACGAACAATTTTTGTTACGAATGTTCCAATTACGAACAACAGTCGTTACGAATATTCCAATTACGAACAATTTTCGTTACGAATATTGCAATTACGAACAATATCGTTACGAATATTCTAATTACGAACAATTTTCGTTACAAATATTCCAATTACGAACAAAATAGTCGTTACGAATATTCCAATTACGAACAACAGTCATTACGAATATTCCAATTACGAAATATAGTCATTACGAATATTCTATTTACGAAATATAGTCATTACGAATATTTCAATTACGAATAACAGTTACTGCTTTTGCGGTCATAATCATTTTATTGTCTGTATAGAGCAACTGAACTGCAGACTGCTTGAAGTGCAAAATGTGATCAGACTTCTTTTTGCACTCGTCAGAAAAACTTGTGATTTGACGTTGGGTCCGTTTTTAATGTTTATTTCTATATACACAGGCATGGCAAATAATGAATTATTTTCTTTATCGTATTGAAATATAATCTGATTACATTACTTGGAAATATATTATTATAAGGTTCGGAATTATTTTTTATTCTTAAAGAATCAAAATATCAGAAAATGTTCATCAACAAGTTAAACAGATTGCGGAAATCTTTGCAATGAACATATATTTGTTTTCTCAGGATTGTTACTCCAATAATTTTCTATGATTGTGCTATAGAACAGAATGCAGTCTTATCCCCGGTATTTGTGACCAATCTGATCACTACACAGTTTGGTGGGCATGCTCCGGGAATTTTGTTTAAGTATCAAAATATTTACAGTAGGAAAAAAACAAAAACAAAACGATTTAAAAAATTTACAAGCGTATAAGATAAGATAACGAGATGAGCCGTTTACCGAGATTTCTGATAAAAAAAAATAACGAAACAATTATATGCTGAAAGATAAAATTTGTTAAGACATACATATTTATTCTGCGTTCATTTATTTTTATGACACACTAGATGAGGATGCAGATATTAAATTTAGTTGGAAAATAATTTGGATATTGGGAACGAAGTGAAACTCTGCTTGATTGAAGTGTATGATAGAAAACTGTGTAGGTGAAACAGAAAAATATTATATATATATAATGTTTGTTTAAAAAAATACTTTTTTTCAGTCCCATGAATCTCTATTGCCCTAAAAATACCTTTTCGTATAAAGGCAAAGTGACCATTTATGTGTTTATGATATATATGCGTTTATCAAAGATTTTGTTTTTCTTCTTTACTTACAGATTACGATATAAAATGTTGAAATACCAACATACATACCAATTTTCTAAAAATGTGAATTTAATTAGCCACCTCATATTCATTTTAATCTTAGTATTATTTCATGTCATGTAAATACATAGAATTAATTTTGTTTTGGTTGTAGAAGTTTCTCTTAAGGTACATTATTACAAGAGATAAAATAACAAGCTTGAGTTATTGCTGTATTTTTTTCTAATTGAAACAAAATGCAAGAATTATTCTTAAAATTCATGCAAGAATTCTCAAAGAATAGAGTAAAATGAATTATTTTTTTTTCACACTTGATTTCATCTTTAGATGATAAATAAATAAAATATTTAAACTGCATAAAACAATTTTTTTTACATTTAAATTTTGCACAAATTTCAAAAAGTAGAAAAGTAAATTTATCAGCTCAGTCTGCATGGAAGTGTGATATGCCCCGGGATGAATTATCAATTAAAATTAGCAAAATCTAAATAAAATTTACCCTGAATAAAAGATGCAAAAGGTCCATCGATAGTCACACAATTCAAATGAAGAAAATGAAAATGATCACAAAATGTAAATGGCATACAATGTGATTAATTATACGAAAAAAGAAGTGGTTATTAAAGATTAATGCAATTAATGATAATTAGTTTTAGTTTTAAAAGCTTCAACTTTAACATTTGCCATCGACCTTGTTTTGCCCTTGTTATTCCTCTATTACGAGGGATATCTTAAACCCCCCTATTAAAGAGAAGATTGTAAACATTATTATTTCACTCACCATATTTTTGAAAATCTGAGTATTCTGATCATTAAGGTGCTCGTTATGTTAATAATGACGATCGTGTTTTCTGGTAAATGTATCCCATCTTGGATTATTATTTATTGACGCAAAGTCCTTCGGTAAAAAAGAACCACTACGCTATCTCATCTAAAACCAGCAGCCAAAAACCCGACTTCTTATAATCGAACCGTCTAACATTTCAATTAAGAGAGATAAAACTTTTATGGTCTAAACGCAGTGCCCTTAAATGAAACACCCCTCAATCGAATCGGATACTGCCGTGTTTTCAACGATCGTCTGTAACCAAGGTAAAACGATACTGATTAGGAAGGAAGTACCTTTCCCCGGAACCTAGGGAGGGTTGTCTTCATCATTAAATCGCCCCAAACCTCCCCCCTCTCCCTTACATTGTCTGAAATGCGCAGGCGTTGAAAGGTTTTGAAAGGGCCGCCCCTCTTCCCGAACCGTTCCAGAAACGCCTCAGCCCTCCAACCTGACGGAAAAGCCCTGGCAGAAAGTCACCTGTTGCGCCCAGCAGCCTGTTGCATGTCTTCTCTGCCGCCGTGGATCACGTGGCCAGCCGCCGTGGATCACGTGCACGGTCCCTGCCGCAACCTCCTCTAGCAGTTCAGGGTCGGAAATCGTTTGGTAATAAAATTTATTTACGTTTACATATATATATATATATATAT
>JAOUZG010052822.1:885249-940945 GCA_026289955.1 Argiope argentata
GCATATCTTTTAACAGACTAATTCTAAAGCGTTAAAAATATTTATAAAACTACATTTATGCTAATTTTTTTGCTTTCTAAATGTTGAAAAACCTTGGGAAAATAAGTACAGTACTTTATTTAATTTTATTTTATAAAATATAAAGTTAAGGAGTAGCACTATCTATAGTATATTTGTTTTAATACTTATCCTAAATTTAGTTGTAAAAAAGCAATCTACTAAAAAAATACTAAGCATTTTGAAATATTTGGTATAGTCAAAGATTAAAAATTCTGTCATTCTGGCTTAAAAATTATGCATAGCCTTGTAGTTATTTAAATGAATATGCAATTTCTGTATCTTTTAATTTAATGAAAATATTCAGACCACAGAAATTAATTTATCATCTAGACTTTTATATTCCAGTTAGCCATTGATGGCTTTTTATTATGTAAAAAGAGCCATTTTTTATTATTCATCCCATTTATTAATAGGAATGTATTATTGAATACTGTGTCACATCCAAGACAAAATCACCCGTCAGAAGTATGATGAATATATGTCATATGCCTTATTAGATACCGATCTTATTGTGAATAAACTGATTACAAGTTGAATTTCAATCCTAATGCAATGCGTACAAAGATTATTCAAACTTAAAAAAGTATACTTTTAAAATTAAATTTAAAAAATAGTAAATGCGTATAAATTTGGTTTTAAATATCTATTTCTAAAGAAATTAAAAATTCTTGAGAAGATTTTGTACCTAGATAATTTGAACTACTTAACGAAATTAAAATCCGTTATTTAATAGAAATAAGTCTATATAGATATATGTTACGTTTATATATTACGTAAATCGACTTTTTAGTTTAGTATGTCTGCTTTAAAAATATGCTGCCTTTTTAGAAAAAAATGTCTGGATAAATGTTTATGTACTTTTTTTAGTTTACTATGTCTGAAAGTTCGCTATATTCTATTATATGACGAAGCAATCGGCATCACAGAGAAATGAACTTTGCCTTAAACACATAGAAAAATCATGCTTTTTTCTTTCCCTCAAATAACCAATAAAGGTATTTTAATTTAAGAGCCGCTGTTCATATATCGAGCCCTTCAAAATAAATAACAGCTGTGTCCACTTCTCAGCTTTTCCAGCTTTTTTTCCCTTATATTTTTACGTAAGAATATCGCTGTTCCATTCGATAAAAAATAAATATACAAGTGTCTTTTTTTTTTTTGCTTTCTCGTTTGCGAAATATACAAAGAGAAAGTATTGTAATCTTCAAAAAAAATATGAAAATAAGCGAATCTTCACGTTTCAAATCTTCCGAATCTAAAATCACAGCTCAACTCAAAGAGATTTTTATAAAATTATGTCTACCTGTTTATGAATCTGTTAAAGCAAGAATGCATTCAGTTGGAAGGGTGAAAATTATACACTAAATATGTAGATTTCGGTAAAAATTTGAATGATATAGATTTGGCCTTCTCTTTCATAGACAAACTCATTAATTACAAAATGGAGATAACTAGACGATTGAAACTTGACGCTTAGTTTTTAGAATCTAAAATGTAAATTCGATTTAAATTTTAGACTATATTTGTGTAAAGGTTAACCATTTATCGATCTTTTATTTCGCATGCATCTAAACATAATAACCTTGAAAGAAACAGAAGATTAAAATTCACATGTGAGTTTGTTACAAAAATTTTAATTCTGCGCTAAATTTTGGTTTCAATCAGTTACTGAAAAAGCATCTAAAATGCATACCCTTTTATTATTATTATTTTATTATACAACGATGCACAAAAGCTCATATGCAGGACCCTGAAAATAAGAATATGAGTTCTTTTGACGTTCATCGTTTTGCTCCAAGTATTCTGTTTTTTTTTTCAACAGAAAAATGATAATAATATTTTTGTGCAAGAAAGATTTCTTCCTCTTTTTAGTAAAAAAAAAACACCAAATAAATAAAAATTGAATATCATTTTAAATGTCAAAAAATGCTTAAATTCATCTTCTACAATGATGGGCCGTTATTGTTAATTTTATTTTTGATTTTGATTTTTTCTATTACTAAATGGAGTAATTAAAACCAGAGGCTTTAGTTTTCTGTAAATTGCTTAATGGGTGTTTAAAAAAGTGTATCTTTCGCACTCAAGGATGTCTGAAATGTGAAAATTCGTTACAATCTCGGAGTTTTTTTTTTTTTTTTGATGATGATTAGAATATATTTTTTTCATATACTTTGCTTACTTACCATGCGAAATAGTAAAAGTATACGTTAATTATTATTATTTATATTGTTTGATTTTGATTTTCCTTCTCTGATTTGTGAAATATTATAAAATTATAGAAAATATTATTCACACATCAATAAATGTGTGATAGATTGTATTCATTGGGTGTCAATAGGCCATACGTCATTTATTTTGCTTATTTGATACTTCTTATATTTTTAACTTGACATGAAAATAGTGAAATTAAAGCTGTGAATTAGTTTGAGAATCTTCATTAGAAATAATTTTAAAACTTCGTAATACATTTATAATATTGTCATGAAAACTTTCTTACTATATGCTAATTGTATTGCAAAGAATGGTTTTGCATTTTAAGATTATTTTATTCAGAACTTTATAATATCGACAAAATCGACGAAGTTTTTTTTTTTTTTGCGATAATTAGGTTTTTTAAAAATAAACCGAATGTTGAAAAATTTACTTACTTCTAAAACTTCAAACAAATGAAGAATATTTATTTTTGAATTTTTTTATTAGGGTGTGTTTTTGAAATTCAAATAGTTCTAATAAAAGAAAAAAATATTTTCCTTGATGAAAAAGTTTTACTAACAAGCTTAATAAATTTAGAAGGAAAAGGGTAAACTAAATTGAAAAAGTTTTCAATAGTTTTGGGAAAAATAAGTGATCATTTGAGAATTATAGATAATAGAGGGAAAAATTAGACAATAGGCATTTGATCATATTGATCAAGAAAATTTTGATGACATATTTAGACATAATTATTGATGACATATTTAGGAGTTAAAAGCTCCGGTATGGAATAAAAATTGGGGAAATCGGACTTATAATAGGGCTGAAAGATAAATGATATAGCTTTCATAATTATTTTTACTACTACTAAAGATTTCTCTCTCCATATATATATATATGTTTATTCACATGTATTGATGCTTTACATGTCATATGCTTTTAGACCATTTAGACCATCGATTAAACCATTACCATGACCTCGCACAGATTAAAGAATTAATTTGAATTTCAATTAATTGAAAATCAAATTGAAGTTTTGCGTTTTTTACGATAACACCCGAAAATATTATTGCCCGGAGAGGGATTTAATATCCTTTTAAAATTTAAAATGGAGATAAAATAATAGTTTAATAATCATGGATTTTTTTCCTGATTATTGCAATTTTTAAATTTTTTGCTTAATTTCTCCCTATAATTCAAACTACTTTCAATGTATTATCAAATATTTAATCTTGTGATATTCTTTCAATTGCTGAAAATTGAAGAAGAAGAATCCTGTTTAATATCGGGGCAGTTTACTTGACCAATAATAAAAAAGAAAGTGAAATTATAGACAGGAAACTTAGAAAATGATGAAAAGCCAATTTACGTTTTTCAAACTGCTATGATGTTATCGCAAGTTGCTCCAAAAGAAATATTAATGTATGCAATGAATGCAACATACGTAAAACAATTAAAATTACTCATTTTTTTTGTCTTATGATTTGGAGGAACCATGGACATAAAGTTATGACAGCAATTTCGATTTAACTGAAATTAAATATAATTAATATCCCCAACGAACCGGGCTGTGGTGGTAAGGTCTCGGCTCGTGATCCGTAAGATTTCAAGTTCAGGACCCGATTCCACCGAAGAACCGTCGTGTAAGGGGGTCAGTTGCACGTTAAATTTGTCAGGACCAAACGTCCTCCCGCTAGTGTGATGTGATGTGGAGAAGGGGAGGGGGTGTCAGCTCATGTGTCCTCCACGTCAATTGATCGTGGCTCAAAATTACGTTCGTCCCGAAATAGCCCTAGTGTTGCTTTACAACAGACCTTTAATATAGTTAAATTAAACGAAACAAAACCCCCAACGAACGAGGTGATCGCTAAAGGCGACTAGTGACAAATAAGTAAACGGAATTACTGCTCCACGAAAGTAAGAAGACTGACGAATTTGACAATTAGGTTTATAAGTGGTGTTATAATATCATGCGATTTGACTCTTTTAAGATGGTTCATATACCTAATTAATATAAAAGGTGTTGTTGTTGTTGTTACTTATGGCAAGCCCCCTGCTGATACAGCAGCAGATTTAAGTCGAAAGGAGCGTCTTATTTTATGAAGTAGCGCCAACTAGGGCCAAGAGTACGACTTAGCTACACACTCACCACATTTGCTTGCACATCCCCTTTTTACAGGGGGGCACATTTACATATCTCACAGATAGCACACAGAAGAACAACCATGCTCGAACCGGGATTCGAACCCGAGACTTCCAGATCCCTAGGAAGACGCGCTACCTCTGTACCAGAAAGTCAACACAGGTATTTATCTATTAAACTAACACGACTTTAATTTTTATCACAATTTGTGCTTACAAACGTTTTCTTAAGTGATTCGTTATTATTTCACTAAGCATGAGAGATATAATTAGAAGTCAGCATAGCCATAATTCCTAGTGAATCAACTAGTTGCCAGAGGCGGATAGTACCAAATGAAAAATCTTAATTTATTTTTACAAATCCAGCATATTCCAATTTACAAATCATTTTTCGGAATAACTCATAAGAGAGTTCCTAAATGATAAACTCGAGTTATCACCTTTCTTTGAGAGGTTTGGCGCATTTTGTATTTACTTTTGGCAAGGACACCCGGTGCGGCTATAAAAAAATTATTCAAGAAGAAGCGCGATAAATGGAAGATTTCAATGCCTCGACCTTGATGATCTTTAGACTTGACTTTTAAGTAGTTCATTGGTAGTCAGGAAGGGATGGAACCATATCGAATTATTTATTCGGCAATCAAATATTTTGCAGAATTTGGAAAAAAGGACCACAAATCATTTTAATGAGGCGAACATGATTAATGATTTCAAATTATAAACATGAGAATAATAATGATGAAAAATCATTGTCAAGGATGTTAGTAATATGAAGACTGTTGGAACTGATAAGAGTCGAAAAAAAGAACAACTTAAAAAAATGAGTTTGTAACCTTAACTGTGGGAAGCACGTGGCAATGTCACGGCTTTGAGATCATATTCAATGGAGGATCAATTCGCATTTATGTTTGGGGCATGCATTTTTTTTAAAAAAAAAGAAAATGCCCACGTGACTGGTTTCTATCCACACTCCATTCATCACAAATCGTGGATCACATGTTTTCTTAGTTTTTTGTAAACGAGTATATAAAAAGAAAAGTTAATAATAATCACCTTTGCACTCCAGATTTTGAACAAATCTGCACATTTCTGATTCTTGTGAGTCAGAAAAAAAAGCATTGATAGAATTATGTTTATCTGTTGTTGTTGTTAGTAATGGCACTCTCCATGGACAAGCCCGCTGATGCATCAAAAGATTTAAGCCAAAATAAGCGCCTCTTGTTTGAAGTAGCGCCAACTAGGGCGAAGAATACGCCTTAGCTACATACTCATCACATTTGTTTGCACAGCCCCTTTTTATAGTGGGGCACAGTCACACACCTCGCAGATAGCACACAAAATAACAATCATGCCCAGACCAGGACTCGAACTTGGGACACCCAGTTCACGAGGAAGACGCGTTATCTCTGTGACAGGGCACTGGCATGTTTATCTGTGACAAAATAATTTTATCTAGAGGGATGAAATTTGGTACGTTGTCTTTACACCAAATTCATAGGTTTCTATAAAACTTTGGATGAAATTCATTTACAGAGAATTGTATATCGAAAAGAAAATGAGTGCAATAACTATGCAGAAGGAATGGTCTCCCCAAAATTTTTTCGCATACACTCTAATTAATTTGTCACGCCAGATGAGGCCTTACATGGCATTGATGTACAATAGTTAAGAGATATTTACTTTTAAAGTGAACAGCATTTTTACTGAATCTGCCCTGTCATCGTTGGCGAGGTATTTGGCGATTAATCCCTGGCATGCAGTGGTGGATTTCTGCATAGGCGTTGGAGACAATTGCCTCATGATTTGGGGCCTAGGAGTGGGGTTTCAATATCTGTATCGTAGTTCTGAATCGGTTGTAATTTTTTTTTGGTTGCAGATTTGAACACAATTCCCATTCTTCTCTCCTTTACTTATAAAAAAAGAAAAGAAAAAAATATTCCATTAAAATGAAGAGTCAAACGAAACATAGGGAGAAATAACTAAGTAATGTCAAAAGTAGCGATATTCAGAAAACTTTTAAAGTATAAAATATTGAACAAAAAATTTGAAATATCAAAAACATTTGTTCCGAATAAATTGCCTTATGATTCGCAAAATCATATGATTTGAATATTATTAACAACTTGAGGATATATAGCATACTGGAATGATTTAATGCTTTTTTTTGAAAACATAATGAGCAAATTGCGTTTTATTTATTTGATTTTCAAGGATAGTGTACTGGAATGCCTTATAGTTAAAATGAGCTTTATATCAAACTTAAGAATATTTCTCTTAGAATTTATTTATTTAGAATTTGTTTGCAGATTTTCGAAATCGATCTTTTCATTGGTTAATTGACTCCCAAGTCAACAATTCACAGAAACATAAGATAAAAAAAAGAACCCTCTTTTGCAAGGAATGTAACTTTTTTTTCCCCGCACCAACTAAAGAGTGTGCATTCAACTCATCTTTGACCTTAGGTGATGGGGATGACATTGTTTTATAGAAATTTCAAAGCAGTTTTGTTTTTGTCGTCTACATTTCCAAAGCATTTTATTCTCATGAGCTTTTCTTTTCGTTGAATTTTTGAGGATGTCAGCTTCTGTACACATTTTTTACTTGTTGAGATGAACAAATGTAGTTTAAAAAAGGGAAAATACTATTTTTCTCGGTTGTAATGAATTTTTATTTATTGCCATTTTTGAATGATTTAAAGAGTATTTCTTCTACAGTTTTCTGTATGTTTCAAAATAATTTATAAAAAATTGAAACAATCATTTTAATTTTGTGCTTTCCATTTTTTATTAATTTAATATTTTTAAGTAAAATAAAACTTTTACGAACTCTTATTTTAAAAAAATTCCATAATAAATAAGGGAAATATAACTATTCGAATTCTACCAGTTGAATATTTTCTAAAAACACACCTAACAAAAGAAGAAATGCTGATAATAGTGAGATAAAGGCAAATGAAGAATAAAACATTATGAAGATAGTAATACAGAAGATTTTTTACGTAGATGAAAGGGGAAACTAAGCGTCGTCACAAACTTGTCAGATATGCTATGCCCAGAGCTTGCGCGGTGTTTTCAAGCGTATTGTAAAGTTTATTCGATATTTAGATATTTGGGTAATTTTACAAAAAGAGCGAATACAGAAATTAAGAAGCTGCTCAAAATTTAAAACAACAACAAAAGAAAAACATTGCTCATAGAAAATCGAATCTGGATTTGCTAATGAAATGGTACATTTTAAATTCTACAAATTTGAACTACTTGAAATAAACAAAGAAAAAAAGTACCTGCAAATAATTCTCATGAATTGATTTATGGAATAATCAACTTTTCCGAATGCAATGGCTGTGTTGAAAATTTATAAATGCTTTAAGGTCAGAAATGCATTCAATTTCACGAAACTAAAGCTGCTGAAACTTTTTTTATAGTTTGTAGATAATTCAGGAATGCTTGCACAACTTTCTAGCTATCATTGCCAATGAATATGAAGTGTGAAAAACTTTGATTTCCAAATGTTTAAAAGAATGTGTATAAAACAAATTGATATAAGTTACAACTTAAGATTGTGCATAGTATAATAATAAAATATTTAAATATGAAAAAAGATTAGGTTTATAATTCTATCTCATAATATTGTTTTTAATTTGAAAAAAACCTATTCGGAAAGTAAAGAGTATTTAAGTAATGTTAACAAGTTTTGGTATCTCTTCACTAAATAGCATATATGAATTTTGGCACCTTTAATAAAAAAATAATTCGATTTATTCTAATATTTTTTTTATTTAAATTTCTTAATGAAGATTTTTATGCCAACATTTTTTAAATAATTAATTTAGTCCTTATCACTTCAGATGATTTTTTATAAGCAATTTTCAGATAAAAAAAGATTAAATTGAAATCTACTACGCACATTTCAATGTATCATGTCAGAGCATTATTTCTTGAACGGACAAGCACCACGTGCTCGTTCAAATTAAATTATACTTTTTTTCATTTTAATTGTTTCATTGAATGAGTCACTTTAGTATTGCAAACGATCAGAAAAACTTTGTCTCGCATTTATTGTTTAAAAAAAACATCCCATTTCCTGTTTATTTCATTTTATATAATGATGTGCTCAAAATGACATTTTTCTAGGTTTTATTTGCTGGTGACATTAATTTATTTTTTTAAATCAGAGCTTTTATAAATGCAGTGGGAACACATTATAAAAAGCTGATTTTTTGAGATGCTCGTGCAGATAGTAAAATTTTTATTTTTCGTCTACGGATTTTTGTTGACGCCAAACAACATCATGTTCTGACTTGATAAAAAAAAGCGATTTGAAATTTTTTTTCTTTTTACGGTGACTTGTTTCTTAAAGTTTTAAATAGTGATCATAAGCTTAGAGAAAGGGTGAACAGTTTAGACCAATCGAAAATGCGTTCAGACATAATATTTATGTCTGATTTCGACTACATTACTAGTCATTGGGATGTGAGATTGAGTTAAATGATTTGATTGAGTGTTAATAGGCAATTTATATTGCTATTGAAAGATGTAAATTATTTATCATTAACAATGCAGTTTAGGACTAATTTACTATCATTTAAGTGGACCAGTATTTTCAATCCTTTGAGAAGACAAGGATTCATTATGGGTTGCCGAGCTCCTGATAGTAGCGATGAATATTGAGTTAAATGTTTACATAAGAATACCTTTCAGGATCACGTGAAATTGAGGATTAATCACGAGAAAATTAATATTCGAACAAGTTTTTGCTTTTGTAATGATGCCTTCTTGTTAATTGTCACGAACACTTTCAAATTAGTATGCATTTACACTCAACCACCCCTGAATGTTAATATCGTGCCTACTTATCCCAGATATGCATTTCCTCATTTGTTTAACATCCTGTCAACCAAAATATATCATTAAATTGAATTTTTTCCACTTATCTAAACAGCTTCACTTCTCATAGAACTGATCTAATCACGAATTCAACCGGGAAGTTAAAAAATGCCTTAATAAGACTGAGGAAATTTGAAAACCAATTTGAAGAAGACCTTGATTAGCATTTTGTTAAGCTATCGAAGTAAAATTCTGAGGTGAAATTGAAATTAAAATATGATTAATTCTTTTTGAATGCTAATTATTGCCATTCAGAAATTTTTTTTAGCAAATTACCACTAAATATGGGATACAGAAGTGAATGTTTTTTGAAAGATGTAAATTATCTACTACCTGATTGACTTCCTAAAATACGAATAATAATGGCTTTTCATCTTCTTCTACTTCTCCAATCTATTAAGTTCTTAAAAGCTACAATATTCTAACAATAAATTTTAAGCCATATAAGTTTTGAATGTAATGTTTACTTAAATAATTTTGCGATAAGAGATAGATAATTCCAATTATTATCCATGAATTATCGTGACATCATAATAGCTTCGGTAGTGAAATGTTTTTTTAACCGTTTCATTATTTTAGAATTTATAGGTTGAAAAGTAATTTTCAGCCTTTTACAGTTGCGGTTTCCAAGAATTAACAGAGAAATTTTCTAATGAGGCGAAATCAACTCTAGACAAATGGAAATTAATTTTTCTTACGGCTTTACCAACAATGTATTTTCATACATATTTGGATATTACTTCATAATATGTAAAAAATACTCAATATTTGTCGATGAAAAATTGATTCCCGTCAATTGGACCGACTAATAAAATTTTTAGATACAGTGGAAATTCGTTTAAGAAGCAAAGTTTATTCTCGAATTTTATTTGTACTTGTAAATTTTTTATATCCATCCGTCCATATCCCCATAAACTCCCAGAGATAAAATCTCGTCTTTTAATGCTCAACAGACACTTGCACAAACCCAGCGGAGTCGAGTTCGTCAACGCTATCCAGTCAAAATTTCTTCAATGTAAATATGAGGGTTTTGGTTCTTTTCAAACAAGCTCTCAACATGAACTATTACAATCCCATTCATCAGGTGACTTCATGATGTCCCCTCTACACGAAACGCGTTCACGCGTTAAGCGAGTCACTTTTTTGCATTTTGTTTTGCTCGTTATGATAAATGCTCGTTCAGGTAGGTTTGACTCCAAATTATTATGGTTAAAGACCACATACGAAATTTAGCTTAGAGTTTTAGCACTATCGTGTTCCCATTATATCGAGACAGACAAACAATTATATAGATATAGATATAAACCCCCCAAAGAAGTTTCTTGATTGATAAAGTTCTGAAACATTGGAATTTGCCAAAATTGGAAAATAGAATATCTTTAGAGAATTCAATATCTTTATAAAAACATTTCCTGTACAAAGTAATAAATTATACTATCTTTTAAAAAATTATTATAGAAATCTAATAATAAAAATATATAATTTTATCAATAAAAAATGAAAGTTTATCTTTAAAATAATAAAAAATGAAAAAAAAAATATTCCAATATGTTTAAATAACACAATTTTTTTTATATATTCCCACTTTTTGGCATTTTTATTATAGAATCTTGCAATAGATTTTTCAAGCATTTTTTAGAAGTGCCAGAGTTCTAGTTCTTTTATTAAAAAATTACATATTCCCAATGAAATTATTCTTTGAATATTTTTAGAACTTGTTTATCAATTAAGTAAATTAAATTTTGATTTTACATAAGTGGCCCTTTTGGTCATGAATTCCTTTAATTTGTCATCATAAACATATATAATATTTATAACAACGAATTTTTAGTAAAAAACTCAAAAGTAGAAATCAATCAATTCTTTTTAGTCTGCAAATAAATTTTTCCTTTTAACGTTGTGTTTATTAAAATTTATATATTGTAAAAAAATTCTAAAATTAATTGGATAAAAATTAAATAAAATTGGCAGAAAATAATTGGCTGTAAAATAAATAATAATTGACAGAAAAATTAAATAAAATTGATATAAATACATGAGTTTATTAAAACTGAAAGCTGACAAATTTTTATTAGTTTCATAGTACATTTCGGTACTAAGAAGTTAATAAACGATTAATGTACATAGTTTAATAATGTGCATAAACTACAATATTTTGTTAAAGTTCGATGACTGTTAGACACAGATCAATAAATGTAAAACCTTTAGGTGTTTTTCAATAGTTATAAAATCTTGAAAGTTATTGACTCAAATGCATTTCACTTTCATTTAGAAATGTATATAAAGAATATAGTTAAAAAGCTTTATAACGAAGGAAAAGAAAGAAATTATATTCTACGTTGTTTCCAGGAAACATTAGTTTATTAAATGTTGTGTCATTTTGTTTAAATGGTTGGAATGACGAGGTCATTAGAAGCAGGTGTCAATTGTTCCATTATGAAACATGTGAATGTATTTTTCAATATTAGAACATCTGCTGACATTGATAAATACAAAATAAAGTTATTATTCAAATCTAATACCGATAACCAGTGAAGCAATTTTGCTTGATTCTTTTATTGGTTAATTTGTTTGGTTTGAAGCTTTATTCTTTTATTTTCTCGTTTGAAAAGTTACAAAAGTACTGAAATAATAATAAAAAAATTAATGGAACTCCATTTTTTAGAGCTTTTGATATCATAACAGATTAAATTCAAGACTTGGAAGTTGCATTTCTCCTGTATAATTTCAAATCAGGCAAAGGATAATTTATTTTTCTACAAATTGAAACACCCATTTAATGTGCTAATGGATTAAAAATTTGTTCAAATTAATACATAGTTTTTGCCATGATAAAGTGAAAACCCTAATAATAAGGAAATATCTGTGAAATGTTGATTTAATAACTATTTGCTGGTGAAAACAGCTCTGATGCGTCATGGATACATCGGATGGTGCATGAGACATTAGCTTCCAATCTGCAATCTAATCTCTGTGATCCATTTCTGCTTTGAATTTCTGCACTGATAAAAAGAAATGAAAAAGAAATACCACAAGGATATATCATTTCATTACTGTTTCCAATAAAACTGCTCTTTTATTCCTCCCCCCTCCGAATTCTTAGTATAGAAAATAATCTTGTTATGATAAACATTCTATTTTTTGAATTATAGCTTGAAATCCTTCCCAACCACCTGTTTCTACGATATTTGCTACATGCTGATCTTTCAAAAATTAAATAAAAAATAATTGAAAATCTTGAGGGATTTTACATTTTCCCCTAGTGTTTTTTTTCAATGCAACTAAATTGAATCAGAGAAATTATAGACAAGCATGTCATGAAAAACAAGTTTCATTCAAATTGCTTATCTACTTAACTGAATCAACAAAATGAGACAGGAAAACAAACTGTTTATTCTTATCAAAACATAAACAAATGCAAGATAGGAAACAATGCTACATATTGCTTTTTAGTTGTTCCGATTCTTTGATATAAAACTTATCTCAAAAATCTATTGACATAGACAGAAGATACTGTTTCAAGATCTATGTTACTCATTCAGATGTAGAACAAGTTTCATCAAATGCGATTTTGTATGAACGGATCTATTATTAGAATTTAACTACTGCGTTTAACTACCTTAATTTTTCGACAGGATGACAAAAAATATTTGACTTATTTTAAATAGTTTAAAAATACTGATCTTACTGATTTTAATTACCGATACTGATTACTTTTAATTACTGATTTTAATACTGATTTTAAGTGCTGATAAAAACTATATATTAGTGGCAATTTTTCATTTGCAGATAGGCAGTTATAGATATTGTGCTATTAATATTTGTTTAGCTTTCTATTGAGCAAATCAATTTTTGAACTCATAATCTTGTAGATAGTTTTATTTCCCTGCTTCATTTTCCCACTGCGTGTATGATTTATGTTTTTATTTTCGTATTGCTTTGGTTAACTTTATTGATATGAGAGCCAAATTTCGGCTACGACGTTGAAAATATATGTTTAAATTTAATAAGCTAACTACGCAGTAATTGCAAACAAAAAGACAACAATAAATTAGAAAGTTTTGTAAAACCGCGTAATTAAAATGATTCAAAAAGAGGTTTAAACCTAAATTTGTTCACAATTTCTTACTTTAATTTGTTAATAGTTGATACTTATTATAACTGGGTCTTATGGTTATCTCAAAATTTTAAAAAAATTTAAATATTGATAGATTTACTACTCGTACCATTTCAAAATCTAATACTATTCTACGTATTATATATTTTTATAATAAGTAGAATATTTTTATGTATCCAATTATGTCACGGGAAAGACAGTGGTGTTTGAAAGTGGTGAGTTATTTAACATTTAATTTTTCAATTTTTACTATTATCTCACACTCTTCCCTAGATATAAATATCTTGTTCAAATTTTCAATCGTTAGTAAAATACTTTCTATTCATCCAATCAAGTTCAAATAATTTTTTTAAAACTTGTAGGGGATGACATTTCATGTTAATACCATTTTTTCGAATATTAATTCCTTATTTTTTATTAATTAATTAAAAACTAACTTTCTCGCCTTTATAATAGTTCTTTATAGTAGCTGTATTTGTTAGGTGTGGATAGCCTGGTTGGTATGGCATTGAATTCGCATCCCTTGGGCTGCGCGTTCGATCCTGGTCGCAAAGTTCTCCATGCTGGAAGTTATACCACTAGGGGTACTGAGTCAAAGGTGATCGTTATTCGGATGTTATGCTCAAGGGTCCATGCCCTCCTTCCGTTGTAAAGTGGAACGCGATAACAACAATTGCAATTATTTAATAAAAAGTAACAAAAATAATTTTTTTCTTAATATCTAAAGCAGAAATTGATTACAAATGTTTTTTTATATTACTCGTTTCCTATAGTTTTATTATGAAACTAAACCTTAACTGCTAGTAAAACGGACATTCAAAAATTTACTGAAAGTATGCTTTATATTGAAATTTAAGCAACATGGTTAAATGTCAAATCTTCATATTATGATCATCAAAAATAGAAAAAATCAGCCCTGAACATTGATGAAAAAAATGAAAAACATTTGTGTTTCATTTCAACAACAATATTGTTATAAAATATGATTAAAATGACTTTTAAAAATTGATAAAAAATGGGAAAACTGTAATACGGTGGCATAGTAGAAAATACATTTTTTTTTTTTTGAAATTTTAAGATGTTCAAGAAATTATTTTTGTTCTATTATATTTTTGGAAGTAAACATGAAAAACTCCTCCAAATTTCCCCGAATTTTAAATTAATTAAAATTCTAATTTAAAATTTAAAATAATCGAGCACATTTTCACCTCTTAAATCCATGCACTAAGATTTGCAGCTACAGCTCAAAAGGATTGACCTGCAAAACAGAACAGGACAGAAATATTCATCTTTACTATTATTGGAGAATCAACAAAAATGAAAAATAGTTACTGTGTTAAACATTCCTGAATTAATGATCAAGGAAAGTGGGACTGGCCTACCTAACACTTTCTTTTATACTAATAAACTTGACATGTCAGAAAACGCCTTATTGACTTAAAATAGTTACGAAATATTCACTTTTGGCCTTCACATTTAACGTTTTTACTGAATTTATCGTATCATCGTTGGCGAGCTATTTGGCGGTTAATCCATATGTTGCCATTAATACTATTCGGAAGTCTAATTTGTGTTTTAGATACGCTTTTATCAATCTATTGAAACAGAAGTTTATTACTAAAGAGCATTTGTAGTCACATATTTCGGTAAAAAATTTGATATATTTAAGTCACTGCTTTTTTAAGTTACCATTTACTTTCTTCTGAAAGTACAGAGCCACAAGCAGTCAACCCGTAGTTGGATTTGATTATAAATTGATTATAAATAGACTAAGGATGTCTACATTACAGATTTTAAATCTGTTTATCGAGTTTTATCTAACCAGCTCACTCGATTTTGTAATTATTGTATTATCATGCATTCGAGCAATTGGAAAGACAGATCTGCTCTGATCAGAATATACTGAATATTTGGTACAAATCTGAAAATTTGGTGTAAGAACCGTATACCAAATTTCTTCAGTCTAATTCAAATCATTTTTGAGTTAACTTTGTTCCAGACAGACAAATGGACATTTTTCAAAAGTGAGGCATTCGAACTTGAGGAGGTCTAAATCGTGAAGTGTCGTCAGAATTTCGAGTTCGAATTTTTTGGCTTGTAATTTCTGTGTAGTACGATCCAGGTAGCACATCTTGTAGCATAATATAGTACAATATTGTGCGATATTATATGATATTAAACAATATTCTACAATATTGAACGATATTGCAACATTGATCAATATTATACAATATTTGTGTGCTGTTAGAGGATGCAAGAAAGTAAAAAAAAAAGGGAAAACCAGTTTATTGTATTTTCACTGGATTCACGAGAAATAAGAAAAATGGAACTAGTAGTTTGTTCTCGTTCTCGTATAAGAAATGTTTGCATTTTTTTACTGTACCATTTCAAGGACAAGATTATTTTAGAAAACTGGACTTGTACGTGTTTTGCACAAATTGCTTTGATTATCTACTGCATTCATTCATAAAAAAATCCAAGAAAAATCGGAGTAATTTTTTTTTCTTTCAAGGTCGTTTGGAGGATGCATCAAATAATTCGCACGTATTTCTCTTTTAAACGACCATCTATCTTTAAAGTGATTAAAATCTCTCTCTCTTTCTTTTAGTTTTCTTAAATTGACCACATTTTCTAAACTTCAATCCTAAGCACTCTGCTGTCCATGAACCGATAGAAATTCAAATTTGACAGAGAACTACAATTTAATCACAAAATAGCATATCGGATTTGGTATATTTAAGCCATCGTGTTTTTAACCCTTTGCACTCCGATGATGCCTCTGACTCACCATTCAAGATTGTGCATCATTTTGACGTTTTATTTATTTATTTTTCCAATTTAATTGTTAAAAACGCCTACATAAGGGTTAAGAGATGTAGATTGATTTTTCAAAGAAATTCGACTTAAAAGAATTATGTGTATTTATTTTTCATAGCAATAAACAAATCTTTGTATTAGGTGAATAATTTTGCATCTAGTTATTTTTGGGAGTGCAAAAGGTTAAGTATCACATTATTATTATTATTTTGAAAATACAGATCGAAAAATGGCTCAAAATTTGATACCTGTTTACGCTATAGATGTTATATCCACAAATCGAATTTTATTTAACTAGTTTTCTTCATTTTGTAGACATCGTATTAACTTATATTGGAACATCCGGACAAATAGATCCCCTAAGAAAAGAAAAAATGGAAAGCTCAAAATTTGATGGAAATCTACAAATTTAGTGTAAAGATCGAAGACCACATTTCATCTGTCTAATTCAATGCGGTTTTGAGTTATTTTTGTCACAGACAGACATTCGCCTTCTGATACTTGGAAATTCGTCAAAATCTTATGTACATATTTTTTGATAATGTCCATACTTTCTCTATACTATTTATATGACAAAGTACTAAATAAAACGTCAAAATGATGCACCGTTTTGAATGATACCTGAGAGGAGATATTTGAATGTAAAAGTTTAATTCCAATCTGAGATAAATCCGAGCTAATTTTTAATTAGGTTTATTATATGAAATCCCGTACATCTGGACATTTTAACCCTTTGAAGTCCGAAAAATAATAAGATGCTAATTTATTCACCCAATACAAAGATTTGTTAATTGATATGAAAAATAAGTATACATAATTCTTTTAAATCGAATTTTTTTAAAAAAATTAATCTACATCTCTTAACCATTATGTAGGCGTTTTTAACAATTAAATTTGAAAAATAATTAAATAAAACGTCAAAATGATGCACAATCTAGAATGGTGAGTCTGAGGTACCATCGGAGTGCAAAGGGTTAAGATTTAAGTATAAATACATAAAAAATTGTCAATTAATTCATGAATCGTAATAAAATACAATACGAATGCCTAAAATAAGTAATGTCTTGAATGTTTCAATCGTATATTTACTTCGTATATCATAATTCTGGCTTCAAGCACAAGGAAACTGTTATATAAATAAGCAAATGATTCGTAAGATCTTACGTAATATAAATAATGGATCCAGATATGCGAGTGTAAACAACTTTCGCATGACGATTGCTAAATATATGCATGTCTTTTTTTCTTCCATCAGCTTTACCGAAAGTGCCAGAGATAACAGGTTTTACAGAATATCAAATAAGCCTCATGGGAACATAGCATTTCTAAAATTGTGACATGTTATGAATCATTTAGTATTTTATTTCAAACAAATTAGAAAAATTTAAACATGAAAGTTTTTAACAATCGTTTGGTTATTTTCAGTGTCAACAAAATTTGACTTCTAATTAGAGATCGGTTTTTTCGCTGAAGTAATAAGGGAATCTAAAAACTCATCTCCATTTGTTTATTGTTTTAATTTTTATACAAACAATAAAATAAATTAAAAAACATTTTAATGTCAATTTTTTAAACATTATTTTTCTCAAGTAAACTAAATGACATAATTTAATCTCAAATTGAGTTTTTTTTAATTTGATAAAATTATAAGAAGATTAAAAGGTAATCTGCTATGCGTATTTCAATGCATCATGTCAGAACATATAATTTCTTGAACGGCCAAGCACCACGTGCTCGTGCAAGTTAAATTATATTTTTATTCATTTTAATTGCTTCATCGAATGAGTCGCTTTAGTATTGCAAACGATCCAAAAAAAAATTGCCTCGCATTTATTGTTAAAAAAATATCCCATTTCTTATTTACTTCATTTCATTTAATCACGTGCTCAGAATGACATTATTCTAGGTTTCATTTGCTGTAGCCATAACTTAATTTTTTTAATTAGAAATTTTATAAATGGGATGGCAACACGTTATTAAAAGATGATTGTTTGGGATGCTTGTGCAGATAATAAAATTTTTATTTTTCGCCTACGGATTCTTGTTGACGCCAAAAAACCTCATTCCAAAACAACACCATGTTCTAACATGATTAAAAAATGCTTTATTTTGCAACCCTAAAATATATATACGGTAATATAGAAACAAGTTCTGATAATATTTTTTGAAAATGTGTATTTAAATTCGGAAAAAATATATATGTTCCTTTAAAATCTTAATTGTAAAATTAAAGACCTTTTAAAGACTATTTTTAGGTTTCACAGTTGTACAAAAGCTTATTTCTTACAATCAATGCGTTATCAAAAATTGATGATTTTTATAATTTTAATTTTTTTTTGGGTTTTCCTACAAAAGAATCAGTTACTGATAATTTTTATTTAATTTTTTCCTTTCCTTTCAAAAAAAAATTGTTGCTGATATGACACAGCGTTTTTTTTTCTCAAACAGTTCAATGAATTCCTGGCTTCCAAAGTCAGAGCAATCAACATCTACCGAACTTAAACTTTATTTTCCATTCAGTCAGATAAAATTGATTACGTTGTCTTTCACTAATGTTTCAATAAATTAGATGCAATAAATTCTAATTCGTAAGTTCTAATTCGAATTATAATTATTTTTGAGTTTCATTCTTTCTTACAATAAAGTATCGATTTAAAATGGTTATCTGAAATTAAGTAGAGTGTGGAAATTATGAAATTCGCGCCTGTAATATCGTGAATTACATTGTAAGCTATATTAAAAAACAAGATTTTAATACTTTATATGTTGTGTACTATAAAGATAAAATGTTTGTAGCACTATAGTAACGATATGTATGCACATATAAGTCTCCGAGATTCAGTTGCCTGTCAGTTGAGGTATATTTCATAATAATCATAGTTCTTGAAAACCTGTGGTTAAATCGTAAGTATGTTTGCATGAAAATACACACGCATATGCTCTATTATTTCAAAAAGGTTTTAGAAACATTGAAAATTTCAATTTTTGATAAATATTTCAGTCTTTTGATAAACACACATGCCTTTGATCAAGGATAAAAAAACATTTTATTTTAAGATACGAAATCAAGAATATTAAGAAGTTATTAATTAGAAGGAATTGGAATACTTATTTTTGGAAAAGAAAGATATTAATGATAAAAATTTTAGTATAAAGAATATAAAAACGTTTATAAAGTTTCCATTTGATCAAAAGGTTAAACATAATTTGTTTAATTAAAAATCTTATATTCTAAGCGAAAAATAAAAATGTGTTGGAGCTGTAAATAATTCGAAAAGAAGATTAATATACAATGAATATAAATATAAAAGAAAAAAAGTTATATTCTTTCATTAGAAAAATTTCAAGTATATGACAAATAGGGAAGTATTTCAATGCCTTTCATTTAGAACATGCTCTAGACTATTATATCGTTTAATAAATGCCACCGAATATTCTGCACAAAAATAAGGGGAAATAAAAGACTCTAAGCTCCTGTCCATTTCCGTATCCTTGATTTGATGTATTGATTTAAGTTATCACATTGTTTACCTTGAAGATAAAAGACACTTTGTTTACTTTTGTGCAAGGTATTTATTTTGTCGGAGAAGATGAAATATGAAATTTCAATCAGATAAACATCAAAACCAATGTAACTTCTAAAAATACAGATATTAAAGAAGGTGGTCGAAAATTCTTATTGTGTTTTTAATTTAATTGCAATATTAGAAAAGATAAAGTAATGTATATCAATAAGTTTAAAATTTTCATTTGTACCATTATGAAATTATTTATTTTTCTCACAATAGAGACAAGACAATTTGATTTAAAATTAAATGAATGTCATCACTAAATCCACTGTATTTGTGAATTATATAATTCACATGCATTTTCAGACACAAACATATTTTCTGCATGTGAAATTTCTTCAAATTTTGATATATCGTCTACAAATTTTGATTAAAAAAATTCTTACAAAATTTTATTAATTTAACTCGTTGCGTTTCTTTTAATTATCATCTGTTCAAGATGGACAAACAATTCCCAAATGTTCTTTGCTTCCTAAAGGAGAATGTATCAAAATGCCTCGGTCAAAATTTATGACCAGTATATATACCTTTTCTTGTAAAATAAAATAAAATAATATTAGGATCAGGTGCTACCGTTTAAAAAAAGGGTCTTTTCATGTATTTAAAAATATATGATAGTTGATTTTTATTTTCAAAATAGGAAATTAGTGGAAAAAACATGAAATTTTATGGCATATATTAGGAAGTTATTTACAATAAATAAATGGGAAGTGATGAATTTCAGATGCATACACCCACACACCTATATTGTTTCTGCAGACGATTTCTATTAACTTGCATCTGTTCTTGTGACGTACTGTCAACATTTGCATTTTTTGGCTTTGTTGACACAAATGATTTCCTGATGTTTATGAATCAGGTTTTTGTTTATTTTTACACCATTTGTATTAGGACAGTTCCGGAATTTTTGTTCCAATACTGAATTAAAAATAACCGAAAACACGAATTTTCTGGAGCAATCATTTGATATCACGAATGTTATAATAAAAAAAAATAACGATTTCTAAGACAGACGATAGTTGTTGCTATTGCTCTTCTTTCTTTCCATGATCGGAAAAAACTTCAATTGTTTGATTTCTTCGAATGTTCTATTTGCTTTTGTGATAAGATTCGTGAAGAAGGCACACTTATACTTTATTTTGATAACAAGGACAATTAAACCAATAGTGGAGGAAGTTACTGAAGAATAAATCCGTTCGATTGTAAGTCGCCTATAAAGATTGCGAAACACTACAGGCATGATTAAAAAAATCTTTTTACATCTATAATGATAAAAAGTTATTTTTTTGGAATTATATCAATTAAGTTATTTTTCCATTTTTTACTAAAAAATAATTTTGCTCTATCATATATAAAATAAAAACACTAATCAAAAAATACAACTTCTAGAAATAATTCAATATTTTTTTAAAAAATGTTTTTGAAAAAAATAAAATGCACAGAGATAAAAACTTATCTTTTTGCTTACAACACAATCGAAAATTTTAAATTCTGTACTACTTTAATTGAACTGAAAAATAAAACTACCGCTATTCAGGATTTTAAAATATTAGTGATATGCATAGCACTATTCTTTTTTTAAATATGAATTTTATAGAATATTTTCTTTGATATGAATTTTATGATAATACTTTTCCTTATACTAGCCGGCTTCATGACCTACCGGTTCAATTACAGTAATGATTTCTAAAATTTTCAATTACATATTTATGTACCTCGAACTCTTAACTTCTTCGTCAAAAAATTTTTAAGCTTCAAATCTTGATAATCACATAGTTCGTATTTTTATAAAAACATAACGATATATATTTTTTCATTCTACTATACATACATCTCTAATTTACTGTTAGCCGTCATAAGATTTATATTTGAATTTGAAAGGGAAGAGCTGAAATTACAAGAAATCCGAAAGCATGTTTTTTTTTACTGAAACCAAACATATTTTGAAAAAAATATGACGGAAGAGAATAGAATCCCTGAACACTGTAATCTTATATGTGTCCCATAATTTCTAAGCTTTAACCACTTACTCATAACGTGTTCATACAGATTAAATTTTATTTTTATTCTGTGTGAAATATATTATTAGAAAACATAATCAAAATATTCTTTGAAAAATTCATTGAAAATAAAAATTTAACATATAGAATAAAATATTTATATTATTGGAAACATAATTTTTTTAGCTTTAAGACGAAGTAAAAACCAGCTTTGTGGTGAAATATTTTTGGAAGTTAAAGTAGGAAAATATCACAATTTTGTTTAATTTTTTATTATATTAAAATTCTAATTAAAAATTAAAAAAATAATTCCGAAATTCATATTCCTGACATCCACGATATGTATGGATCATATTTGGTATATCTAAGTTCAAAAGTCTGGTTTATAAAGCGCCAAGAAGCATATATACACACGTACATACTCGCATTCGTCTTTAATATAAGTATAGATATAGATGGATTTGTAGTAATATTTTCTTTTATATGACTTTTTACATTCATATAAAAGAAAATATTTTGATAAAATACAACCCCCTTCTTTTCACAAAATTTAAATAAGTAAAAAAAAAAAATAAAATAAAATACATTCTTATTTACTGATTCATAAACGAAATATGAAAAAAATTTTGAAGAGATAAGAAAATTTGATACCAAGATTTAGGTAATCTTTTATATCTGAAGTTCGAAAAAATAGCTTTAGTAACCACATTATTCTATTTATGAATATAATAACTCAAAAATAAAATATCAGTACATATGAAATTTAATATCCAATATTTAAGCCAAAAAACCTACTTTCATATCGAATTTTGATTATAAATTCATCTCAGTAAGAGTTTTTTTTATCGCTCATATACATGTAAAAACGATAACTTAAAAATAAAAGTTAGAGATATGTGTTTTTGTTTAAATTCGTAAATATATATTATTATAGGTTATCAGCAAATATGTAGATGAGGATTAAATTTCACAAATGCATGACTAAATTTGTACTGTTTGTTCGTATGCATGCGAAAGTAATAATTTATCAATTAGATCATAGAATTTTAGAGATTTTTTTATAAGTGTTTAACCAAAATTTTTGATCTTTTAATTAAAAAGAAGGTCAATAAACAGATAGTTTGTCTATTTGCTTGTCTATTTTTATTAATTTTTCTATTTTATTTAACTCTTTCTGTGGGTAAAATTCACTAGCAAAGCAAATTATACGAATGAAAATTGATATATAATATTGGCATCAAAATTTTGGATCAAACTGGCCAATAGGAAGAGAAGGCGTTCGTAGCAATAGAATATATGAGAAAATCGGGATTGGGTATGGGGGAGGGAGAATGTAGACAGAATGTTGATAATTCAAACTGTAATACAAAGAATATTGATACTGTTATTTGCATTTAAAAATATTACCAAATTAGGAAACAATTTTATTAATAATTTGTCATATCTGGATAGTTGCTATGATAAAGTCTAACCCACCAAGAAAAAGATAATATACGTATCTTTATTTAAGTGGTTTGAAGTAGGTTATTATTAATATTTGAGAAAACTCCCCAATGCTCTATTTGTTTATTCAGTCATCAGAATGAAATAAAATTTAAATACACACTTGACAAATGATAAAAATTCACTTAAAATTTAAATATTTGTTAAATGAAACAATGCGAATTGAAATATGAATAGTTGAAGTGTTTGCTTTTCTCTAGACAGATTGTTTAAAAGTTCACATTCTCTGTATAATCTACAACTATAGGATTGATTTGAGATACGTGGTGCTTGAAATTATTATATTTATTTGTTCTATAAAACAAAGATATATAATTTGTCTTTTTTTGAATGACAGGTCATTTAATAGAGAGAACAATATTTTGTCTTAAAAGGTAATAGAAGAAGAATATGATGAATCAAAATTCATTGTTTATTTAAATTAGCGGAACACTTCTTCTAGGAAAAATTGCTTCGATGATTTGAAATTAAAATGTTAGTAAAGCTTTTGATAATTTAGATTGTTACAAAATTACAAAATTTACGACATTAATAATTATATTTGCACGTACAACACTATTAAAATATACATCAAAATAATATATTCAATATAATTAATATACCCACTAAAATAATTGCATCGTAATTGATATAATTATAATTCATAATCCTTTTAGAATGGAGAAGATTCATCATATTCTTGAAAAAAAAAATCTTGAATGAAGAACTTGAATTCTTGAATGAAGGAACATAGACAGAGTTTGAACTGTTTTTGTGGGGTGGCAAATATTTTAAGAATAAAGGCAATTTACATGAAAGTCATAAAAAGAAGAGAAGAATTTTTTTGAATGCAATAAACTCCAATTATCTAGGGTATTAGTTTTGATTATTGTGTGGTAATTCCAATTCAACCAAATTTTAACTAATTTTTATTTTTAGAAGATTTTTTTAAAGAATACTGGTAAAGTATGTCTGAAAAGGTGGCGGTTAAACCTCAAATTCTGACAAATTCGAGAAGAAAATTAGGAAGTTAGAGGCAGAAAAACTTATAAATAATAGGTTCTAACAAGTGCGATTATTTTGTATTCAGTTCTTTTTCTTTACTGCTTTTAATGATTAATTTATCCTCAATTGCGTGTTAAGGAGAAAGAAAACGTAGCCAAATACAACAAATCTTGATCCCCGTTGTTCTCTTCACTTATCAAAAACGATTCTCGTCTTGTCATGTATTTTTTTCCATGCCAAGGCAAAATCTATGCTATCCAAGATACTATTTACCTCCATTTCATCCACCAAGATGTTTTTAACTTGTCCCCCTTTGTCTAAAAGCGTTTTTTATTTGAGTGACGGTTATATAATTGTTTAAATTTAAATTATCAAAAAGGAAAGAATTGATTCCCTGAAAATTCACTATAGTAGCTTATAAATTATTTTAATGTTCCCTTGCTTTCCAAAAACTGATTAGATACTTATAATATTTACAAAGTCGTACTTTCGGGATATCTTTATGTAAGACAAACAATCAATTGATTAGGAATTAAAATTAACATTTATAATATTCGTAAAGATCTGTTTATGTTGGTTCAATAAAAAGTTGTACTGTATATGTTTTAAGCCTAAATTATGCGCATAAACCAATATCTTCGTAGCAATATCCATGAAATTTTAAAGGCTGGACGAGATTTAACCCTCTAAAAAAACCTTAGGCATTGTGAATTTTTGGCTCTTCACTCCCTCTAAACTTTAAAAATAAATTTTTTTATCGACATTTAATTGAATATTTTATAGAAATAGTTTTAAATGGCAAATTTGAACTAATTGTAATAGCAAAACTTTTAGTTTAAGATAACTTCCTGAAAAGTTTGTTCCATTTTGTTTAAAAAAATAACTACTGAATTTTTAAAGAAATTTTAAACGAACATATAAAAAAGGACAAAACTTTTCTTATAATATTCAAAATTATATTTAATATTAGGCTAAGATATTTTTTAAAGATAATCAAAGACGATATTTTTTAGATCTATAAAATAACATAACGTTAAACTTAAAAAGGTAATAAACAAAGAAAAATTACTTGAATAATGTTTTAAAATTTATTAAAATAATATGTGATTTTAATTTCAATATGTTCGATTGTATGGTATTTATAAATTAAATAACTTTCAGTATACAGCAAAAAAGATTCGAAAGTTCCAGGCAGACTAAAATTATAGGTAATTTCTACTTTGCCTATTTAATAATTCGGTCCTGGTCAAAGATAAGTTATCAGGAGAATTGAGGCTTGGGGAAAACTTCATATTTAAGAGGGGGGTACACTAAACAAGATTAACAAGAATTGAATTTCTTTTTTTTCAGGCACGGCGATGCAGTAAGTGGGGTATCTTCAAGAAACTTGATGCTTGTGTGCATTCTCAAGTAACTAACATGTCCATATGAGATGTTATTGCTTAAGAATACACGTAGTCAGCAAGTTCAAATCATCCCTCCGCCAAAAATAAAGAATCAGTTTCTGGCCAAGAAGAACCAAAATACTGAGAAAGTTCTGGAATGGAAAGGTACCCGAAATTTGTGAGTAAATAAATATTTTGTTTCATTTAAATTCTTTCCTTTCTATAAATACGCTAAACGTCTTCAATGTACTATTTTATAAACACAATAATGACGAACCGATGTTCGTTGCCATTTTAATAATATTTATTTAATCATTTCATTCAATTTTAGTGAGTTACATGTTTATTACTACAAAAATATTGAAATGTTATTTTAAATGCTAATTTCTCAATAAACATGGAGCTTCCTGATAAGATAACTGATTTTATAAAGTGAGGAAGTCGATTCAGTGGTTGCTAGTGATTTTTCAAAGTATTTTTTTAATGTGATATTACATTCGAAAATGAAGTATGGAAGAGAAAAGGTAAAAGATGGAGATCATGACCTTTCATGAAAAAAAAAAGTGCAAAATCGGTTTAGTGGTTAGAAGATTCTGTCTTCTTCAGTTTTCTTGAAGATGAAAGATTATGGAGGTCATGCGACTATTGGTGACATATTTAGGGGGTTATGAGATTTCATATGAAACAAAAACTATCGAAATTAAACCATTGGGTGGCATAGTAAATTGGCTACTAACCATCTATGCATTTAATTAGTATTCGATGTATTTAGCAATTTAGCTCTGCAAACATTTCAGATATTTGGAAAAAATTGGTGGGTATACAGATCTACAGCGTGAAGGTGGTTTCGGACAGTTTTTGTCGAAAATGTACTGTCAGTAGCTGAGCAAAAGTGTTATTAAAAAAGAGTGACATTCATATTTCGATATCTCTGAGTGTTAAATAACGGTCTTCATTGGGAATTGTTGCATGTCTACGCCCTTGCCTTGATCTTCGACCTGCATTTCAGTCTCCAAAAAATGGTTCCATATTCTGGGAATCACACTTTGTCAAATTCCAATGGCTTCTGCTACTTCGACATGTGTTTTACTCTCTTGAAACCGGTCGACAACCCTCCAAGCTTCTGATTCGGTTAAATGACTTCCTTGAGTCATGGCACTCATCGATACAACGCTCTTACTGAACGTCGAATATTCGTTTCCGCTTTGTCTTACGTTAAGTTGAAAGCCAAATCAAAGTCGCTGCTACTAAAGCGTCGTCTTCGATGCCAATCTGAAAGTTTCCCTACTAAGATGTTTGAAAATAATAAAAATATGTATTCATGACTCTCTTCTTCCATTTTATGTACAAAAAGAATTGCTTATACCGTTATTTTATACCAGCCTAGTATAAAATAACGGTATAAGCAACCATTAGTTGTTTTGAGAAAAGTTTCAGAAACGATTACTGGTAGGAATTTTAGAGTATTGTCGGTAAGATGAATGTGTATATCACGGATTTATGGACATCTAGGCAACAGGCTATACAGCCATTAGCGAAAATTGAGTGAAGCAGACAAGGCAGGAGCCCATAACACATTACCAGATGATGCAGAATTTTAGAATAAATTAGTTACGTTTTTTAAAAAGTGTTTTTTACTTTTATTTTCTCGAAAAAGAATCAACCTTCTTAAAAACCAAAATTATTTTTTAATATCTTATTAATTCACTTGTCTCGAAATTACCTAATTTCATGATCTGAAATTCTGAATTGAAATTCCATGCTCTGATTTTGCTGATGACTTTAAAATTGAATAATGAATTATTTGAAGGTACTTTTTTTATCAATAAGCAATAAGCACAATTCATTTATATATTGTCTCAATATAAATGAATCATGGAAGTATTCAATGGGCTTTCTATTGCTCTATTTACACCTTGATTTTAATTCATAAAGAAAAATGAAATTTGTTTAATATATGAAAAAATATGTATATTTTAAATCTCATTTTATATTCAACTTGCAACAAAAACTAATCTGAAAATACATTAAAAATTTATCTCGACAAGCTGGAAAGCAAATGTAGATAGATTCCTTTACATCTGAGTTACTGTCTGGCAATGTAAATTGTTGATGTTAGAAACAATCAAAATTAGGGCGCGAAAATCATTTTTAGGCCCCTAATTTCTAAGATATTCCAGTCATTGAAAAACTTTAAAAAACAAAAATTGTCCGTTTTAAAGAGGCGCTAATTTGACTAATAAGATTTATTTTTCTATCTTCAATATTAAGAAAGTTATAGCGAAATGAAAATTTCAACATCTAAAGTTTCTACTCTCTTTCATTTAGACGGACCATTTAGGAATTCGTTCGAGATTTTTAAATTTCTAACAACATATTCGAAAACGGTGAAAATCCAAGTAAAATTACTATAGTTATCGCAAGATAACACAGTACAAAGTGCTATACGCATATTATATACACTGCTCAAAATAACAAAGAATATTATGAGTCTTGTGTAAAATAACGGTATAAGGAATTTTGCATATAATGGAAAGAGAGTCACAAATACAAATTTTTCTTATTTTCTAACATTGCAGTATGTATAATTTGATTTTGATGTCGAAGATGACGCTTTCGCGACGGCGATTTTGCTTTAGCTTTCAACTTAATGTAAGACAAAGCGGAAAAGAATGAACGACATTCAGTAAGCACTTTATTTCGAATAGTGAAATGTTTTAATGAAATCGTTTACCAAATCTAAAGCTTGGAGAATTTTTGGCTGGTTAGAAGGGGACCAAGCCCAAGTCCATGTAGCAGAGCCATTCCAGGATCTGGAATGGCTCTGCTACTTCGATTTCCAAGGTTTGATTCTGCTACCAAGTTCTATTTCCAAGATCTGGAACCGTTTTTTGGAGACTAAATGCAGGCCAAAAATCAAGAAAAGGGCATAGACTTGCAACAATGTCCAATAAAGATTGTTATTTTAATGTTAACATTTCGGAGAAACCGAGCAATGCCACTTTGAAATATGAATATTATTTGCACCAAAGTTTTGACTCAAACTGTCAGAAACCACTTTCACGATGTATGTTTGGATGCTCGCCAACCAATGGTGTGTGTCACGTTAACAGCAAGGTATCATCACGCCTGCAGGAAATGAGAAACAGAACATGTCAACTTTAGGAGAAATGAATGACACAATATTCTTTTTCTCAGACTTGGCTCATTTTTCTCATCATCCTGGTAATAGGTGTATTTCAATCCCGAAGGAATATGGAACTAGAAACAGTCCCGGGTTTGTAGACGAAAGTGTAAGACTTGTAGGTGGGTGAGTGATTGTCTAGACTGACATCTCCATTTATGAGTGCACCAATTTTCATATCATTTGAAATTCAGCTCTGACCGGCAATCGATATAGGGAGGAGATCCTGAGAGCTATTGAGATGAGAGTCCCTTACGCTGCAACGGTTGGAGATGATTTCACGTTAATGAGAGACAATTGCAGGCCACATCATGCTAACATGGTGGATGATTTCCTTTTGGAGGAAGGAATCTTATGAATGGATTGGCCAGCGTGTTCTCCAGACCTGAACCCAATCAAACATGTTTAGGACCTTCTAGGCCGATGAATTCCTAGAGTCCTAATAATGCTACAAACTCTTCGAAAACTGGAAGGAGCCCTTCTGGCTCCTTCCAGTTTAGTGGGACGGAAAACACCAGCCGCTCATTAATAGCACCATTGACTCGATTCATCAAAAGCGTTCAACTTTGCTGGCCCTCTGAAGAAACCATATTCCCTACTAAAGACGATTTTCTTATAAGAAACACCTTATTTTATTTGTTTTTCTCATATTCACAAATTGTACCTTTTCTCCTTTTGTACCCAAATGCTCAATAAAATACATTTTTTTTCTGTCAAACAAAATGCTATTTTTATTTCATATAGCCTACTAAGTCTGCCAATACTGTATCAATCATACAAACAATTCTCCTGGTTCGAGATTAACCCACAATCTCAATGTCCTTTAATTGTTCGAGTAGCGTGTATAACTTTTGAATGAAGAGGGGTTTGGGGCTCTAGGGATTATGATCGATGAAGAACTGAAATAGGATTACAGAAGTAATGATATCCGTTGCAATTAATAGTCTTCTTATAGGAATCAACTTAATAGAAAAACTTCCATCAACTTTTTTATTAATATGCTAGCAGCGAAATTAAATAAATGAACAAAAAGATTAAATGACTCATAAAATTGGATTTATAATAAACAAAATCTTGCATATAACATTGCTAGTTCAATTTTTTAAAACCCTGTCATAAAACATATGTGTAATGTGTTAACTAGATGCATCACAATTTAAAATATTAATAATGAAAAAAAAAAAACTTTGGTAAAACAGTAAAGGAAATACTAACGATTACAAAAGGCCTTTTTAAAAGCAAATTACTGCGCACGCATATTAAAATGCGTTTATTCTTTGTAGTAAAGTAAAATATAAATTATCCGAAAGCAGTGCAAACGATAAATGCAGTTATACAGTGAAACAAGTTTCAATATTTCAAGGTAATTTTCGCAAATCATGTTCTAAACTAACTTTACAGAATTGATTATTAATCAAGGAATGAATGTGCTGAAATAGAATCGTTGGCACTGAATAGTTAGTTTTTCAAACTTTAAGATGATGTCACAATTATTTTAGAAGCAATTACTGCGCACGCATATTAAAAGGCGTTAATTCTTGGTAATAAACTAAAACTGAAGTTATCCGATTATGGCGCAAATGATAAATGGACCTATATAGTAAAAAAGTTTCATATTTAAATAAATAAAAGGAAATCTTTACAAATTGTTTTAAATTAACTTTGAAATATTTGATTGAACAATAGGAAATGATTGTGTAGACCAATCGAGTTGTCGAGAGCAATCGAGTTGTGTAAAGCTTAAAGAAATAAATTAAAATTTTGCTTCATATATACAGGGTGCTCATTAATTATTGTCGGGGTTTCCGTATCTCATAACTTTCGAATAAAAAATATTTCGCCAAAACTGATTACTTATTCGTAAATTAAAACTGAGAGTTTTACGTGACAACAATGCAACTTTAGCGCATTTTCAGTCTGGGTAATTATGACGTCATAAATAAAAATGGCACCGCGCAAGAAAAAGCAATGTGTTTCTTGTGGTTTTCCGAAACTAAATCAGTCATAACTACTCAACGTCACTTCAGGAACACGTACAAGAAAGATCCTCCATTGGATAATTTTATCAGACGCTGGTTAACACAATTTCAGGAAACTGGTAGCATTCTACACCGAAAGGGAGGGGGAAGACCGAGAACTTCACAGGAAAATGTTGATTGCATCCAAGAAACGTTTACTCGTAGTCCACGAAAATCAAGGAGACAATCAGCTGTGCAGTTACATATGCCACATACGACAATATGGAACGTTCTCCATAACCACCTTCAGCTGAAGGTCTACAAATTGCAAATTGTGCAAGCTTTAATATAAGCTTTTAGTAAGCTTTCTGTGCACTTTAATATCATTAATAAAATTCTTTGAGTTGTAATTATATATATATATATATATATATATATAATGATGATGACAAAAAGATGTCTAAGAAGTTATAGAATCCATAAGAAGAAATTTTTGAGGGAGATTTTATTGATTATTTCAATTAATTGCCTTTATCAGGTGATTAGAAAATCAAATATTTAATCTAGTTCTATCTCGTAAAGGAGTACCATAAATTGATAGTTACAGATATTTTGATTCTTAACACTTTGGTGACCAGAACAGAACGCCGTCTCATACCCCCGTATCTGTGACCATTCTGGTCACTTCACGGTTTGGTGGGCATGTTACGGGAATTTTATTTTAATTAATAAGATACATACAGTAACAAATATAAAATAAAAACAAAACTATTTACAGAATTTACAAGAAAATGGGATGATAATGAGAAAAGTTTACAGAGGTTTTCTTCTTTTAAAAATGGTTTAACACTATTATTAGCTGAAGTTTAACACTATTATTAGCTGAGTTATGATGTTAGTGAATAATAGGAAACTGCTTTTTTTTATCCTCAGTCTTTTTGAGTATGAAACTTGTTGAGGACTAGGAAGGTGAGAACAGATTTCTATTTCCACTTATGAATTTAATTATGTGATGAATTTTTTGCCTGGATAGACGGTTGCTGGCGACTCTTCTCAGTCATTCCAGATACACTTTGGTGACCGGCAATTTTACACAGAAACTACGTCATGTCACCGGCTACTTTTTTGTAATTGAATATGAAAGTAAAATGTTCTATATCGCCCTCGGTGTTATAAATTGAAACAGATAATGCAAGTGCAATGACGAGTTAACTCGTCACCGGTCAACAACGTTTGGACATGAAAAGACGAGTTAGCTCGTCACCGGTTAGCAAAGTGTTAAAATAAGGAGAATGATATTTTGCTTATGAAATACACAGTTAAAATATTTTTGGTTTTAGTGTTATGAAAATTTTCTAAATAATGGATGTACAATATTAAGCTGAAATAAAAATTACCTCACACTTCAAATAATATACAGAAAGAGAAAGATGTATTGTTAAGCTATGAAATCACTGCATTGTCACTGCTTGTAAGTAAAAGAGAAATTCTTTGTCAAAAAAGTTATCCGAGAGATATTTTTTTTACAGTAGAAAAATAGAACTTTTTTTACAGAAGAAAAACTCTAATTTAAATTTCAACTATGGAAACTAAATTTAGTTCCGTTGCAAATTTTATAGAGGCAAAAAATAAATTAATTAATAAATAAAAAAGATGCACTTAAATTGAAAGCCTTAGTATACACTAGTACATTTTTCTAATTGTTGGATTGTCAATTTTAAATTCATTCATTCATTATATGATACGAATAGACTGATCAAAATTGCCTATAGTAAGCCAACATATGTGTGCGAAAGAAATTTCAATAGATTACGAATAGTTAAAAATTATATTCGCCTCTTCATCGATTCTGAAAAGTAGCCTCATCATCAGTCTCATGTTCTTAAGAATGCTATGCATTAAATAAAAAAAATTATATTTGAAGTATACAGAAGAAAACATTAATTTATCAAGGATTTGAGTTTGGAAGAGTGTTTGCCCATTTTAACTATATATTTGTTAATGAATATCTTTATAAATGTTATATATAATTTTTATAAAACATTTAATTAACCTATTGAATAATAAAGGTATATTAATTGATTGCGAAATCATACGCTGTTTTATGCCGCCGCCATGGCCCAGGGGTAGAGAGTCTTCCTCATGATCTGCGAGTCCTCATTTGGGCATGGTTGTTCTTCCTCTGCACTCTACAGTGATTGTTTATATTCTTATACATGCCATGCAGATGTTCACAATGTAGTTTTTAAATTTTCCCCCTTTTTCAGTTGGCGATCTAATTTTCCTGTAAGTTCAACCCATAGTCACCATTTGTTTAAGTATTCTTGTACCCCCCATCCAATTATTACTATACCAAAAATTGAATACAGTAGTGCAGGTGGAGATCCCTGGATGGTTTGTCGTTTCGTTCTTTCTTTCAACAATTTTTCTTTCGTTCTTTTTTTCTCATTTCTTCCATCTTGTGCTCATCCAACTGATTAGATAACTTAGTGATATAGGCACTGGGGGGGGGGGTACATGAGACGTTATGTTCTGTCTGTGAGATGTGTGAATCTGCCCGCCTTACAACGTAAAGAAGGGTGCGGTAGCTTCTGAGGGTATGGACCCCTGAGCACCCGAGAGCAGAAGTCTGACTTCTAGCTCATATGAGGATGACACACACTCACAAGCACTCGCTTGCACAGTCTCTTTTTATAGATGGGGGGGGGGGGGCTATTTCTACACTTCACAGAACAACAACCATACCCTAACCGGGAAGCCCAGATCACGAAGAAAACTCACTACCTCTGTACCAGAACGCCGGCGATAGACAATATTGAAGATTCTATTTCAAATTTTGAGCCCAATAAATTTAAGGATCCATATTTAAACTATCTACACTATTCTCTTTCTATTGATGATAGTAAACATCAAATACTGGTTTGGATTGTGAAATAAACAAAATAGGTAGTTGCTTAGAGTCTTAGTTTTTCAGTTTAAACCTTTGGATACATTTGACATATAAGAACATTCCGTATATTTTGAATTTATGTTAATTTTTTTTTAAATTTTAATTTGCTTAAGTTATCACTATATCATATGGTTATATATATTCCGAATAATAAGAAGTAAATGAAATCGTATGTAAAAGCTACTGCTTTGACATGTTTAAACAATTACATGCGCTTCAAAGTCGTTTTTTAAAAATAAATATAAAGTAGAGGAGTAATTTAATTCATGTTAAAAGTGCTATGAACACGAAATTCTTCAAACTAAAAACCTATATCGTTTAAATTTCGGAGTTTTTTTCTAGTTGTCCTTTGCTTATTTAATGCTAAATTGTTTTACACTTTGCAAAAATTATGTCTTTTTAAAATTAAAAATTGTCTGATCCTGTAATTGAAGATAATTTAGATTTTGCTTAAAACCATTACAATTTCTATTTTTTAATTTATTTTATTCTCAAAATACCAAAATTAGTTCTCTTTAAGGTTATTCGTTATGAAATATTTTTTTAACTTAAATTTTTCGAAAACAATATAAAGTTATCAAGTTTATGAAGCTGCAGTGAAGAATCTTTCATTGATTAAAAGGCTTAATCCTATGTCGGCATATTGTGTTTTATAAGAAACAGACGGCTGTATTTTTCTATACCAGGTTGGGCATATTGAACTCGATTGGCTGACGTATTTTACCTATGTTTTCAGAATATTTGAATCTTTTGCAGCTTTCAACTCTTGCATCAACATTAATTCACAAAACATTTACATTTGTAAAAATGTTGAATGATACTAGTTTTTAAATGCACACTATAGTTGCATTTACAAATATCTGAAAATATTACATTTAGGCATTAATGAAACATGAAAATGTACTCACGATAATGAATCTTTTTTTAATTAATTATGTACATTGACATTTGTGTTATGCATAAAAGTAATCGAAAGCTTATTCAAAACATTTAAAGAAAGATTGAAAATGATGTTGCAAAGGGGCAATACATCAGTGAATCACATGATCAGAACAGCCAATCAAGTTCGAGATGCCCAACCTGGAACCGAAGGATATAACAGCCTTTTATAAAAATGGCGTGGGGAGAACTCTTCCTTTGAATTCAAATTTTGTAATTAGTTAAAAGACTAAGTCAATTTTATAAAGAGTTATTAATTGATTATTTAAAATGACAAGATAAATATTGAAAGAAACAAATGAAAATTCAGATATTTGTAATACAATTCCCATCAAAATTGAATTATTTTAAATTAAATTTATTTAAATTTTTCTTTAGTTTTAGAATTGCGTTTTTTTAATTAGCATTGAAACGATATTTTCATATATTTTTTTTAAGTCATAAATACCATGGATTTTTTTAAATTTTAAGCAATTGTGTACAGAAGCTACTAAATTAAAAATGCCTTAAAATAATATATTCTTCTCAACTTTTTTTTAATGAAATCGAAAATTTAATGATTTTCATATTTCATTAAGTTAAACACTTATAATTAAGACTTCCATTAATGCGGAAATATGAATATAATAATTGACAGAAACATAACCAATTTCACGAAGATTAAAATATTAAAAATATAAAATTAATTTTATTTTTAAAGGGCTTTTATTTGACAATAATATTATTAAGATTTCAAAAGTGATAAAGACATTATTACTTGACGCATTCCACTTAAGAATTGAACAAAATTAAACCTTAAAAATAAAAAAAAAGAACTAACGGGAGAAAATGATTCATTAAAATTAAAAAAGACAAAATGCAAAATGTTTAATAATTTCCCTTTCTTCTGAAACAGCGGTGACAGTTAATTTTTATGCTTAGCAAAAATAAAATAAAATATGAGTTTTACTGTATGCTCCATAAAATCTTTATAGCTGTGTAAGCTTTGCAAATGTATTTTGCTCTATTATAAATAAATTATTTATTCTCGGATCTCAAAACAAGAGAATGTCATCAATATTTATGAAAGAATATTATGCTCGTCTTTATTCGGAAGGTTAAATTAAAGTGTTAAATGAAATGAACATTAGATTTTTGTGCCTATCTAATATGCGATATATTTAAAATATTTCATTCATTGAATTTGAGTAAATCAATCTAACTTTATTGTCTATATTAACATTGGTATGTAATTGGTAAAATAATAAAATAAATATGAGCTTTAAAAATTTGGCGATATTATAAAACCAGATGGTGAAATTCAACCAAAATGCAGAAAGAAAAATCGTTTGAGTTTACTTTTTCCAATTCTGTTCATCTCTCTCACATTTAACTCCTTTTCTTAATTATCTTACTGGAAAAAAATTAATATTTTGTAAAAAAATTTGTAACAATTAATGCAAAAAACGATTTTTTAAATTCAATTCCTACTTAGGTTAAAATAGAAATTTTTTTATTTTAATTACTTTTTATTAAATAATTGCAATTAATATAAATATGAATAGAAATATAACAGAATCACAATATTAAACGACAAAATAGAAAATTAATTTCCAGTCAGTTTTCCATTCTCCTTTCTATACATTATGCTCAAACTCGCAGCATCAATGGAGGCGTATCCAACGCCACACCAACTAGACTTTCCCGGCTTATCAATTACAATTACTATAAATAATTGATCAAAAAATTATACCGGCATTAAATTTTCAACGCCAATTGTGGATTCAAAGCCAATTTTGATAGCCATTTCTTCACCAGTTGAGAAACGCAATACGAATTAGAAATTTCTAATTTTAATTTCCTTTATTCTTTATTATTTTAATTCTAGAGTACTTCAAAATGAATAGGAAAAATCAATTAATAAACGATGTTTAATTTTAAATCCATCAAATATTAAGAAAATAAACAGAATCGCTTAAAGTAATCGGCCGAAAACATGCTAAGACAAACCTGATTAGTTTACGAAAAAATAAACTGAATTCGTTACCTACTTGGTAGCGGGAGAATGAAAGTTTTTGGCGAGAAAATTAGTTTTTAATTAATTCATAAAAAGGTAATGAATTAATATTTGAAAAAACTGTAATAAAATTAAATGTTGTCCACTACAAGTTAAAAAAAATTACTTGACCGGATCTATAAAGAGTATTTTATAAACGATTAAAATTCTGAACACACACACACACACTTATATTATATATTAATATATATATATTTTTATACCTATGTATTTACAAAAGTCATTGGATGACTGTTAATATCGTGTCGGTCCTCCTTTTGCCCGGAGAAGTGTAACAACTCGACGTGTCATGGAGTCCACAAGTCGTTGGAAGTCCTCTGCAGGACTATTGAGCAATGCTGTCTGTATAGACGTCCATAATTGTGAAAGTGTGGATGGTGCAGGAGTTTGAGCACGAACGGACCTTTCGATGATGTCCCATAAATACTCGATGGGATTCATATCGGGCGATCTAGGTGGCCAGATCATGCGCTGGAATTGCCTGGAATTTTCTTCAAACCAATCGTGAACTGTTCTGGCCCGGTGACATGGCGCATTGTCATCCATAAAAATCCCATCGTTGTGTGGGTACGTGAAGTCCATGAATGGCTGCAAGTGATCTGCAAGCAGCTGAGCATAACCATTTTCAGTCAATGATCGGTTCAGTTTCACCAGAGGACCGAGTCCATGCCATGTAAAAACAGAACACACCATTATGCAGCCACCACCAGCTGGAGCATTGCCTTGCTGACAGTTTGGGTCCATGGCTTCGTGGGGTCGGCGCCACACTCGAATTCTACCATCAGCTCGTAACAACTGAAATCGTGACTCATCTGACCACTCCACGGTTTTCCACTGGTATAGGGACCAGTCTATATGCTCACGAGCCCAGGAGAGTCGCTGCAGGCGATGTCGTGCTGTCAGTAAAGACACTCGAGTCGGTCTTCTGCTGTCATAGCCCAAGGAAGACAAATTTCGCCGCACAGTCCTATCGGACACGTCCCTCGTAAGTCCCACATTGATTCCTGCAGTTATTTAACGAAGTGTTGCGTGTCTAATAATATTCACCATTTTACACAGACGTCGGCGGTCTCGGTCGTTAAGTGCAGGTGGTCGCCCACTGCGCTGTCCATGATGGGATGTGATACCTGAAATTTCATACTCTCGGCATACTCTTGATTCTGTGGATCTCAGAATGTTGAATTCACTATCGATATCCGCAATGGAATAACCCATGCGTCCAGCTCCAACTAACATTCCACGTTCAAAGTCTTTTAATTCTTGTCGTGTCGCCATAAATCACGAAAAACCTGTTCACATGAATAACTTGAACACAAATGAAAGCTCTGGAAAACGAACTTCGCATTTATACTTTTTCGCTGCGATACTACTGCCATCTGTATATTTGCATATTGCTATCCCATGACTTTTGTCACTTCAGTGTATATAGGGAGCATGTGAGCTAATAGTAGGAATTGAAAAATAAATATGAATAAAACTTTTGTAATAATAAATATTTCAATTCATATATGTCTACTCCTAAATTATGAAGAAATATTATAAATTGTTGTTATGCCTTGAAAATTAAAAGATTCTATCGGCGCCTGCCTTTTAGTTTCTCGTATAAGTAATATACAGAAAGTATGGAAATCGTCAAGAAATTCGAATTTCTGACTGTGACGAATCTCCAAATTTTAGAGCTCCCCGCGTTTCCCAAAACACATTTTTGGAAAATGTACATCTGTTTAAATGCCCTGCAAGTTTATAAGAGAGAATGTGAGAAAGTTTTGTGATCACCAACTCTGATTTTATTTTATCTAATTAAGTTACAGTCACTTTTAGGAGAATAGCATGATAACCATTTCATTATCAATCGAAATTGAAATTTTGAAGTAATAAATAAAAAAAATTGATTACATTTATCTGTATGTTTTAATTCAGTTATAAAATTGCAATTCTATTCAATTTCGGTTTGAATATTGCAATGAATTTTGGCACAGTAATTTAAACTTGAGTACCATATTTTACATCCATTTTCGTGCAATTTAAAATTTTGTTTTTTTTATTGTCAAAAACTTATTCTTAAAAAGCTTGCCTTTAAATTATATTAAAAGATTAATTGATCAATCTGTGTAGGAAATGACAAAATTCTATAATCTGTTTCTTTCTGTATTATCACCAATCTTTTAACAATGGAGTTTATAATTCTACGAGGACAGTAATATGAGAAAGGGTAGATAGAAGTTGATATTTTAAGAGAAATAGCAAACTTTGATAAGTTTATATGTAATTAATATGTTGATGAAAACTATGTTGAAACTATAAATGACATTTTTAAGGAATTAAATCTGTTTAGTCAAAAATATTCAGTTATGAATATTCTACAATTTCTAAGCATTCATTAATAACGATTTTTATATTCCAAAATATATTCGTCATTAAATTGAAATTCTAGAATATTTGTTCTGTAATTAGTCTAATTTCTGGATTTTGAAGATATTATTTCCAATTGTTTCGTCATTGCAACTTTTCACTTTGGCGCTACTGTTATGCTTAAAAATCGCTAATAACTATTTTGTTAAACATCATAAAACTCATTCAGCTAAAATTGTTAATCAGCTTCTGTTAAATTCTTGCTTTGATATTAAAATAATGCATTCAAAGTTTGAATGAATGAATATCTGACTGTAATTTGAAATAAATAAATGAATACAACTTTAAGAACTATTCCAATAACTAATTGAAAATTATCAAAGCTATGTTCAATTGCCATTTTTTTGTTGTCAAAAAATTGTAATAATTTTGTTTTTCATTTTGAAGCTTTCACATTTTATTTAAACTATTAGTGAAACGCATAAATCTAAAAAACACCTTTTTCTAAGAATCTTTAAAAAAAGAATTTTTCAATTTCAATCATTTTCTACTTTTTTATATTTAATTTTATTTTGAATTTATCGCGAATTCTCTTCCAGATGCTGTAATTCATATGAGAAATATATAATTACATTTATCGATTAATTGATTGTAAAATTCCTGAAATGTTACTCTATTATCATCGAGAGAACATAGTGTACTAGTATAGAGCTAGTACATCAGGAAGTGAAAGAAAGATATTGATTACAAAATATAATCTTTCTAAGAATCAAATAAAAAACAAATCCTAACAAGTGTAATTAAATAAATTTAATAAAAAAATTATAGGCAATTTTACGCATAAATGTACAAGAAAGTCTAGTTTTCGATCCAACCTTTTTTTGTTCTTAGATCTTTATTTATAATTAATGCTAGAGAATATTGCAATAATTTTTTCCCCATAAGTTCTCTAACTGGATCGCTATTGTTATCAAATCGAAATTCAATCAAATCAATCGATTAACTAATAGTTAAATTCTGAAAATTTTATTTTCAAGGATATATAATTGTAAAACATTTCAACACTTAAGGAAATGATGGAAAAACCTAGTATAAAATTCAGTCTTTAAAACATAAATCAAGTATGAAAAAACAAACAAAACTAATTTTCTCACAAAAGGTTGAAGTTGAAACATTATGATGGATTTATTTAAACTAGTCAATTGCCCTTCGAGTGTGATTTTGTATTTAAATAAATAGCTCCAAGCTGTGAACGTTGAAAATCCCATTTTCTTGAAAGGCAGTATATCTCATTAATTTAAATTGAAGGTCCGTGCTTTATTTTTTTATTTGGAAATATTTATCCCTTAATTTCATTTCCTTTTGAATCATTCCTGTCATTTACTTTATCAAAAAATGAATTTATTCTTGAGAAAAATATATTCTGAGACCTGTTCACCACCTCAGGCACTTTTGCAAAAGAGATGCGATTTTTTTAAGAAAAGAGATATTGGATTAACACCTTAAATGTCAAGTCTGTTTTGGCACCCTTTCCGCTCGCCAACGATATCCGACTTTGTTTTTTTATTTTGATGGCCAGAATCTGACCAAAACTGCATATTCTTCAGATTATTTAAAATTTATTATTAGAAGAATTTAAATTTAAATTGCATCCTTTTAGTAAGAAAAGATTGATATAGTATGGAAGCTAGATATACTATACGTCTTTGCTCACTGATAATATCTGAAAGAACTGTCAATAACTGTTGACTTAAGTGTTTTGATCGATACTCATAGTGATACTGGAGTGAAGTATACTGGGAGTGACTGGCGTAAGGTACAAGGACAGCGACCGGCTGCTTATATGATCTACCGAAAAGAACATTGTAAATGGAGGTAATTGACATGATCCATGTTCATCGAAATGTATACTGTAAATGACCAATGAGAGTGATATGGCTCAACAAAACAGCAATTGTCAGTTACAGACGAATGGCAAGTAAAGATAAAAAATATGTTAGTAATGGTCAGTTTATAATAGCCATTACTGTACTATACGGTCTTATGGAAAAGACTAGAGATATACGTGATTTTGTCTGAAGATATGTTGTCAATAATAGACGATGACGCTTTGAAATAATAAATATGCTAACTATGACCAACGATTGGCACAATCCAAACAAAAGTGTACTGTCAGTGATTGAAGTGGTGCATTGATGAAGTGGTGCATTGAAGTGGTGCAAGTGAATACTAATCACCCTATCACTGTCAGCACGATGACAGTGATAGGGTGATTAGTATCGTCTATCCATAGATATATAATAAATGACCAGAGACTGACCAATTCTATCTAAAACTATACTATATAAGTGACCGGTAGCGGTGTAACGATCTTCCGAAAGCTGTAATGTTAGTGATCGATGACAGACAGGGTTCATCAAAAGATAAACTGTCAGTAACTTGTGAATGATAGAGATTCAAAAATATGTTAATAATAATCAGTATCTCATACGTCCCTATGGATAAGTATATATCGATTAATGACACGATTCTGTTTAAGGGAATGTTGTTAGTAAAGGTGACAATGCATTGAAATAATATACTTGCCATGACCAGTGATTGACACAGTTCGAACTAAAAGTGTACAATTAGTGACTAACATGATGTGTGGAAATGCAATGGTCTGGTGACTGACATAGAATATCCAAATAGACACTATACGTGACCAGCGACTTACACGATCCATCGAAAGGTATACAGTAAGTGACCAGCGACTGACATTGTCCTATCGAAAAGTACATAGTGAGTTACCAAAGATAGACGCGTTTCTGTCTAAAGTTATGTTGTCAATAATCGGTGACGACGCATTTCGTTTGCCGTATTGTGTCGAAATGCATGATAATAATGACCGGTGACGGGCACGTTTTATCTAAGGGTACACTATAAGTGACGGTGATTGATGCATTCCATCGAAAGGTGTAATGTAAGTGACAGATGACCTACTTGATCCATCGGAAGCTATATTGTAAGCGAATGGCAACTAACTCAAAAATATACTGTCAGTGATCAGTGACAGACGCAGTTCTATCTAAAAGTATGATGTCAGTAATCTATGGTTGCCGTATATTCTAGAAATGAAATATAAACGGCATTCAAGTATACTAGTTATAACCGGTTTATTACGTTTTCGAAACATTAATTCTGGTTCCACAGTGATTGGTGATGCAGGAGTGGTAAACGTTGTCTTCTCAACGATGGATGATGTTTATTATGCAAAATGAATTGCATATGCAAAATGACTGAATTGAAAAGTACATTTTATTTTATAGTGAGGCCTTTCAGTGCCATAATTAAGACGGAACTATGACTTTTCAATAAAATTAAGAATTTTCTTAACTCTAATCAACTCTATGTTTCCTGTATTACTTAAAGTTATTTCTATGTTGTAAGTCTCAAAGGCCGCCAAGAAGAACCACATGATACATCATATTGATTAATTAGATAAAAATAAATTAATTTCTCGTATCTACAAACCCCAATCAAACGAAATGTCATATTGCAGATTTCTTTCATAACTATGAATGATAGTTTCCTGCTACGAGAAAGAAGAATACAGATGAGAGGTAAGCTAATGAGTGGCCGTGACACTTCTCGTCTAATCTTTTTCTCGCCAAGGTCCCGCAGATGTTGTAAATGAAAAAAAAAAAAAGATTTGTTTCTTTTAGAGGTTTTCGTGCTAGAACTTTTTAATAAATTAAATTTGAAGATTTGATTGATTATATAAATAAAGTGTTTTAGATTTTTTTTCAAGGAAAATTATTCACAGAAATATTAAAATTGCAGTTAAGTGATTAAATAGATGGAAAGCCTTTTTTTTTCTTGCTTCGAGAATTGTTTATAGAGGGTGTACAATGAAATATATTTGAGATTTCTCTCAATAATGAACTTTGTGAAGCACAGATAACCATTAATGACACATCTGATTATTAATTCTCATATGAATTGACAAGTAATATAAGAAAAAATTGAAATCATTTCCTACTTAGGTTAGCAAATATATATTTTTTATTTTAGTTACTTTTTATTGAATAATTACAATTAATCCAAATATGTATATAAATATGACAGAATCCCAATATTGTGGCAAAATATAAAGTGAATTTCATGGAATTTTTTTCCCATTCATTTTTCTATATATATGGTGTGTGAACTCGCAGCCCAAGGGATGCTATTCCAACGTCATACTAACCAAACCATCCCGGCCTAACAATTATAATTACTATAAATAATTGATCAAAAAATTATACTACCATTGAATTTTCACCGCCAACTGAGGATTCAGTGTCAATTGTGGCAACGCAAAATGTGTGATTTTTCTATACTAGTTTGGAAATACAGATTAGAAATTTCTAATTTTCTTTATTTTGAATTATTTTAATTCTAAAGTACTTCAAAATGTATCTGAAAAGTCGATTAAATAACGATATTTAATTTTAAATCCATCAATAATTATGAAAATAAACAGAATCATTTAAAATAATCGGCCAAAAACATGTAAAGGCTACCTCATTAACGTGGGGAGGGGGAAACAAACTGAATTAATTACTTATTTAAAGGCTCGGAAAATGAAATTTTTTGGCGAGAAAGTTAGTTTTTAACTAATTAATAAAAAATTAATAAATAGATGTTTGAAAGGACTATATTAACATCAAATGTCTTTCATTACAAGTTCAAAAAACTTTAATTGAACTTGATTGGATGAATGAAAGGTATTTTCTTAACGATTGAAAATTTAAGCAATATAACTGAAACTGAATATAACTAAAAAATTATGAAAACTGTTGCTATTATATGTGTCTAGTTCTTCGGTTTTAAATTTATTTTAAATGTATTGATCGCGGTCGAACAAGGTATCGGGGGTTAGGTTTTTATTATAAGATGCATTTCCAAAGCTGATAGATAATGAATGAATTTTACATGGGTATTAGCTATTGGATTCGATAACTACACTTGCCGAAGAGCTGAAATTTATTGAAGAAATTAAAACATATGGAGATTATAAAAATTCACAATAATATTTCATGATTCTATTAAACCTTTTGATAAGAAACATTCCAAATTCTTCATTTTTTTTCTTCCTCTCCCTTCTTTCTGGAGTAAGACCACGATGGATTTTAGGGCATAATCTGATTTTCTGTTCAGAGATTTCCCGATTCTAAGTCGGGTTCCATGAAAGACAACATTAGGTGCACATGTTTATTAAAAGGCAAGTACTTCTAAGATTAAATGTATCTCTAAGATCCCTCTTCATTTTCGGTGGCTAAGTTTAAAGAGGGAAGACCGCCTCAGTTATCGTTCTCGTCGTCTGCTATAGTTCGAAAGTTAGAGGTGCTGATGATTATCACGTGTCTGCTTTAAACGGAAATGGAAGGGGTGGTGTAGTAGTTTCTGAGGGTATGGACCCCTGAGCACCTGAGGGCAGAAGTCTGACTTCTGGTTTATATGAAGATGACACATTGTAAAATCTAATGTAAAATCTAAGTTATCCTGAAAATTATGAACAATGAAGTCATGATTTGATATTTATCGGAATATTCTTATCAATAATCATATTTTGAAATGAAGATGAATGGAATTAGAGGAACACATACAATTTAAAATATCTAAGTAATATTAAGATCACATAAGCCTTTTTAAGACATAAGACATTTAAGTTCCAGAAACTAAAATTTTGAGACACAATAAATGATTTTCTTCTTTTATATAATAGATCATACATCCACTTCATTTCTACGTTTTGGTTTTCCCCTCATTAAACATACTAAGAAATAGATTTAAGCAAACATCGAAAGAAAAAAGACGTTTCAATTAAAAGGAATCAAAATCGCTTCCGTTGACGTATTGAATTTTGATTGAATTGCAAATGAACCCAAGTTAAATTTCGTGAAAGCTACTTCCTTCATAATTTATGCATTTTCAATCGAAAACAATTAATGGCTAACTGGATGAATCCGCAGTCATCAATAATTCACTTTCTCATTTTCTTAAAATACGCCGCGCGCCGCTCTCATTCCTTGAAACTCCTAAAGCCACAGCGAAAACGAAATATTTAATTATTCATTTAACAAATCTTCTAGATTCTCCTTCAGCTTAAAAAAATGAATTGGAAAAGTCAAATGCCGTTGAATTTAAAGCAACGACGGAAATTACAAGAAGAAAAAAATGGCGCACAAATTGAAAAGTAGTATTCTCTTCCACAAAGATTATACGTCGTGGAATTTTTGATTTTAATTATTGTTGTCTTGTTATTGTCGTGTTTAGTCAGCGGCGGTTACCGTTAAGATTGCGGTTTTATTAATTCAAGCGGTTTTGCCTTTAGAAGATAATCAAACCTGCACAAAGGCGAAAATCGTTCGATTCTTCTATTTTTTCCCGCTCTTTTCAGTCGGAAGGAATATGAATAATGAAGTAGTCTGACATCGAGAGTATGACTTTCACCTGGTGAGCATTTTAATTAGATGAATAAAAAAAATGTCGCCAATGCGTCATTTGGCGGGGGAATCTTTCGATGAGGAGAAGGTCAGAAGATTAGTCGAGTATATCCCTTTTCGTTTAATAAGCTACTCATCTGTTTATAGGGAAGAAAGTTTAAATAATTCTGTGGGAAATGGATTTTCATTTGTAAGTTTTAAATACATGAATGAAACGAATAATGATTTAATTAATATTTTATTACGCTTTGTATTATTCCTCATAGTACAAAAAGGTAGCAATTTAATATGAATACAAATTCAATCATTTCTAGTTTTAAGTAATGTAAACCTCATTTCGCTATTGCTATTTATTTCTTATTTAAGTTATAGAATAATAAAAGATTTTTTCCCATGGAATATTGAAAATATATAATATCTCCATCAACGACTAAATTTAAGTTGTTTTAGGTACATTGTGGTTGAATTCTGTTTTAAGAAATCTTCGTTTTATTATTGAATTTAAATTAAAAATTTCAAAAGAACAATAATTCAACTGACTGATTTGTGTCTTATTGTCACATAATCAGAGTTAGATATTTCATTTCTTACAGTTTCAGATTGAAATTACCAACAAAAATTATACTAGAATCCAACTTTGAATACAGTTAAATTCTGATTACATTTAAACCCAGGTTTACTTATTATTGTTTAAACTAGTTACTTTTGAAGACTAGCTAGTACACTGGGGATATTGGTTGTATTTAATTTCCTTTAAACATAAATAACTTGAATGTAATTTCATGTCCATGATTTCATCATAATTGTCAGATATTATCTTAATTTTCTTCAACGTCGTGACACAGAGGTAGCGCGTCTTCCTCGTGTTCTGGGAGTCCCGGGTTTGAGTCCCGGTTCGGGCATGATTGTTCTTCTGTTCTAACTGTGAGTTGAGTGAATGTGCTCTCCTGTAAAAAAGGACTGTTCAAGTGAATGTGGTGAATGTGTATCTAAATCGTACTCTTGGTCCTAGTTGGCACTACTTCAAAAACGAGACGCTTATTTCGGCTTAAAAAACCCTGACTACTTTCCATGGCAAGAGCTATTAGAAACATCAACCATACGTTCTCTTCATTGGCTTATTAAACTTTCTGATAGAAGCCAGTTCCATGATATTATGCCATTATTAGATAACGTAAATATGCGATGCATTTTTCTTCTGAAATTCGCAATATTGTAATTTCAGTTTTTTATTCGTCTTGTAAATTGCTCAGATTTATAAAATATTTTATTTTAGATTCCATAATCATGCGATAAAAAAATTGATGAAACAATGAAAATGATTTGAATTTCAGGATTAATTGTAAAATATTGCCAAAATTAGGTAAACAAAATTATAAAAATTTCCAATTGAGGGACATTCTACTCGATTATTAAACTGCTATCATTAAAAAGAGAATTTTAAAAAATGTTTCGGTAGCTATTATGAGAAAATATCGAAATTCGTCTGCTGTTCATTTGGGTTCTAAATTTTCGGTATTGACAATTTCATTTTTTTATTCTTCTTGCAAGCAGGGCCTGACTAAGGCGGGGGCATACGTATAATATGGGGCCCCCACATAATATGGGGCCACCTAATCGAATAGAAATTTTATTTTTCGTTTCCTTCTTTAATGAATGTTCTTCAATACTAAAGCAGTAAAGCAGAGGGGCCCCCCAAACAAATTTTTGCCCCTGGCCCTAATTTAGTGAAGTCGGGCCCTACTTGCAAGCTTAAAAGATATTAACAGAAACTTTCAACAATGGAAGAAAATCCCACCATCGAATAGTTGATGAAACAAAGAAAGAAATTTGAATTTTAGGACAACAATGAATATATTGCTAAAAATAATACAACATTTTTTTTAAAAAAGAGGCAATTTTAGGAAAAATATACACAATTATTATCTGTTGTTCATACTGGTTCTAAATTTTCGGTTGTTGTAAACTTAAAATTTACTAACAGAAACTTTGTTTAACTTTTAACAATAGAAGTTATTAAGCCGTCAAACAGTTGATGAAACAATGAGAGAAATGTAAATTTTATGAAAACAATGAAATTTATTGCTAAAAATGATACATATTTTTAAAAAAGGACAAATTTCAGGAAAATATACACAGTTATTAGAGTAGAATCAATAAAAATATTTTTTCTGAATTTCTGAAATGGTGTGAATTCATTATAGTGTAGCAATATTTTCTAATTTATCGTGGGAAATATGCCAAAATTTCAGTTTATTTTTAAATAATTATAATTGAAATTTCAAAAAGATGCACCAGGGTAACTTTTTTTCTCTTCAAGATATATATGTGCAAAATTTGGTTGCTCTAAATTAAACAAAATGGTCTATACTTAACCAATAGACAGCAAGCATTCTCATTTTTTTATTAGTAGAAGCAGCTGTTTAACTTGATTAAAGAATTATAACAGGCCTATTAAGTCATTTTTCATTGTATGTTAAAGGAACTGCAGATGAATTTCTTTTTTTCAAATTCAGAATAAAATAAAGCAGTTATTCACGATGCTTTTTGAAAAATGCTGAAAATTTTGATGGAATAAAAATATTATAATTTTAGATACATCAAGACAACGATTTAAATAAAAATGCAGCTGTTCAAACAGTTAACAACCCATTTTGTTTATTGCCCAAATTAACGTTTTGTAAGGTGAATAAAGCTCAAAAAATATAATTATAACCGAACTCTTTACAGAGTCATTAAATTATGAGCATTTTACTTTTTTTATGCACACACAAAATAATTAATTAAAAATCATATTATTTATATAACTTCAAAACTAGATCAAGCATATTTTGATATAAAAAATTGAGGATACACTCAAAAAAGTTTAATAATCAAAAAATATTTTCTTTTTGATTAATGTTTTAATCAATTTTGCGTAATCTTATCTTAAGCCTTTTAAACAATCATTTTTGTGTGATGAAATTTGCTAGATGAAATGAAAGGGAAAATGGTTACTTTGAAGATAAATCAGTAATGATGTATGGTAATTAGTATTAAAATTAGTACAAAATATTGGTAATTTAGTATTAAAAGTACTAATTAACATGCATCAATACTGATTTGTCTTTCTCTTTAATCGAAAATGGTGATTTCGAAGAGAAACCAGTATTGATGTATGCTAATTAATATTAAAATTATTTTTTTAAAAGACATTTTTTAAAGTTGAAATAGGTAAAATTATTGGTAAAAGTCGCATTTATGTCCAATAAATCATTAGAAAAATTTAAAAGAAAGATTGAATGATTGAAAATAAAATATAGAAAAAGCATTCTTATAGATAAAAAAAAAGAAATTTTTTGAAAGTAATAAAGATGGATCCTGAAGTAAGTGCAGTCAAACTTGCTGCAGAAACTTCTTACATTATAGGCAGACATGTAAGTGTTGAAATTGTGTGAAATGTAATTAGGGCACTTTTCCGTTAGCCAAGCGTAAGCGAAAAATCACCAAAGAAATTTGGCGGAATTCTACATAATTAGGCAATTTCTCGCTTAAAACTCGCTGTAAGAAATTTGGCGAAATTATACACATTAGGCGATTTTTTCGCTTGCTTCCAGCAAACGGAAAAGTACCGTAACTATATAAGCTGGATAAAAAAGTCAAGTGATTAGAAGGAAACCGTTCACTAGTGCGAAAAATCAGAAAACACGTTTGGAATTTGAGAAACACTCATCCATTAAAGACCAATCATTTGTTTTAAAAAAAGTTATTTTAGTGATGAAAGTAAATTCGTCATTTTTGGTAGTGACGTTGATCATAACATATCATGTGGAGAAAGCCCTAAACAACTTTAAATACAAAAGACTTCAACCCTTACACATAAACTACACCATATGGAGAAAGCCCAAAACCACTTTTCATTTCAAGAATTTAAGCTCTACAATTAAACATGGTGGGGATTCTGTCCTGGTATGGCTTCAAATGGGATAAAAAAATTAATTTTTAAATATAGCATTATGAACTATATAATTTACTTGAGTATACTTCAATAAAACCCCCACTAGGTAAGTCTCAGTTTATGTACATTTTTATGCATAAATTATTAAATAACATTAAAAATAAGATTTAATACAGTGATAATTTTTCGTCTCAAGTGATAACTTTTTGTCCTCATACCAAGGAAATTTGGTTTGATATACTAACGTACTTCTTACTTATTATTGCTTCTTACGAACTTCTTGACCTACGAATTTATTTAACTTCCCAATTAGATGACCATTAAACATTTGTTTTTTTATTTCCTATAATAATGTAACGAGCTTTAAAATATTGTAAATTTTCTGAGTGAGTCTTGCATTTTAAATTACTGAATACTTTCACTTAATTGAAGATTTAAAATAAAAAATTCAATAATTCGATGCGAATGTCAGAGACGTCACTCTGTGTGAAGTGATTAATATTGTCTACAGATTAATTTTCTTAGGTGTAATTACATTTTACTTACTTTTTTTTCTATAAGATCAAATTTCAATTTTTTGTTGATATTTTTGCTTTAATCTTTATTTTTAAAAAATGTCTTTGATAATTTATTGAGATTCTAGAGGTTGATAATCTTTGATCATCAACACATTGAATTAAATACTGCGGTTTTGTTACTTGTAAAAAATGTAACTTCAGTCATCATTACCCCTTTTTAGATTCTCACACGCATATTTTTTATTTAAAATGGAATAATGTTTCAATTATAATTATATAAGCAATTGAAAACACATAAAGTACTTAAGAAAAATTAGTAATTATTTTATCAGATGATAAATTTCACTTTCATAGTTTTGAAAGCTGCAATGTATATGCGTTTGAAAATGCTCAAAAGTAAATTTATGTTTGTTCGAAATAAGTACAATTCAAATTAATTATAATAATGTTTCTATTCAAAACATTATACTATTATTGAAAGTAATTACAATTTGAATGTTCTTAGCTATAAATAAAATCTATTTTTTGTTTTAATTAATTATTTTTTTATATCTACCTCAGATTAGGAATTTTGATATAAGCTTGAATTCAGATCTATCATTCTGGAGAGATAGCAGATCTCACAACTTTCTCGTCAAATTATTGTTCGAAAAAAAGATTGGAACTTAGTACAATTTAGTACTAATACTGTTCCCATTCATTTATAAACGAAATGAATTAAGAAAATTTCAAGTTTCATAAACAAACGTTTCATATATAAAATAGAAATTTTTGAAGGTTTGTAATGTAATTTTAAGTCTAATTTTGAAAACAATTTGAATAACACCAAGAAATTATTTCCGGCATTATCTTCACTTAGGTATTGTTTAGTTGTATTAACGTCTAATTTTAAAGCAACTCTATTTCGGACGGAACTCGTAATTTTGAACCGTGGTCAGATGACGAGAACGGCACCTGAGCTGGCACCGCCATCTCAAACTACGCCTCACTAGTGGAAGGACGTTTGGCCCTTTTGGATTTAGCGTGCAACTGTCCTTCTTACATGGTGGCTCTTCGGTGAAATCGGGTTTCCTACCTGAAACCCTACGGCTCACTTACCACCAGGCCACGACGGCCTTTATCTTCACGTTGGAGGCAGCCAGCTTGATCGATTATTCGGCACATCATAAAAATCGTCACTGCTTTTTCAGTAGAAATCAACGCCTCGCTCATAGGTGGCTACAGTAAAATCATCTCAAAGGCAGTAAATTTAATATCGTTTGATGCCAGACAAAATGTCATACAGTGCGACATCATAATTAAAAAGAAACAGGAAATTGGAGAAACATGCCCATAACAATGACTACAACTGTTAACTGAATCGGAATAAAATTTTTAATGAGAAGCTAACTAATCAGATTCCACAAAATGTTTGAGTTACAAGATTGTCAATAGTTTCCAACAGAAAACACTATCTGTTATCTTCATTTTTTCTTTTTAGTTATATTTTAGACATTGTTTCATAATACTGATTGCTGTAAAAATATGCATGATTTCCAATAGAAAACATCAATTGTTATCTTCATTGTTTCTTTTATTGTTATATGTTTGACATTGGCTGATATTGTTGATTACTATTAAAGATGCAAAATTATTAATGATTTTAAACAGAGAATACCACTGTTATAAAAACAAAAGAATGAATGAAATTGCTTCATATTATTGTTTGCTACAAGATTGCAAAGTTATATATGATTCCCAATAGGAAACAACTGTTACCTTTATTATTTCTTTTGTTGTTACATTTTTGACATTGTTTCATGTTACTGATGGATATATACACTGTTTTAGTCAATAATAGCTCACCCAATAAATTTTCTATGATTATTTCAAAGATTCTATTTCCATTTAACAAAAATGACTGTGTTTGGCGGAAAAGGGAAAGAAATTGATGTTATGCGTTATGAAAAATTGCATTCTAATTTACTTTTTGAAATATTGCATATCAATTACTGCAAGCAACCAGCTTTTTCACAGGATATATTGGTCTTATTTGATTTAAAATAAACGTTATATGCTGCTTTATATATGCTTTTTCTGTATATTTTGTTATACGTTTTTTTTGTGCGTGTTTTTATGCATAATAAAGCATCGTTATTCCTATTGAACTGTTGCACTTTTTACTGCATTAAATAATTTATTTCATAAGAAAGCCATGATTCGTATTACATAAATTTAATATTTAGTCAGTTTTCAAATATCAAAGATATAGTAGCGTAAAAGTAGTAACATAAAAACAATTTCTTAAAATGAATTCCTACTTAAGCTAACAAAGAAAAAAATTATTTTAGTTACTCTTTATTAAATAATTACAATTAATAGAAATATGACAGAGTCACAATATTAAAAGGCAAAATAGAAAGAGAATTTCCCTTCTCCTTTCTATACATGGTAATCGAACTGGTAGCGCAAAGGATGCGAATTTGACGCCATACCAACAAGACTATCTTGGCATAAAAGTTACAATTACTATAAATAATTGATCAAAAAGTTATACCAGCGTTGAATTTTCTACGCCAATTGTGGATTCAAAGCCAATTGTGACAACGCAAAATGCGTGAATTTTATACACCAGTTGAGGAATGCAGTACAGATTAGAAATTTCTAATTTTAATTTGCTTTATTCTGTATTATTTTAGTTTGAAAGTACTTCAAAACAAATCGGAAAAATCAATTAATAAACGATGTTTTATTTTAAATGCATTAAACATTATGAAAATAAGCAGAATCGTTTAGAATAATCGGCCGAAATATTATTAAGCCTAATCTCGTTAGTGTTGGGAAAAAACAAACTGAATTCGTTTCTTATGTGACGGTGAGGAAAGAAAGATTTTTGGCGAGAAAGTTAGTTTTTAATTAATTAATAAAAAATGAATGAATTAATATTTGAAAAAAACTTTAATAACATGAAATGTCGTCCACTACAAGTTAAAAAAATTTACTTGAATATGATTGGGTGAATAAAAAACATTTTATAACGATTGAAAATTTCAACTAATATTATATATATATATATATATATATATATATATATAGGAAAAGTGTGAGCTAATAGTAGGAATTGAAAAAAATGTGTTATTTTTGAGGTTTGGAGATTTATGTTACCACAATTAGCAGATCCGCCCTGAGTTTTTTTTAAATATGAACTATTCAAGTTCAAGATTATTAAGAAAAATATAAAAATAATTAAATAATTGAAATATTTTTATTATTTAAATACCAGTAATCTTAAGAAGAATGAAACGCCAAGCTGACAGCGACTTTGAGGCCATCACGGTCAATTGAAAATGTACGTTATGCCTACTGAATGTTTCTCACTAATTGACAGTTAAAAATAAAAGTTTTGAAAAGTCTTTCAACTCATTTAATGAGGATTGACGGTTAAGTCAGGCATGTCATGAAAAATATAGCAGCTAAAAGACAATGTCTGTCCTTCGATTTTTCAAAAGTAAAGATGCCTTTTGAATATTTTATGTTGTCTCAATTTTTCTAAGTTGTCGAAGAGCATCGATAACATGGGGATCACATGATTGCTGTTAGAAACAAAACAATTCATTATTTAATCCTTCTTGTTTTATATACAATCAATAGCAGTTACTTAATCTGTTATGCGAATGTGATTTCACATAACTATTTTCATTGCATACCACCTGACTCTTCGCCCTTAAATTGTAGGTTCTATTTTGCAGGAAGATGTAAAGGTTTCATATGAATTTCCCATGATATTTTATTGACCTTCTTGCTCATTAATTTCACGTTTATCATAATGGAATTTTCTCTTAATTTTTCATGTGCTATCATTGTTAAACTTTAAAAAAATTCTTATTTCTGGGTACCATCATGGGAATTTCAGGCTACTTAATTGAAGGTTTTGATAGTTGCACTGAATTCAAACCTTGGCGTACAGAATTAAAGGAGCTGCAAAATATACGAGATTGCTCGCCTTGTCACCAAAAAGAAATAAGTTTCATAAGTTCAAGAAAAGTCTTCAAACAGAAAGTTTAATCGAGTGCAAAAATATACAATCATTACCAGATGGGTAATAATCTTCTTGCCTACGGGTGTGCATATGGAAAGTAATATCTTCCAAAATAATTATCTCGCAAAAATAGACTTTGTATTACTATAAAACTCAAAATTTTTTAAATGATGTTTTCATTTTTATTTCTTTAGAATTTTATTCTTATTTTTAATTGATTTTGATGAAATTTATGTTACAATATTATCAATTTTTGTGATAGAATTCAAATTTATCCATGCAAACATTCAATTTCATGTAAAGCATGATTTTATAATCGTAAACTTAATTATTGGGATTTCGACTTCCATTATAAAATATGCACTTTTAAACATTCAATAACGTGATTCAATTAAATATTTTTCAGTCACACCGAATAGCAACGAGAAATATTTTTCAAATAGTTCTATAAATCATTTAAAAGCTTAAAAACCAATAATTTAAATGAACAAACTAGTCAACAAGCGTGATTAGTTAGAATGAAATTCCTGAAGATAAGTTGGAATGAAGAAAGATTTCTCTTATTGGGAGTTACCAGCGGGTGACCGACCTCCGCTCGGAGAAAACAGGTATCGAAGCTAATTCCAATATTTTAATTTTTAATTGTGATTTATCAAAACAATACATGCCGTATTTAGTAAAAATATCAAAGTTATCCTTATTTTTTTCTGATGAATGTTGAAATGTCGGAAATGTGGGGCGATTTTCGACTTGGCAACCATTCCTCGTATTATAGTATAAGATAAAATTAAAACTTAAGCTCCAAGCATGCGTTACGAGTAAAAGGGAAAAAAATTATCTTATTAATATGTTGCCATCAGATTGACAAAAACTCAAATTTAAAAAAATTAATTATTTTTGCGCATTAAACATATAAAAATGCAATTTTCATCACGTGTCTGCATGAAATAAAAAAAAAAAATTGAATATTGATATAGATGGCATATTGCTATAGATGGCAGCACGTTACCACTTGAAAATTTAAGTAGCCATTATGGCGAACTAATAAAGTTTGAAAATATCCTATCTGTAACTCCGAACTGCTCAACCGTAGCTCTTTAAAACCGGCGCCAATCGATTCCTCGTGGCCAAAAACCCCAGACCCCCAAGTTTACCCGAGTTTATTAATTCTGGGGCGATTTTCGACTTGACAACCATTCCTCGTATTATAGTATAAGATTAAGAAATTTCCCCCCTCTATGCTATTTTAATTTCTAATTTCTTATAGGTTAAATTTTTGGGAATAAAAGATAATGGAAAGAATGAAATTAATGATGTTTTTTTTTTCTTTTAGTTGTGTCGACTTAGATCAAAAACCGGTTGAAATTAGAATCGCTTTATCTTAATAATTGCAATTATTGAAAAATTTAAAGTAATAAAGGTGCTTGTTGCGTTGAGGCATTAATTAACTCAATTTTGAATTATCATTCTAATTTCTTTAAAAAGGAAGACATAGGGGAAATAAAAATTCCAAGACGGCCATTTACAATTTCTTTGACTTGGACATCCCATTTACGAATTCAATCGAGATTTTCAATCTCCATACAGCATATTCAATTCCGGCTGTATATGAATCAAGATAATTATATTCATTGTGTTCACAAGCTAACATGCTTGTA